>CM038468.1:51308069-51810167 GCA_021464415.1 Lonicera japonica | reverse complement strand
TCTTGTTAGAACTCGCTTCAACAACCTTACAAATTAACATTAACCTTAGGAGCAATGTTACACTTACTTACAAATCTTATAACTTATTCTTACATGATGCATTACATGAATTATACTTTCACAAAACATAACAAGAATACAACCTATTTAATATACTCAGGTAAAAATAAGTAGTAAAATTTGTGAGTAAGAAAAGCATTATCCTAACCTTAATCTTTGCAAGTATCTAGATTATTGAATGAGAAAAGTTATGTTAAGGTGCACCAAATGAATATAGTTAAGCGTGCATTTGTTAAATCTAAATTTGAAAATTTTGTTCGTGTTTTATGCTCCTTGGACGGATAGAAAGACCGGAATAAAACATGACCCTCTTTTGTGAAATCTAAATTTGAAAAGTTTGTTCGTGTTTTATGTTCCTTGGGCGGATAGAAAGACCGGAACAAAACATGACCATCTTTTATATTTTAAAAGTTGCTCTCATTTTGTTTTATTTTATCAAGAAGAGCAATTTGAACAAACTCTTCCTATTGGGCTGAATCATTTCACATTCAGACACAATGTCACGACGACGACGCTGAATGGGGTACATACTGACGGGTCGTCAATAAAACTTGATAGACTACACAAAGTTCCTTGATGCCCAATGCAAGGGTAATACGCGAATGTTTCTTCAAATTATCCCTCTAGATCGTGCCTCCAAGAAATATTGTACTACTAATGCAAATTCATCACTTTCAGGATCCTATTGATATTACTGTCATCTCAAAATACAACTTTCTGCCATCAGAAGTATAAACAAATTCACTTTATTAGGTATATGTACAATCTTGCTTCATGAGTGGTGGACCGGTGGTACGATTACTTTGGCAGATACCATTTCTACCTTAGCAATAAAACCACCCTTATAACAATAACTATAAACCTAAAAGAACCGATGCAAAAAAATTATACATTAAAAAAGAAAAAGGTAGCTAGGTTACAGTCTTGAACAGTTCACAACACCATAAAGCACAATTTTAGAGATCGAGTTGTGAAATTTTTTTGTTCCTTTCTGCTAGCTGCTGCTGATTCCAGCTAGAGAGACCTCAGCGCTGCAAATAGGACACACCTACAGCCACAAAAAAGACTTAGAGCTCCCTACTATTCCATTACATTTTACATTGAAGAGAAAACGCACTTGCATCTTGCTTCATGAGTGGTGGAAACGATTACTTTGGCAGATACCATTTCTAAAATAAAACCACCCTGTAACAATAACTATAAACCTAAAAGCCGATGCAAAAAAATTATACATTAAAAAAGAAAAAGGTAGCTAGGTTACAGTCTTGAACAGTTCACAACACCATAAAGCACAATTTTAGAGATCGAGTTGTGAAATTTTTTTGTTCCTTTCTGCTAGCTGCTGCTGATTCCAGCTAGAGAGACCTCAGCGCTGCAAATAGGACACACCTACAGCCACAAAACAGACTTAGAGCTCCCTCATTTACGTTTTACATTGAAGAGAACGCACTTGCATAGGAAATGCATCCAAAAGTTGCATATACAGAAATTTTCAGCTCGAATAGTCGCAACAAACATTGATTTGTTTTCAGGTCCTAAAACCACCCAAGTGAAACAAAGAGAGAGGTCTCAGACTGCACGTACCTTGTTTATTTGCAACCAATTGTTTATGCACTCAGAGTGGTAGGAATGTTTGCAAGAAAGCACAGTCAAGGTGTCATCATCCTCATAGTCAAACCGGCAAATAACACAACTGGGACACAAGGGTACAGTGGCATCAGAATGTTCCTCATTCTAAACAGTAAAAAAGTTATAAAGAAAAAGAACTAGGGTGTGTTCACTTACGTGTCGCTGCTTCCACCTTGACTGCTTTGTGTCTTATAATTCATTGAAGTCAAAGAGGCAATTGTATCGGCAGAAAGCCCTCTGCTCTCGGTTCCAACTACTTCACCCAATGCAAGCAATTCCTGAATCACATTCATATCCCATGAAATTATGAAGTAAGGAAAGGGGAAAAAACAGAGTAATGCTCCAACAGAAATCAGCAGATTCCACAGCAAAAGTTACCTCATAAGATAGTTCATCGGGATCAACCTCCGGCCATGATGTGTCCTAACAGAGTCAACAACATATGAGATGGTCACAAACTCAACTAAACAAAACATAAGTAAGCCAAAATACTAGCTCTACCAAGGGAACAACAGAAACTAATAATTATATCACAACCAGATCTAAGAGGGACTAATCAAAGTATATCATCCTACAGTGGATCGAATACTGAACTTAAAAACGTATGTTTTCAGCTGCATTTTTTACTATTGGCAGTAAGGCTTTTCAAGGAAAAATTGAAGTTGTTCCTTGAAGAGCAACACAGAACGACTTCAGTCAGAATCAACCATTTTCTTTCCCCTTAAACAAAATCATCTCTTCCCCCTATCGGAATAACAAAATCATACAATACCCCAAAATTTTGCCATGTTGACTGATGATTTTTTTTCCCCTTTTTTCTCACTCTTTCTCCTAAGTATTTTTCTTAATTTTGTTTGATCCAAAAAATATCACTTTCGGATTTAGATACTTGGTAAATGAAGTTGGAAAATATGAGGTTTCATATTGAAAGTACAGTTCTTCAGGTATGCAAAAATCCATGCATTGTTCAGCATGTGAGCAAGGATCAAAGTAAATGTCAAAATAAGTAGGACAGTTTTCCATCACTGTAAGGACAGACATCACCAAGATTTAAAGGTTTATGGAAGAACATATTAGAACATATTCATGAGGACAAAGTATCTAAAAGTGGTCATGCACCCAATTCTCCAAACTTAGAACAAATTGTTACCTGCGAATCATCATCATTATCCTCGGTCTCCTCCTCAGCTTCCGCTACAACCACTGACATTCATTAAAGCTGTAATTAATCACCCAATTCTGGCAGGAAGGCAGAGGAACTTGACAAGCAAGAAACTATCAAAAGCGAAGTTAAATCAGGAACTTACTATCATGTATCCCAGCTGCAGCCAGTAATCTAGCAGCCATCTCTCGTTCCTCAGCATCTTGTAGGGCTCTTGCATAGGCCTCATCAGAAGGAAAAGAAGAGGGATCTAACTCACCGCTTGGGTTAATACCCTCTCCAGCTTCAGCATGAGCATGCACATCGAATGCATCTTCTTCATCATCGTAATCTGCATCAGAAATATCATATTCTTCCTCAGTGGTGTCATCGAAATCATCATCATCCTCGTGCATATAGCTTCCAGCTTCCCAACTCGCATAATCACTTCCACCAGTGTTCATTGTTAGCATCATATATGCCCTTTCCTATCCACAACCAATTGAATGCTATTAACCCATAGAAAACCGAAGTCCAAAACAGTAATAAAGTAGGGATACAAACAGAAAGATCAAACAAAAAGTACCTTTTCCCGTATATTACTGTCTCAAGCTACATCGCTAATATTACTTTCAGCAGGTAAATTGTAACACATAAAACAACATATCATCTAAATTCAACCCAACTATGATACCAGACCTACTTTGAGTGGGGGTTTTAGCTTTCTCAAGAGACTCATGTAGCAAAAAGACTCTAGAATTAAAACCTTATATTTCTTTCCCTTTCTTGATTAACCACTTTTAACAAAAAGTCAAGATCAGGGATCCGCATACTCAAAAAGAGAACAACGTGAAACGTAAAAAATAAAAGTAAAGTACATTAGCATTCCACATACAAACAGATCCAACAATATAACTTGCTAGATAGACAAAGTAAAGAAATAAATATATCAGGGGGCTTTTGTGTATCACCGGCATTTGTTCCCTATGCAAGCTGGGTTTCATGTGTGCTACTAGATATACAAATGGGTTTGTATCAGGGGCCTGTTTGGCTGCATTTTGGGTAATTAAGTGTGAAGCTGGTGTATTTTACGGTGCTATGAAGCACGGACGCGACACGGGATACGCGTTATCGACACGACACACGACACGCGAACGCAATGTTTTCCAAGAAAAAATTAGGATACGACACGTAGGGGGGACACGTTCTTAATATATTAAGTTATTGATAATGTGCAATAAATATTATTAAGCATTTTCACTTCAAAGGGGAATCCTGCAAATAAAATGTGAACGTAAAGATGTTATGTATTGCATTATTAGCCCAAATAGCATTTTAATTTTAACCTTATTGAAAGTACATGAGCAATACGTTGTTCCATAATTAAAGCATCACATTAAGATTGTGGCCTCCATAGTCGATGGCTGGGAGTCTGGGAAATCCTGGGAGCTCCGGGGCCACTAGGGTTCGTTTCAAGAGGTGGCTGGGACTGGGGCATTTACGGGTAAAGACTCTAAAAGAGGGATTAAAACCTTATTGTTTTATTTCTTTCCCTTTCTTGATTATTTTCACCACCATTTTAACAAAATTTTTAGTGCATTTTAGATCATTGATCCGCCATTTACGTGTCCAAAACGAGTCCCAAACATGTCCTGACGTGTCCGTAAAAAAAAAAAATAAAAGTAAAGTACATTAGCATTCCACATACAAACAGATCCAACAATATAACTTGCTAGATAGACCAAAGTCCCAAAGAAATATAATATATCAGGGGTGGTATCACCGGCATATTTCCCTTGCAAGCTGGGTTTCATGGGCAAGATATACAAATGGGTTTGTATCAGTTGGTGCATTTTGGGTATGGAACTAAGTGTAGTGTGGTCTGCTAGGGCAGGTATGGAACAGGAAATAGTGTAATCAGCTCACTCAGACAATTGATGCGGAATAGGCCACCTATAAGCCAAGTCAAATTATCACGGTTCTTGAAATGCTAAGCCATGTGAATATTGGTATATGAATAAATCCGTCATAGAGTGGAAAGGGTCACCAAAAGACCAATGTTACGGCTTGGGGCAACTAACATACTAAGATTAAATAATTTGGAAATTCAGATACTAACTCATTGGTTACCGGAAGATGAGTTTATGGGGAGTCTTAGCTTACAAACCTGATTTAGGATTAGGGACATATTTGTGTATGGGTCGACATAAACTTGTAAACCTAACTAACTCTAAATAACTTAGAAGCTACATGTAGATGATAATGTAAGGATAATGGTTCAGAAATGATGCAAACCAATTTTGAATTCTTACCCAAGAAGAACTCATATCGGAACTAATATTAACTATGTGCAAAAGACATGCATATGTATCAAACTATCAACACATAACCGTCCATGTACATACACTAGTCGTAATCCGTGCCAAAGGCACTATTCACCCTTAAAAAATGGTTTTGCAATATTAACCATCCAATCTTTTATTTTTGGGATTCAAAAACTGAAAAACCATAGCCCCATTCTTATATAGACTAGTTGTAACCTATGCCAAAGGCATTATCAGTCCTAGAAAGAGCTTCTTTAGGTCTCAACCATTCAATCTTTTACCCTTTATACATTATTTTAGATTCAAAAACTCTTGCCCTTATTATAATAATAATAGTAAATTATATAGAGAGAGATCAAACTGAAACTGAAACTGAAACGAAACTGAAAAGAGAGTTAAAGAAAATCATAATCGATGAAGCAATTAGAGAACAGAGAATCCCTACAATTCAAACTCATATTTAGGCATACATACTCAAACATATATAATACATAATTAGAGAGAAGGAGAGGTGGTTTTAGATAAAAACCTGCTCTTGTAAAGTACGAGCGAGAGCTAGATCAGCATCAACTTGACTGAGGCTTGTGAACGGAGTCCTCGCCGCCGGCGCCTGAGGATTCTGATTATCAATTTCATTCGCCGGCACAGCGTTCGTATTATTAGGATTTTCTTCAACTACAGAGGTAGTTGATGAATTAGTATTATGATTATTATCATTAGGGTTTTCCTCATTAGCGACGATGGTATTGGTAGTTGTCTTGGGTTCGTCGTTAGCAGATTTGGAATTCTCCATTTTCTTGGATTGGAATCGAAAAGTGAAAAGAGGAGTTGAACAATTGGTTGATATAAAAAAGAGATAGAGATAGAGATTCGATACGTACTTTAAAGAAATCCGAAACGTAGAAGAAAGTGATGTTGATTAGGAAAGGAAGAAGAAGAAGAAGAAAGCTAAGAGGAAAGTGTGTCTGTGTTGATTTGCATCAAAAGAATCCAACTTTTTACTACAATATCATATATAATAATAATAATATAATAAGAAAGATACCCAAGGTATCTTCTGGTTTGGGCAGTATTTTTTTATCCCTTTTATTATGTTTGGAAGAAGCCGGGATTATTTGTCCGATGTTTGGTTAATTTTTTAAATTGAGTTATTTAATAAAATTTGAAAGTATGTTATAAAATAAATTTAATTTTTGTTTAAGTTTTTTTTTAATTAATTAAAAAATTTTATAAAAATATTTTAAAAAATAGTCACAATAAATTTTATTTTATAAACTTTAACTAGTAGGTTTTAAATATATATATTTTATCTAATTTTAATTTTTAAATTTAAAGTTATAATATTTTAAAAAAAATTAAAAAAAATAAAGTGAAATAAATTTTAAAAAATATAAAAATAAAATTAATTTTAAGTTAAATTTTAAAAATAAAAAACACCCACCAAAGAAAGTGCCTTTGCGCTCGTAAATAACATGAATATATAATCCATCCGCGACCGAACTCAAAGCTAATATTAGTGGGTTAATCTTAATGGTCGGTTGGGCTCTACTTTAATCTTGGCCCATATGTCCTCTCTCCCGTCATTACGCTTACGTACACGAAAAAAGAAGAATGGTTACGCTAACTTGTACCGGCTAACATTAGCGGTTCACAACTTTGATATAGTTAAGAAAATATTTTTAATTCAACTAATACATTTATCTTTTATTACAAAATTTAGTTTATTAATTATATATTAAAAATATTAAATTATTTATAAAATATTAAAAACAAGCAAAATAAATAATTTAGATCGTTGGAGTAGTAAATTTGTATTATTGTAACATATTTGACGTTAATTTAAGCAATAAAATTTATTTGAGTGTCGAAATACTCACTTGAATTTGGACCAGTTTCAAATGTAACATGTATCATTCTCTAGCCTAAGATCATTTCCAACGTATATGCCAAATATGTACTGCAAATGGCTTAATTTGGCATACGTTATAATAAAGTTAACGCAGTGTAAATATGTAAAATACCAACCACGTGATGTTCAGTACATCGCACCGTGGCTTTGCTGACATTAGCCATCTTATACAATACTCACGCGATATACTCACAAAAGGCTATTTCAAAATCCCGACCACCTTGAGATGTAGTGTAAATTGTGCCATAGCTTTTCTTAGCATGCGATGTTTATTTCATTGTGATGTAACCATTTTGCCTCACACGATAGACTGTCTATTGCGGGCACATATGCTAAATTTACACTGCCCATTCATTTTTAGCATACATTAATAGCAATTTAGAATGGCGTTGCTGGCCCACAAAAGTTATAATCTAAATTATATTTTTAATATAAACGATAAATACATTATTAGTTATATTTCGTATACAAAAAATTTTTGAACTTCAATAATTTTAGACACAAGAACTTTTGAAATTGTAACAAATTTTACAAAGTCTTTCCAAATATCACATTTGTCTGCATGTTTTCACAAGCAAATGTTTTGATAACTTCGTTTAACTGTAAATTAAAAGAATGACACAAAAAAAAAATTAATAATAATAAAAAAAAATTTGTTACTTTCAGTCGCAATTTTATCAATCAACTCTTATCAGTCACTAAATTACATAATCTTCAATCGAATTTAAAATTGCCTGGGTTTTCAAATTCTTCAAAAAATATTAAAAAAATCATATGCTTCTAATTTTGTAGGTTGTCAAACAAAAAAGGAAAAAAAAAATGTAATAATAAAGCAGGTGAATGCAATTCTTGATTATGCTACACCTGCAACTGTAGTTAAAACGAATCTCCTTTTTATCTGTTTGAGTTTTATTGTTATTGTATACTCACATTTCAACGAGCAATTTCAAAAGCTACATCGTTTATGAGAAAGGAATTTGTAAACTGAAACCGCTAAATTTTCCTTTGTAAGACTTTTGACATAATTCGACATCCTCGTTTTCTTTCGTATAGATCACTGAAACACATGCGATGCATCTACAAGTTACACATTTTTCTTTGCGCATACGCAATGATAGTCACCATAAATGAATACATCAAATAAATAATCCTGGACTAACATGAACCAAGTTCCTCCAATTTGGACCAAGTTTGCCAGACTCAAAATGCCAGCCATCTGCTCTAACAAAAAATTGGGAACCTGGTCATACCAGTACTTATATACAACAGTCAACAGATACGCTAATAATTCACACCTTAAATGACGTTCATCTACCAAAAATCAAGGCAAGAACATTGACCATCTTTAAAATGGTGAAACCGGTTCCTGTCCCTCACAACGATTTCTCTACCATAAATACTCGAAATCAACTTCGTGACATCATGGCAGTCTCTGCATACTCTCAGGTTCTTAACAATTCTAATGGCTTCAAAGGGGCCCAAGCGTAAAAATCCATAAGCAATGGCCAGCTTTTCACTGTGAACTGATAATGCATGTTCTTTCTCTTCTTCTTCTATATCGAGCAAGACTTGTTCTGTATCTGGTGAATATCCAATTGTATTCTTGAGCCGTGTTGATATCTCGGACCATTTCTCGTAAATATGGTTTGACTCAGGATGGGACCGGTCCCCAGCCACAAACCTGTGGACCATCCCCTTCAACTCTATGACACTCGCCCCTGGTACCTTAGCAACCCCTTTGGATTTCATAAGATTCCTCACTTTTCTTGCATCATCCCAGCGTTTTGCAGCAGCATATATGTTTGAGAGAAGGATATATCTGTAGAAGATAAACGGAAGAGAATGCTTGATTAAAATCAAGAAACCTGTTACAAAACTATGCGATCAATTTTAACCCCTCATAATGTATCAAGACTGCAAACTTCAAAAAAGGTTTTTACCATGATGTATTAAGAAGAGAGAGGGGGTGGGGGGTTGTGAGTGTAAGGGAGCATGTCAAAATCAAGGTTTTATGTGTTGATTGTCATCATATGCAATGGCAATATGGCATTGATAATCTGACCCATTATGCATCAATTTATCATTGTTGTCAAAATTTATAAGCAAGATGGTCTACAACTATGATAAAAGACTAAGGAAACAATAGACGGTCAATGCCTAAAACAAATTTTTGATTAATCTGTGGCACAATTGTTAAATTTGTATATGTTCCACTACTTTATAATAAGGTAGAACTACCTGTTTGTTTAGTCTAGTTATCATATAATTACTTTGATAAGCATAAAGAATATTTTTATACCGGCCACTATGTTGTGGTTGAAGATCAATAAGGTGTTTCCCTATTTCTCCGCCAACCTCAGCATTCCCATGAATCCTACATCCTCCAAGAAACGCTCCCCATGCACAAGCATTGGGCTCTATAGGCATAGTCTCAATCAGATTCATGGCCTCCTCCAATTTCCCAGCCCGAGCAAGTAGGTCAATAACACAACCATAATGCTCAACCTTGGGCTTAACACCATAAGCACTGCTCATGGAAACTAGTAGCCTCTGACCTTCCTCTATCATTCCCGCATGACGAAAAGCGCCGAGCATAGCTACAAAAGTTATATCATTGGGTGCCACACCCTCCTCTTGCATCTCCTTAAATAGACGTTGAGCTTCCTTAGCATGGCCGTGCATGGCCATGCCGGTTATAATGGTGTTCCAAGCAAGAACATCTTTGTATTCCATTGAATAAAACACTTCAGCAGCTCGAGAGATGCTGCCACATTTAGAATACATGTCTACCAATGCAGTACCCACAATGGAATTAATCTCAATTTTATGATCATTGATGTAAGAATGAAGATACAGCCCTTGATCCAAAGCACCCAAATGACCACAAGCTGATAATAGGCTCACAACTGTTGCTTCAGTCGGCTTTACTCCAGTGGCCTCCATTTCATCAAATAGAGCAAGAGCCTCATTTGATTTCCCACTCTGTGCATAACATGCTAAAATGGCATTCCAAGAAATAACATCTCTATGAGGCATCTCACGGAACATTTTCAGTGCATCATCTACATTCCCACATTTAACATAACCCGCCATCATAGAGTTCCAAGAGATAATGTTTCTCTCAGGCATTTCATCAAACAATCTCGTCGCTTCTTCAATATTCCCAATAATTGCATATCCATTAATCATAGTGTTCCAAGAAATTATATCCCTACACACCATTCGGTCAAACACTGCCCTAGCTAGCTCCATATTCCCAGCTTTCACGTAACCATCAATCATTGAATTCCAAGAAACCGTATCTCTTTCAGGACAAACATCAAACAGCTGCTCTGCAGCTTTCAAGTCTTTCCCATTCGCATACAAATGAATCAATGAACTCTGAATGTAAGAATCAGACTCTAAACCACATTTAAAAACATGGGTATGAATCAAGATCCCGTATCGATTCGTCGACGACTCAATGCAAGCTTTAATTACAAAGGGAAAAGTGAAATTATTAGGCCTCATGCCACTTTGAAGCATCGTCTTGTACAAAGAAAGAGCTTCAAGGGGCTGGTTGCTGGATGAAAAGCCTCTGATGAGAGCATTGTAAAGTAAAAATGGTGGGTTTTGTTGCTGATTGAAGATTGTTTTTGCGTAGGCTAAGCTTTCATTAGGTGAGAGTGCATAAATACAAGCTAGTTTTGAGAGTTGAAAGGATGTTTCATGAGGAAAGAAGTTGTTATCAGTCAGAATTCGAGCATGAATTTGTTTGAGCTCGCCGATGTTCTTGCATGAATTTATCAGGGAGATTGCATGAGGGTTAGTGGGTTTTGGGACCTTGATCATGGAAATAAAACATTTATTTTCTCTCTGTAGTTTTGGTTGAGAAAATCAGTAGAAGCACTAAACTCAAAATTTTGAAAAATGCAGTTTATAATTTATTTTATCGGGTAAATTAAAATAATTAATGTTTAAATAAATCAGTGGCCATTAATATAATTTACACTTAAATTTTAAGACAGATACATCTATACCATATTTGTGAATTACCCTAATTATTAAAATTTTCATTATAGGAATCTAATAGTATAATAGTATTATGGAGGAAGTCCTCCGTAATAAATTTTCTCTCTCTTATTTAATTTTTATTTAATTATAGTGTCATTTTCTGCTTTTCAATAATTCACTTCTTCTTTAATAATACTAATCTACTTCTTTTGTAATAATTATAAATTATCTTCTCTCTTACTAATTGTTATTATAATTGTCATAATAATAACACATTTAACACCAATACACTCTCTCTTATTAATTGCTATAATAATTTTCATAATAATCTATATTATTATTATTATTATTATTATTATTATTATTATTATTATTATTATTATTATTATTATTATTATTATTATCATAGTAAAATCTAGGAATTGTAATAATTATATTTAGTGATAAATAATTTTTATTATGAAACATTTATTTACTTATTTTTTAAAAAATTTCATTTTTCATATTTACATCTATACTTAGTATATTTTAGTATTATGGAAGGAATAAGAAGAGCTTGTCCTATTTATTGTACTCTTTAATGTTTCTTTTTTATTTTTCTTTTTTGAAATTATTTTTTAAGCATGAACTGAATTATTATTATTATTATTATTATTATAGCAAAAATGCATCATTTTACCCGCGTTATTTTGAGCTTTCACTGCTTTTATTATTTGAATTAATTGTGTGTTTTATTGTATAGTTAAAACTATATTTTATATGAATTTGTAGTGATTTTATTCAATTTTTGTTAATTATTACATAATTTTTGTTAATAATAATTTGAATACCATCGATGCACGGGTTTGTAACTAGTTGGATAGTACTGTTACAGATGACACTTTATATTAACCTTTCGGATATTATTTAATGCATTGAGGATAAGTAGTAATAATAGACGTACCTCCTCTTCTTCAAAATGCTAATGACTTATTGTTTTTAAATTAATTTTCTTTTTATCTGCTACTCTTGTAAAAATTAATAGCGTACTCTTTATTATTATTTTTTTGCGGGATAATATTACAATTCTTCTACAACCAACCACCCAATCAGAATTTCAAAACAAGCCATAGTGTGTGTTTAGCACCACTATATGCTCATGGAGTACAATAAATAGGACAAGCTCTTCTTCAAATCGGATTTTAATTTGGCTTCACTTCATCGATGCATACGCCAATTCGTTGCATATGATTCAAGTATGTACATATTTATTCGCCCCCTGTATGTTCATGGAGTGTAACCAAATAGTGTGTGTTTAGCACCGCTATAACAAAGGCCCATAATTAACCAATTGGCAATTCTGATAAAACAGCAACTGCCACCCGTACTAAACTCAAGTATGAATTATTAAACTCTCCAAATATAGAATCAACCTAATTAAGCTATCACAACTCACAAGGATAAGAAAACACAGCGACGTAAAGTTGGATGGCTTTGCTTGATCTTCACTACATTCAAATCCAGCATTTTTATATCCAAATAAAGCAAAAGTTAGTTAAACACTCCCCTTAATACGTGTTATTCAACTCCTTGAAAGCCTATATAAATTCAACCCATCTTTGTTTGAATTAGATCAATTAAGCTACAGAGCAAATAAAGAATCTCAGAGATAAGAGAAAGTGAGAACCAAAAAATAATAAGTTTGCTTTGGCATGTAGTGAAAAAAAAAAGGCAGAGAAACTTGAGAAATAAAGAGCCAAAAGGTTCTCAACACCGAAGAGGAAACACACACACAAAAAAGAAAAGAAAAAAAAGGCTTCTACGTATTGAGAACAACCATTTAGCATCTCCTTTCTTAAGAAAGGGAAATCATTTTCTTTACATTTTCCATACGAAAGTTACCAGGAAATTAATTTCAACAGCTTGCTAGCTCCGCTTCGAAAATGGCAGGAGGTGGTCTCGTACAGGGAAGCTCCCAGCCCAACTATGAAGGCAAGGTGACTGCGTTCGTGATCATCACCTGTTTGGTTGCGGCCACAGGTGGTCTGATTTTCGGTTATGACATTGGGATTTCGGGTGGAGTGACTTCCATGGATGAATTCCTCATCAAATTTTTCCCCGCCGTGTACAAGAACTCAAAAGACAAGACCGGAAAAGAAAGCCAGTACTGCAAATTCGACAGCCACCTGTTGACCCTCTTCACGTCTTCCCTTTACTTGGCGGCTCTGGTGGCTTCCTTCGTCGCCTCCGCTGTCACAAGATCATTTGGGAGGAAAGTCTCCATGACCGTTGGTGGCCTTGTTTTCCTCGTCGGTGCGATTCTCAATGGTGCCGCCATGAACGTCTTGATGCTTATTGTTGGCCGTATATTGCTTGGTTTCGGTGTTGGTTTCGCTAACCAGGTACTTCTCTTCTCTCCCTCGTTAAATTTTTGTCGTTAAAAGTCCTTAAATTGCGAAGATATTCACTACTCTACTCCAATGGTGACACTCCAGATAGTATTCACCCATGCATGCATGCAGGGGAAAAATATATAAAGAATGAATGTGTGCTTATTTGGCGCTCATCTATTAGTTTTGGAGTACGACCATGTGGTACGCTAGGAGTATTGAATATTTTCTGCCTTAAATCATGTCGATTATGCTCTCATCCGGAACTTTTGCCCATCTTTTAATTTGCAGTCTGTTCCGGTTTACCTATCGGAAATGGCGCCGCCAAAAATTAGAGGTGCATTGAACATCGGTTTCCAAATGGCGATCACAATCGGTATTTTGCTGGCGAATATGGTGAACTATGGCACTGCCCAAATGAAGTCAAATGGGTGGAGATACTCCTTGGTGCTAGCCGGTGTTCCCGCGATTATTATGACTATAGGTGCGATTTTTCTCCCTGATACACCCAACTCCCTAATTGAGCGAGGCAAGCAAGAGGAGGCTCGAACCATGTTAATCAAAATACGCGGCACTGAGAATGTGAACGAGGAGTTCCAAGATCTATTGGACGCAAGCGAGACCTCAAAGCAGGTCCAGCACCCGTGGAGGAACATCCTGCAGAGGCAGTACAGGCCGCAGTTTGTGATCGTCCTCCTCATTCCCTTCTTCCAACAGCTCACTGGTATCAACGCCATCATGTTCTACGCCCCTGTCCTTTTCAAGACCCTAGGATTCGGGAATGACGCCTCCCTCATGGGCGCTGTCATAACTGGCCTCGTCAACGTCTTTGCTACTTTGGTTTCGGTATTCACCGTTGACAAGTTCGGTAGAAGAATATTGTTCCTCCAAGGTGGTGTCCAAATGTTCATTTGTCAGGTATCCTATAAAACAATACGAGAGAATATTCAGAATCACAGTTAAAATATCGAATATTTTCTTTTACCCTCAGTGTCATTATGCAGGGTGGCCCATCTCACGGGACCCTGACTACAATAAAAACTTTTGTAACTTTTTCAACGGACAAATATTTATACAATCATATTGGAGGGGCCCAAGAAGTGTGCTGTGTGTATGACAAAAGGGCCCCTGATTTCAATTTTCATACATGGCCTTATACATCTTTGTTGTATGCAATATTTTCTCGTCACTGATGTGTTTGTATAAATGGTAGATTGTTGTGGGATCGTTAGTGTTCAAGGCGTTTGGAGTAGCAGGCGTAGGAACGTTCGACAAGGCAAACGGAAACATTGCACTAGTATTCATCTGCCTGTACGTGGCAGCATTCGCCTGGTCGTGGGGCCCGCTGGGATGGTTGGTCCCCAGTGAAATCTTCCCATTGGAGATCCGATCGGCTGGGCAATCCATTAACGTGTCGGTGAACATGTTTTTCACGTTCATCATCGGTCAGATCTTCCTCACATTGCTTTGCCACTTGAAGTTCGGCCTCTTCTACTTCTTCGCTGGGTGGGTTTTGTTAATGACACTGTTTGTTTACTTCTTTGTACCCGAGACGAAGAACACTCCCATTGAAGAGATGAACAGAGTGTGGAAGGCTCATTGGTTCTGGGGAAGCTACATTCCCGATGATGCGGTTGGGCTTGCTGGCCATAGCCATGTCCAGCTTTCCAGCTCCAAGGTTTGAAGCGGATTCTGCAACTGACTGGAATAATACGGATAATTATCAATCACCGAGTATAATTATCGGTGAGAAAAGTGTGTGATCCAAGAACAGAGAAGAGGATCGTATAAAAAAAAAGAAATAAAGGGAAGGGAAGGGAAGGAAGCAAGAATTTGTGGTTGAATAACTTTTCCCTTCTTTTATGATGTACTACTCTGATTAAAAAATGTAATCGCTTTTCTGTACTCATTTTAATGCGTATAAATTTCACTGATCAAAGAGCCTACTCAGAAATCTTTGTTTCTGTTTTAATGGAAGTTCCTTCGCTTATGCTCTTTGCCTTTGGCTTGCTTCATTTATATATACATGCTAGCTAGTTAAGGTTGTACCAAACAGCATGCATTGTAATAATTCAGACACTACACAGTAGGAAAATCGAATCATTTTATTGAATAAACAGAATATTGTTTCAAGAACCAGTAGAATTACAATGGATGGACACAATACTACAATAGCCAATAGTAACCGATTAAAAGAGAGAGAGCACAAAATAATAAGTCAACAACATAATCATTTTCATATTTAGGAATCTAAGATCTATAGTGCAAAATGTAAGAGAAACAAAAGATGATGTAGTAGTCTATTATGGATGAATGTAGAGAAGGTAAATAATATATTATGGTCTTAAGAGCAACACGTACATTAGTTATACAAAAAAAATTAATTGATCATACTAAACTGCCATTAGGCCATTCTAGGCCTGCAAAATTTCCCCATGTTTCAAAAATCAGTGTGATTGTAAAGGTTTAAAAAAAAGGAAAGAATGGAATTTTTTTTGAAATTTTGAATTCCAATGGGTGGATCTATTTTTCCCGTACGGAGCCAAACTTACTGATATTATTCTGTCACTATTGTATAGTGAACGAGAAGGAACACTAGCACTGCCTGTGACCGGCTAAAAAGAGGTAGAATTTTTCTTAAATTATTCCAAAAGTTCCAAAATATTCCATTCCGATGTTTTCAAATCCAAAGCTTCTAACTGTTTAGATTTCAACTATGTCTTGGTTCTCTTGCATTGTACTAATTTCTTTCATCGGTCAATCTCTATGTATCATCAGGGTCGAAGTCCAGCTCTATCTACCTCTCTTGCCCATTACACTTCTAGTTTGAGTTTTTGTGCTTTCCTAGAATTCATAATGCTAAACTTCACACGCAAAATTTAAACCTCATCAACTTATTATTCAAGCTATTGATATTAACAACAGGAGACTCTCGAAGTGAATTTACCAATTTAGAATTCTTGGAAACAACAAAATCTTGAACCAAATGCATCAGTCTCTCTGTTGGTGCATAATCCTCAAACTTCCTTCGCCTTCATTTTTATCTTTGCTTTCAGAAATGGAAGAAAAACATAAGATGAAATGAATTATAGCATACTAGCAATATAGAAGGCAATCCGCATAGCAACTGGATATATATATTATCATCGTTACAGATGTAACTAGTTAAGAATAGAAGGATACTGTCTCTTGTATGACAAACAACGGTGATCAGACTCGTGATGGAGAAAAGTGTTAAGCAATAAGATGCTATACATGGAGAAAATATAATACAGCAATCTCAATCACATGAGCTATTGATTTCTTGTAATCTGATTGGATACGTTATAAAATGTGTCGGATATTTTCCCCTATACATGATACTGTAGGGATAAATGTCACACAGATGGACTAACCAAAATAATTTCAAGAATCGGCAATATTCCTTATATTTTAACCAAATTCTTAGATGGGATAGTTGATTTCCTCATTATAATTTACGGGCATTGTTTTGTGCATGAATAGGATAAAAGTGTAAAAGATGAAAGGGTTTCTCATATTACTTTTTTACCAGTCACTCATGCGTCAACCGGTACTCTCGCAGTAGAGTTAAAATGGAATAACTGCTGAGGTATCTTGTAACTAGCTATGAGACAGTACTAATTCAGACTGTAAAATTTTTGGAATTTATAAATTGTACATGCAGAAGATATGTCATCACAAATTTTATGTTTGTCATTTTTTTTGTCCTTCTCCATGAAGCGCTAGTTCTTTAATTTAAGTTTCATACTTGCTAATTCAACTCATTCACTTAGGGCTCGTTGGGTTGCGTAAATTACTTAATTTTAGAATTAGTTAATTTTCGATTGAAGAATTGTGAATTTGCTCATTTATAAATAATTCAATTCTAATTTAAGAGTGTTTGGAAAACTTAAACAATAAATTCCGTTTGTTAGAATAAAAACATGTTCTCTATTGTTCTATATTATTTAAAATTTTGTCTAGATACATCAACATCACGAGCAGAAACTAGATCTTCTAGAAAAATAGAGTTGAAATGAATTATCTAATTCTAGAATTAAGCAATTTCAAGTTTTAATTACTTGAAATGACTTAATTTGAGTTTTTGTGAATCAACTTGAATTATCATATTTACAATTATTTAATTTACACCACCAAACACTAATAAATGAAAAAATTTGTAAATTATTTAATTCACAATTTGAAAAACAACCAAACGGACCCTTAATTTGTGACTTCTCAAAGAAACGGAGAGATTGTAGAATTGAAGTGGAGATACAGAAAAATTATGCGGAAGGAAGGGTTTTCTCAAACCTGTGCAAACAGTTGGCGATGAATTCAAACACTATGTCCGATAATCGACTCTTCCTAATCTCCGGGCCAGGAATTGAGAAAACAAAATGTAATTTGTAATGGGAAATTTTAAATGCACCCATACAAATTGAAAGATGAATAATTCCCTGTCTATTCCATTCACCAAGATAGCATAATATACAATTGGTACAAGATTGATTACGGGAGATTTATCACGGCAACAGTTAAGCAATTATAATCCTAATAAAAGACTATTGCTATATTTACATTTATTTACATAAATATATTCTATCACACCCCCGCAGTTGAAGCGGGAGGTTGTCGGACGCTGAGACTGTCCCGAAAATCTTCAAAAAGAACCAATGGAAGACCTTTCGTAAAGAGATCTGCAATTTGATAGCGCGACGGGACATGTAAGACACGTACTTGTCCTCGAGCAACCTTCTCGCGAACAAAGTGAATATCCATCTCAATGTGCTTAGTGCGTTGATGTTGAACTGGATTCTCGGAGAGAGATATCGCACTAACATTATCACAATAAACTAATGTAGCCTTCTGCATAGGACAATGAAGCTCTAGAAGAAGGTTTCGTAACCAACAAGACTCGGAAACTACATTGGCAACCCCTCGGTACTCGGCTTCAGCACTGGACTTGGATAGGGTGGTCTGTCGTTTAAAGGACCAAGAGATTAGATTATCACCAAGAAATACACAATACCCAGAAGTCGATCGTCGGGTATCTGGACATCCACCCCAATCAGCATCAGTATAAGAGACAAGGGTGGCAGTCGAAGATGGATAAAGGTGCAAGCCGTGATCTAGAGTGCCCTATATATAGCGCACGATGCGCTTGAGTGCATGCATGTGTTCCTCCATGGGGTTATGCATAAATAAACAGATCTGCTGCACAGCATAAGAAATGTCGGGCCTCGTGAATGTCAGATATTGCAGGGCTCCTGCAAGGCTGCGGTAATGTGATGGATCATCATATGGTGTGCTAGACGTAGCACTGAGTTTCGGTTTTGTATCAACAGGTGTGGGAGATGGCTTACAAGATAACATGCCAGCACGTTCTATGATTGCTTCTGCATATTTCCGCTGAGATAAAAATAGACCACCTGCATGACGAGTTACAGCTATACCCAAGAAATAACTCAATGGCCCCAAGTCTTTCATAGCAAATTCGGAGCTAAGAAGAGTCATGATAGACTTGCGAAGAACATCAGAGGAAGCAGTTAAGATAATATCATCCACATACAGCAGAATGTAAGCCATATCAATACCTTTACGGTAGATGAAGAGAGAATGATCAGATTTGCTGTGAGAGAAACCAATAGAGGAAACATAATTGACAAAACGCTTGTACCAAGCTCGAGGAGCTTGTTTAAGCCCGTATAAGGATTTTCGCAGCAGACAAACATAATCAGGATGTACTGGGTCCTTAAAACCCAAGGGCTGATGCATGTATACAGTTTCTTTCAGTTCTCCATGCAAAAAAGCATTTTAAACATCAAGCTGATGAATAAGCCATGCTTTAGAAAGAGCCAAACTGAGTACAGCGCGAATAGTAGCCGGTTTGACTACCGGACTAAAAGTCTCGCCACAATCCACGCCAACCTGTTGACCTGCACCATCACCTACAAGACGTGCTTTATGCCTCTCAAAAGAACCGTCAGATTTTTCTTTATGTCTAAAAATCCACATAGACCTAATCACATTAACAGCAGGAGGACGAGGCACCAAATCCCAACTCTTATTTTTAATAAGAGCATTATATTCATCATCCATGGCCATTATCCAATTCGGGTCTTTAAGGGCAGACACGGGATTACGAGGTAAGGGTGATTTACTAACATGGGTGTGAAGACCGTATTTCATGTTCGGTTTGAAAATCCCATGTTGACTACGAGTGACTGGCCTTTAGGCTGGAATTGGTGTTAGCGGTATAGGAGAGGGGGCAGGAGGAACAATAGAAGGGAGATATGAGGTATGCTGCCGTTGGATTGGTGGATTTGGAGCTGAGTTGGTGGTGTGGGCCGGACTGCTCATTATGGTAGGTGAGCTAAGCTGGGCGCTTAGTTGTGATTTGGGTGAGGCATGAGGAGAAGGAGGAGTAGGCGGGGTGAGCTGCACTTCAGACGTGCCTGTGTTTGAGGTCAACTGGTGGACCATATAAGGGGATAGGCCGTCATCAAGGAAAGTGTAAGTATGAGGTAAGGGAGAATGCATTTTAGCAAAGGGAAAATTTGATTCATCAAATATAACGTGGCGGTTAATGATGATTTTATTTGAAGATAAATCGTAATATTTATAACCACGATGATTTGATGGGTATCCCAAAAAAACACACGGAGTAGAACGGGCTTGAAGCTTATTTATGGTGGATGAAGGAAATAGTGGATAGCATAAGCACCCGAACACTCGAAGATGAGAATACGATGGGTCTTTTTGGTAGAGAATTTTGAGAGGGGATTAATAGGCTAAATGTTTATTTGGAAGTATGTTGAGAATATAAGTTGCCATTTGTAATGCATGATGCCAAAATGATGGTGGTAGAGAAGCATGGGCAAGTATGGTTCTAACAATGTTGTTAATGGTGCGGATTTTTCTTTCGGCTTTTTCATTTTGTGAGGATGTATGTGGATAAGAAAGGCGAAACGACAAACCATTAGCTTTGCAAAAATCCCAAAATGGCCTATTATCAAATTCTCTATCATTATCGCATTGAATATTTTTAATTTCCCGTTCAAATTGAGTTCGAATGAATGCTCTAAAAGAGAGAAATGTGGAAAAAACTTGGGACTTTTTAGACAATGGAAATGTCCACAAAAAATTAGAGTAATCATCCAACAAGAGAATGTAATAACGATGGCCCGAAGAGCTCAAAACGGGAGATGTCCATAAATCACAATGAATAATGTCAAAAGGCATAAAAGTGCATGAATTAGAAGCAACAAAAGGCAACTTAACATGTTTTCCAAGAGGACATGAGCGACAAAAATGAGAACAACGAGGTCTATTACACTCAATAAATTGATTTAACCTAAGGGAGTCTAAAACAGGTGCTCCCGCATGACCTAAACGTGCATGCCATACAGAAGGTGTTAAAGCTGCAAAAGTTGATGGTGAGTGAGCTCGATGTGTGGTGTTGTTGGTGATGGGATATAGCTCGCCCCGACTATCACATCTCATTAGGTGCATCCCTGTCTGAAAATCCTTCACAGAAAACCCAAATGGATCAAATTCAACATAAACCGAGTTATCAGTAGTGAATTTTCGAACTGAAACTAAGTTTTTAATCAATTTAGGGGCATGAAGGACATTCTTTAAGGTTAATGGTGGGTTTGGGGGGGATAAATTTGTATGACCATAACCACGAATTGGAATTGAATCACCATTTTCGACAATTATACCACGATTATTGCTCAAATTAAAATATGACGAGAGATTACCTTGCGAAGATGTCATGTGAGACGTGGCACTGGTGTCCATGTGCCAGTTTGCATCGGGTGGAGTGAGCCCGAGAGTGTGCATTGCGGCCTCGATGTCAGTTGGTGTTGCTGTCGCTGAATAGGCCTGCTGCTGGTGAGGGCGAGGTCCAAGAATGCTGGCCTGCTGTTGCTGCCTGTGCTGTGGACTAGGCCTGTCCCAAGGTGCAGTTGGATATGGGCATGGTGGGATAGCCCATGGCCATTGCCAAGGCCACTGCTGCTACCGCTGTCCACCAATCCACGATTGCTGCTGCTGCCATGCCTGGGCAGGCTGCTGGTGCTGGCCACCACCCCTGCCGCTGCGGCCACCACCCTTACTGCCACCACGTCCGCCGCCACGATATTTACCACCATTATTGTTCTTGTTTTGGCGATTTTTACCACGGTTTTGTGACATATTTTCAGAATATGAGGAGGTGTCATCGAACTCCTTATATGATGCAGTAACCATGGCGGGATTAGATATCGTGGCGGCTTTCTTAGCAAAACCCGCTTCTTCCAATATTAGCATCGAACGGGCTTGGTAAAAAGGTGGGAGAGGATCTTTTTGACGAATATCGTAGCAACACCACTATAAGCATCAGTGAGACCGGCAACCATCTGTAAAACGAGCCGGTTGTTTGTGACCGGCGACCCGACATTTTTAAGTTGATCCGACAGGAGTTTTAACCTTTGACAATATGTAGATGCATTAGGGAAATCTGCCATGTCAGTGGTTGAGAATTCTTGTTCAAGAGTGACGGCACGAGAATTTTTATTGTCTTGGAATATGTCACGTAACCGATTCCAAGCTTCCATTGCCGTCGAGTCGGGTTCCATGATTGTTTGCAACAAATCACTAGAGATCGTGGAATAAATCCACTGGAGGACTGCTGCATTAAGGGTTAGCCATAAATCTTTTTCGTCATCGGTTGTCGGCACCTTCTCCTTGCCTTTTTCCGGTGGGATTATGTGGTCAATAACCTTATGTGATCTACAATGAATTTTGAAGAGCTCCGCCCACGTCGCGTATTGGACGTTCTCCATCTCAAGGGTGACAGGGATGAGGGAGTTAATGTTCGAGACAGCAAGAGCGGGATGAAAAGAGGAGGTTTTTGAGTCAGACATGGCTGATGGGAAGGAGGAGGAAGAAGGAGGTTTTTTTTTTGTTTTTTTTTTGAGGAGGCGGAGTACTAGGGCTCTGATACCATGAAAGATGAATAATTCCCTGTCTATTCCATTCACCAAGATAGCATAATATACAATTGGTACAAGATTGATTACGGGAGATTAATCACGGCAACAGTTAAGCAATTATAGTCCTAATAAAAGACTATTGCTATATTTACATTTATTTACATAAATATATTCTATCACAAATAATCTTCTCACTCCACTTGAAGCACAAATAATCTTCTCACTCCACTTGAAACTCATTCTAGCAAAAAAATTAAATTTCTTTCTTCTCACCCAATTTATCTAGCAAAAGCCAAACAACTCCTTAAAATATTTTTTAACATCTCTCCAAGCTTTCGATGCATGCCTGAAGCAAGCTCCGGTGATTAATTCTCCAACTCACGGCATCCTCTTCCTAAACTAAAGGAAAACCCCCATGGTATTATCAAATCCTTAACTAAAGGAAAGAAGCCAATGAAATTATGAAATCCTTTTTTTTATTTTCTTGTTATGAATGCCCATACATAGACATCACTCCATTCTTACTCAAGTTTTACTATTCTTTGTTTTACTATACTTAATTTTTGGTTTCTCTGTTCTTTATCATCAATGATATTTTGATATTAACAAATCTTAAATCCTTTAAAAAGAACCAAACTTCTAATCGCAAATTCGCAATGTGCCCTAACCAAACAACCACCGCCAACAATCAAATTAACACCAAGGTACACCTCATCAAGAATCAACTTAAAATATAGGAGGAGCCATTAAAGGATTTGTTGTGATTATCTTTTTTATTGCAAAACATTATTGTGAGTGTTGAATAAAACAATGAGAAAACCGTGGGAATCATTTGACTGTGGGTTAGAATTGTAGAAGAGTTTTAAAGATTGTTAATATGTGTGTGAATTTTGCACTACTGAAAGTTAATATAATTAATCATCATTAGCGCTAGAGAAGATGGCGCGGGCATGGGGGAGAAAAAAGAGGGTAAAAAGATCAAAGAGGTAAGGATTTGTTAGGTTGATAATTAAATGGATTTTGAATTAAAATTAAAAATTTAAGTGGGGTGAATTACATGTTTGTATGGGCTCAAATAAAATTATTCTTTATAATATATATTCATATTATAAATTTAATTTATACACATAGAATTTCTTGGGTATTTTTGATATCTAATTTTATGCTTGTAAACTTTTTTTTCATATATATGAAAAAATTACTTAGGTTTACTGTTCACACAATTACCTCTTAGCTCTTTTTCGTGAACAATTGTAAGTAGCACCTTAAGGGCTCGTTTGGTTTGAGTTTTGGGAATGGAATGGGCATACTTGATTCCTAGAAAGGTTTTTTCCTGGCATCTAGGATGCCATGCCGATGTTTGGTTCAATTGGGAATATGAATGGAATAAAGTATCAATTATAAAAATACCATTCCTTTTATAAGATGGGAATACATCTTCTACTAATTTTTCAAAATGGACGATTATTATAATAAATTACAAATGCCTAGCTAATAACTATCCTACAAAAATTTTACAATTTTTGTAATTTTAAAAAAAAAGTTACAACAGGAAAAAAGAAAAGAAAAAAGTTCCAAACAATTTTTTTTTCTTTTTTGTGCAGCAGCGTAATTAAAAAAAAAGTTCAAAACAATATTTTCATATACAAATGAAAAAAGAATTATTTATTCATAAGGAATGGAGTTATTTTAGTCCTAACATGAAAAATTAAAAAAGATACCCATTGGTAATGGCTTATTCCTTATGATTTAAATGGGAGAACTTGGGGGGAAAGGTTTGCTCCTGTAATCATTTATTCCGGACCTAAAACGTGAACCAAACGCGGAAATCATTTATGAATGGAATTTAGCATTCCTGGAATGGTTTAAATCTTGAACCAAACGAGCCATAAATGTGTGTTTGACGTACCGAATTAGGAAGCCGGATCGGATTATTTAATCCCATCCAGACCGGATAAAACAATCTCACCTCTTAAGTGAGCTTTGTTAATCCCTTTCTTGGTGAGATAAATAATCCGCCCGGATATCCAATCCCGACGAACACCAAACATGGGATATGATAAAGTTATCTTATCACACCCTTTTATTATGCACATCAAACGCAACTTAAAAGCATAACTTCACTACTATATATATATATTATAATAATTGTACATTATGCTTAAATGTTAATATATATAGCGACGAAACTACACTTTAAAGGTGACACTTGTACAAGATAGTATTTAAAAGGATTGTATTATTACAAAACAATTACGCTTACTATCATTGTAGACATTTTTTTAAAATAAGAAATATTTATCTATATATATATATATAAACTATAAGTTATAAATTCAGTTATGACAGCAAATTATAGGTTTTTTGTTCTTACCATTTAACTAATTTTTATTTACCAAAAAATATATATTTTAATTACATATTCATAAATATATGAAGAAACCGAAAAGAAGTATTATCACAATCTATAATACAAATTAGAGTTTTACTATTCATCGACAACGACTGCTAACTTTAATAATCTAATGGTCACAAACTATTTGCATAAATCTAAGGGTTTAGATAAGTAGTGGCAATTATTTAATAAACTATGTCGACAGTCTAATACTTTCAAATTAAAATATTGATTATTTAATAGATAAGAAATAAATTAGCTTTGAATGTTAAATCTAGAAAGTTTTGCATAACCAATTTTTATGATATAACTTGGTTTACTAAATTTGTCAGGTGCAATTTAAATTTGATGAAAACAATGATGATTTTAGGTAAAAATATGTATTTATTTTTATACAGTACTACCAAACTTTACTTATTTTAATCTCTATTCTACTAAAATACAATGTAAAAATTACATTTGCACCGGATTAAGAGGTTAGCTTATTTGGTATGACTTATGAGACTAACTCATCTTGACATTCACTAAGGTTTAATCCCACTATTAGTAGAATTCTTATCTCTTTTCCCCACCATTGCTCCAATGGACCAAAAAAAACATATAATAATGGTAGAATTCTTATCACCTTCCTCGTCATTATTTAAACATCGTTTAATAACTTTTAGATATTGTAGAGAGTAAGACAAATAATGAAGTTTATTAAGAAAACTTTTTGTATATCAATTCATATTTGAACGTAATCAATCTAATAAATATGGAAATAATTAATTTTTTTTTGTTTTTTTTACTCTTCATAGTTAATATTAATTTTTTCTGTCAAATATAAAAATTAAATATGGACTCTTAATTTGCAATCGTGATCTTTGGTAGACCATTAATATTTTCGATTTTTGCTCTTAAAAATTTTGAGTTTGATTTTATTTTAAATTTACCGAAAACTCATTTTCATTTTAAAATTGAATTCTCCTGTTTCAAAAATTTTAATCTAAAAAGATAAAATTAAATGGAGAAGAAATGAGCTCAAAAACTAAGTAAAGCGTGTTGGTTGACACGTTATTATCTTGCAGTAGGTAGGACCAAACTATAGAATTATGTTTTGTATAAACAAAAGTTATTACTACTATCACGATACAATAAACAATGGTCGTACGTATTTTTTTTTAAAAAGGAAAAAAGAAAAAAAAAGAAAACTCGAATTATATAAACATTAAACATTTTTTTAATTGCACAAAATATATTTTATATTTTTTAAAATTTTTGATCGTGCGAGATAATACGGGCATATCCTACTATTGAAAATGTTTGTTGAATATGTATGATTCAAAGGGGGTTAATTCAAAATTTGACATTCTTAATTATTTTATAACACAATCAACTAATTAAATCTCACACAGTAAAAATAAGGTGTATTTTTTATATTTGATTAGGTGAAACAAAAGTTTCACCAAAGCATACCAAAGTGAAAGTTAGATCATCCATTTAAAACAAAGTATATCTACAATCAAATGCAATAAACAATTAAAATATTAATTAATATAGATTTTTATTAAATTAAGAATAGCTTAGAGTGCTACAATATTTATTTAGAGTGTCTTAATTTTAAAGTAGTTGAGTTTTCTAATTATATAATATAATCTATAGTATGCATTTTAATAAGTGAAATAGTGCCTGACGGCACAAACAAACAGTTTATAATAAAAAATAAAGCACTCATTGTTCGATGGAGACCACTGTTTTTAAAATTTAATGGCCCAAATCTATTTACACAGATTTAAAGGTGAAAAGTAAATCTTAACTCAATATTAATTGTATTTATTTTCTTCTCCCTAACTCTCTATCCCCTAATTTTCTCCATTCTATCATTTACTTTGGAATTTTTTTTTCTATAAACTTACACTATTTCTCTCGCTATAATCTTTCCGCTAGGGGTGGGAAAAAAAAACCGGGAACCGGAGAACCGGTAAGAACCGAACCGGTAAGAACCGGTTCGGTCCGGTTCTTGAAAATATAGTAATGGTTTTAACGGTTTGGTTCTTGTTGCAAAATTAACGGTTCGGTTCTTGGTTCTTCATATCTTATATGTGTAATATCCGTTAAAGAACCGTTATCTTATTTATAATTTTATATATATATAATATACTTTATAATAATAAAACAAACTTTAACATTTAAAATTTAATAAATTACAAATGCACAGAGCACTAAGCAGGCAAGCAGCTGGTCTCCTGTCTCCACTCTCCACTTTCATTTCTTTTGCCTTTCTTTTCTTTGCCCGAAGTCCCGAACCCTAGCTCCCTTTCCGCAGCCACCGACGAGGCTACGACTTCGTTGCCCCAAACTCGCCACCAACGACTTCACTGCCTCAACCCCGGCCATCTCAGCCCCAATCCCATGTCCCCGTCTCACCACCGACTACTCCATCTCAACCCCAATCCCGTGAAAGGTACCCGTTGCTGCTCTTTTTCTCTCTATCTATCTCCGTCGCTGCTCTTTCTTTCTCTATCTATCTCCGTCGCTATACCTCTCTACCTCTCTCTATCTCCGTCACAGACTCACTGACTCACAGCTAAAGGCTGCGAGTTCGAGTCCCCCCATCTCCTTTGCTCGGCTGCCCAGTGCCCACACTTAAATTAAGTGATATAATAAGGTAATAATTTTTAAAGATTTTGTAGCCTATGCACTCAAACTTCACAGTCGGTAATTTTCACAATAAATGGTAAACAAGTTGAGGTCCCAAGCTTAAATTTGTTCACATCAAACCTGGAGAGGAGGTTATATTGATATCTCCTTGCATTCGTTCACAACTTCATCATTAATGGCGGATCCAAGAACTTCTGATAGTGGGGCGTTTGTAAAAAATTTCTTTATCACTACAAAATTATTTAAACTCAACATAAATATTGTAAAAATATAATTATCTTATTGAGCACCTTACAAATGAAATTTAATTTATATCTTCTGAAAGTTTCAGTAAATACCACATTTAATGCTAGAGGACTCACTAGGCAGGTCATTGTTTTTAAAGACTTGCTTACCAGCTAGTGGGAATTTATAGAATTATAGGTGATTGTTGTTTGCTTACCACTAGGCAGGTCATTGTTGTTTGCTTACCAGTACTATAGTAGGCAGCAGCTACTGGAATTGTTTCAAAATTCAATCAAATTGTTAACGGTTCCTCACTGAAGAACCGGTTTATAAACGGTTCTTAAATAAATATTGGTTCTTAATTATAATTCGGTTAATTTAAGTTTTGTGGTTAATTTTTAATAACGGATTTTTTCTTGTTAACGGTTACCCAATAACCTCGAGGAACCGAACCGTTATAACCGGTTCGGTTCTTAAACGGTTCTTCAATAAAATATAGTTGGAACCGAACCGTTATAATATTAACGGTTCTTCAAACGGTTCTTCGTAAAATTCCCAAGAACCGAACCGGTCCCACCCCTACTTTCCGCTCCCATGGAAGAATCAACATTTGCCGGCACCCTCCCACTAATGCCACATACTCATTTCTATCGGCAAAAATAATTTATTTTTTTTCTTTCTTATTTTTATTTTTACTTGATCTTAGGTGTAAGTGATAGGAGCGTGACCAAGTATATAACTATGTGATCCATAAACTTCACTCGATTTATAATTTTTCTAATAGTACCGAGTGATACTAGTATATCTCAATTTTTTTTAAGTTACTAATATTAGTACTCTACAAAAAATACTCTTATTATCCTAAAATATTCTTTAATGTCAAAAAAAAAAATGTTCCAAAAAATTAATATAAAATATCATTAAATATTATTTTTATTATTGTTCCATGTCCTCGAGCAGGGGAGTTACTCTCGTTGTGAATACAAAATAAATGGAATAACCGAAAAGTTTGATCGGAGGTGGGCCTGATAGTGATAAGCCCAAAATGAATTTGACATGGAGTCCTCATAGTTATATAATGTTCTTTTACGACTACAAACCATTTGATAAAGAAAACCTTTCCCTCTATTTTCATTTCCGGCGATAAAAAAAAAGATGTCCTCCGCCGGCGGAATCTCTGTCGTCGAACCCCTCCCCCAACAATACTTCTGCCACCAATGCAACCACACAGTCACCATCACTTTATACCCCACCGACGACCTCCTCTGCCCCACTTGCAACGGCGGCTTTCTCGAAGAATACCAAAACCCTAACCCTGACCCCCCACACTCCCCCGTGGCCATCCCTCTCCCTGCCTTTCTCACAAATCTCCCTCTCTTCTTCCCTTCCCCACTCCAAAACCCTAACAACTTTCCCACCTACCTCGGACCACCCGACCCGTTCGACCCTTTCGTCTTCCTCCACAACTATCTCGCCTCTCTAAGATCCCGCGGTGCCAACTTCGACTTCGTTATCGAAAACGGAGCCCCCGATGGGGCCAACATGGGCGACTATTTTGTTGGCCCGGGCCTCGAGCAACTCATACAGCAGTTGGCGGAGAACGATCCGAACCGTCATGGTACTCCGCCGGCGGCGAGGTCCTCTGTAGAGGCTCTTCCGACCGTCAACGTTGATAAGAAATTGTTGAGCTCCGATCTGGCGCAGTGTGCTGTTTGTAAGGATGATTTTGAATTAGGTATGGAAGTGAAGCAGATGCCTTGTAAGCATGTTTATCATTCCGATTGTATACACCCGTGGTTGGATTTGCATAATTCTTGCCCTGTTTGTCGGTATGAGTTACCTACTGATGATCCTGATTATGAGAATAGGGCTAGGGCTAGAGAGAATGCTGGATTGGGGGATTTGAATGGTTTAGGGTCTGGGAGTAATGGTGAGGAGACTTTTCAGGTTCAGAGGACGGTGGAACGGACTTTTAATATAAGGATTCCGTGGCCGATTGGTCGCGGGGCTGGTTCGCAGACGAGTGGTGGTGATGCTGAGAACAATGGTGGGGGTTCAAACTCTGGTAGTAGTGGTGGTGGTCAACAAAATAGGGGCTTGAATTGAGCTGCATTAGGCACTTTTATAAGGAGTAGGTTTTTGGATATGCTATATTGCTATACATAAATATATATAGAAGTTTGGTTTTTATCGTTATGATATTTAGGTTCTTGACAGTCTGCTTGTGCTAACATTGTGTTTGTTGTAGTTTTAGTGAACTATTTAAGCAGGTGAATATTGGGATGTTTGAATGTTAAAACGCTCGAGTTTGATGGTTCTTTGTTATTTTATCTTACTTGAGTTGGATGCATCATTGATTTGCTGTTCCCAAGATCTCTTGCATGTTTTCTGCATTCACATTTCTGTTTTATGTGTCAACGTGTGTAGGTATCATATTTGGTTATACAGATTTATAAATCTATACTCCTAATGGTTCATAGAATTTAGCATTGCTTGGCTCTATATATGTGTAGATGGATAGTTGTTCCATGTATATGCGTTGTTGTATTTACATAAGGACATACGGAAGGCCTGAGTTGATTGTTTTCTTGTTGGACTTGCCTGGCATAATTGAGTCGGAAACTGGGAATGCATTTCTTTTGGGCTTGGGTTGTAATACTAGTATAATGCTTGTGATTCTTTTCTGTTGTATTACTTGTATCATCAGGATTCATTGATTAAGTATGTTTATATATATATATACTTCTGTTGTATTATTAAAAAATAATCTACCCCAATGTAAGCCTTGTGCAAGTGGATTTTGGAGACTCTAAGCAGTCTGCATGCATGTCTCTCTAATGGTTGCATTTTTTTTCCTGAAAAACCACAGATGGCTTCATTCGGGTTTTTTTTTGTGGTTTAACTCTACGCACTTTAAGTCATTCATCTCATAATTTACACAACAACCAAATATCACCCTGTTGACCAAATCAAAGGATATTTATTACTCGAGGCAAACTAAATGGTCAGATGCTGTTTACAGAAAAGCCCTAGCCTCTCTATGCACAATTGGCAGCCTGAGTCATAGCACCCTACCTCCAGCGGTGATGTCACTTTGGCAATAACTGAAGTTACAGAATAAGTTATAGACTGATCGACCTCAGTCCTGACTCAGCTCTGGCCACGTCCACGACCTTCAGTGTCGACACCCATCTCTGGCAATATCTACTACTAGGTGCCAAATCTACATTCTGATTGGTTGCTGATTATATCTGAGTAAATAAATGAAATATGGATTTTAAAAAGATTGCTATGATCAGTTAAGTTAGAATTTATTATTTTATTGGTGCATAATTAGAAATTAATCCTTGGACGTCCTTTAGGTTGCTACAGTTTTTACTTTCCCCTGTCATATCTTCAATGAGAATCTAAACGATGCTTCGGTAAAAGTGAGTCTGATTTGTCTTAAATGCCATGAAACATCTCTAGCATTATCGTCATTCTTTAATAGTTTAATTAAGAGATCCAAAATGAAGTTCATTCTAAATCTGTTTATACATGATAGGATTTCAATAGATGCTTCTAAGCCTTTTGGACCCTGATTTATTACTGGTATGGTATACAGTTGAAAATATAAAAAAATTAACATATGCACAAGCCTTTCCCCTCCGAAGGGGGAAAACATATGAGCAAAGTTAATTTTGCAGTTAATTCTTGTTTGTATGTTTTGATGTAATGGGTAGATTGGGAAACAGATTCTGGAGGTTACCAAAGGCCAATATGTCAACTTAGCTCTGTAACTCCTGTCAGGTTGGAGGTATTTGGTTTGGTTTAAATTAAGAGAGAAATGATGTAATAGGGTATTCACTAAACTAGAAAATGGCCTTAAACAAAGGCAGCTGTGGTTTTATTTGAAAGTTTTTCGGTTGGAGAGACTGTTGTCTATGTATGCATGTAATATCCTTTCAACTTGAGAAGGTTAAATTCGCAACAGTTTTCAGCTTTTCATTCAGTATGTAAGTTAGTAGGGATTCTTGCAGAATGTGAAATGGTCAAACAAAGATTTAGAAATTCTCTTCTTTAGTCCTCACCACAATTAGGAATTGGTTTATTTCCCAGTGCTACCTATTATCTGCAGTTTTTCATTTTGTTGTTTTGGTTGCTGTTTGTGAGTTGTGGCAGATATTCTTCGGTAATCCTGCAACTAACAGAACAGGAACAGGAATTTTATCTTTTGAAGTCAGTCCTATCCTTGTTCATTAATGTAACCTTATCCTTTTCTCCATCTTATGTTTGTACCATTTTATACTGGATTGGACAGGGGTGTGTTGGTAATGTCAAATGCTCCTTAAAATCATACTTGAATGTAGAGCACCTTTAAGAAATGCAACTTTTAGTTGCATAAGGTCCAATTTAATATAAGCTGTATGGATGTCTTGCAATCATTTTCCTTCTGTTTTCCTGCCTTATTATATCTATCTGTATGCATAAAAGAATGTCAAGAGACTCAGAATGCTCTGTTGGGTGGCACAAACAAGAAGCAGCTCATTCGGATAGGGTTTAGGGGCATTAATATCACGGGTGATTGTCAATCTTTTGAATTTACATTGCATGTTTATTTCCCTTGGAGTTTCCAGTGAGGAAATGGCAGTCAATGTGGATATTGTACAAGTTGGAGAACTTAAAGTTGCTATTCAATGTGAGATTTTGGAAAGCCTCTCACTCTGGCTTGGTTGCTAGTATATGCATCTAACATCATTCTGTAGCAGCCAGCTTATATTAACATCTAAATTCTATTTAGTGTTCTTCTTCCCCCTACTTTCCCTGCATTACTTTTCTTTTTTCGAATTTGAAAAATGAAAGATGTCTTTTTGTAGCCAGTATATTAATTATGTTTTGTATGTCCATGGCTGAGACCCTGCCCGTGAAGAGTTGGAGCTGGAGCTATATATATTTCATTTTTTGAAAAAATTAAGGGAGGTCTTAGTCTCTCCCTTAATCCTACATCCTACAAATAAAGAAAAACCCTCCCCTCCCACCCCATGAGTCGAACCCTTGACCTCAAGGCAAGGGTGGAGGTTGCTTACCACTGGGCCAACCCCTCTCCTCAGCTATATATATTTCATTACTGTAGTGTATGGTTGTTGAATTTATCCTTGTGCAAGTGTATTTGTGTAACTTGGTATTAGACGTGTGATGCTTCAGGAAACTTTGTGAGGTTCTTGTTATACAAAAGAGGAGCGTAATTTCATTTTCATAGACCCAGACCCAAGTGACTGGAAGTTGGCCCTACTTGAATAATTTCAGATTTTATTAGGTTATGATTTTTATTTAATTAGGCCAAGGCATTTTGGTTAAAACAATCTCTATTATTGGAAGCAAAAGGATTTCAAACATTAGGAAAATGACATATGAGTTGGGGTGATCAATTGTTATCTCATTGCAACCTTCAGCAAAATTGTGTCAAGTGATTTCTCTTAGGCCCAAATCTGCATATGGTCATATTTATTTGTAGTGAATGGTTATATGTATTTGTAGAGATGCCTGCCCTTACGGTTATTTCTTAGTTTTTTTAAATTACTACCTCGGTCCTAAAGTAAGAGCCCACTTTTCTTTATAATTTCAAATTGGACTCTTAATTTGGGACAAAGGGAATAAGAAAATTGTTCACAGCAAACCTTCACAAAATCTGAATGCAATTCTCCTGAAGAATAAAATTAGGTCCATGCAAGTAGCTAATTGCCCAATTTATCCTTGATACAGGGAGGCACAAGGCTCTTGATCTTGGTAGTTTTTCTATGGCATTTCCAGACTTGCAAGGATACTGCTAAGTATGATCTTAGGAGACTTTTGTTAAGAGTTCTATGGTAAGCGAGTGTAATGCAAGATTTTGACTGCACATATTTTCCTAAGAAAGAAGGCTTGATCAACCATAGAGATTCTAATTCTAGGCCTACTGGCTACTAGTGTGATGATATTTTGGCATCATATTTGTATTAGGTCTTAAATAAGGTCATATGTAGGTGGTGAATTGTGGTTCTACGTGATAAATCTTCCTGTTGGTGTCCTTTGGGTCGTAGGTTGTTATAAGATGCACTTACCTTGGGCCAACGGAGTGGTCGAGATGTTTGGAGGAAGGTAAAGCAAAGGTCTCAGCGACCAAGCTGGTTGTCTCAGTAGGTTATGGGATTGAGCCTATCTATCTTAAACCGGAATATAACTTCTGATATTTTTACTGTTTTACATGATATCCCTTTGTGATAGAATGAGAAGGATAAGACCTTTTTTGTGGCCAATGAAGGCTTTAAATGCCAACTGTTCAACATGTTTTGGTGAGTTGTAATTTTGCAGCCTTGGTGGGATAATTGCACATAAGCAATATTCTTGAAGTCTTGTTCGTATAATGAAATCCGGATAGGATTTGGGGTCAATTGATGGAAAATAACCTAATTTTTCTTGGAAGGATGCTTTAATTTGACTCGGGCTCATCTCTTCTGTAATGTATTTCCTCTTTGCAACCATTTGTTTGTTTGGAATTCCTTCTAGCATGGATTGTTTGGTTGAATAATTGATTTGCTGGTAAATAGGAATGATAGAGATGGGCGAGTATATCTGCCCATCAGATACGTCAACTCATTGATAGTAGATTTTGGACCCATGATTTTACATGTATTTTCGGCCCGATCTTGGGCTCATCATTTTTCGTTTTGTCTACTTGTTCCCAAATTTCAATAGGCTAATTCGAGTCAAGGATACCCTTTAAACCACCGCGACAAAGAGCATCTTGTGTAAACAATCTACTTTGTGTTGATGTGTTCATCTGGCTGGAATTATGAGTTATATTTTTACGTGCACTTGGTAGTTTCACTGTATTTTTCGACTAGATGAGTGAAATTAAGGTCTCGATTTTATGGGGAATATTAACATCCCAATTTCGATTCCCTTCTAAATCATTGTGATTTTTAAAACCTTTTGCCACGTTTGCTCTCGAATTAGTTGCATCTAAGAATAAAACATGTTATTTAACTACTTCTAATCAAAGGTGAATATCCATCCCTTTGAGTGGTGGATACCCACTTCCCAATACAATGAAATGTAAACAAGTCTTTAAAAACATGTTTTAACAGAGTAGTCTCAGGTTGGTGCAAAAAAAAAAAGAGTAAAAGAATAAACTTAGTCCCTTGGAAGGGCCAACCCCAAATAGGCCAAAAAATACCACCAAACATTTGAGGAATATGTGGCAATATCCGGTGCACTTGGGCCCATTAATTAAATTTGCTTCACTAATCTTAGGTAAATGCTAATCATGATAAGATACCCTTAATCAGATATTAAAATTGGACCAACATTGAATGTCCCATCACTCATTTGTTATTAATTAGATATACTACCAACTTTAATAACTATGTTAAGAATGTGGCCTCTAATTAACTGATTAAATACTATTGTAACATAGTGGTTGGAAAAAATGTGTTTAAAATAACTAAACATTTATCCTTTAAGAAATCTTCCAATGTTTATATATATATATATTTGTTCGAAACCGCGTTTTCCGGAAGAATAAGTGGGCCTAATGATTAAAGAGCCTTAAGCAAGGGTCAATATTTTGAGGATTAATTTATTCTTTTGGATTATGTTGTTGATACAAAATTAGGGGCATTGATGATGAATCAGCATTAATCAAATTGGATGGCAGATGACAATAAAGTTTTTCTTGAAAGTGATGACAGTAAGTTTGTTTGTTGGCATTAGAAATTTTGTAACCAATTTGAGCCATCTCATATTTTGAAGATGTTAAAAGCCACGTAACCCAAAAAGGGATTAGTTGGAATTTGTGTTGTTAAAATAAAATAAATCTATAATCACGAAAAAGACAAACAAACAAGGACATATAAATCAATTATTTTTTTTTAAAAAAAATTGCACGGTAAAAATATATTAATTTATATTGTATGAATTTTTATAAAGCTACTGGGTTATGTCTTTTATTTTTATTTTTTTAATTGCAACGATAAAATTGGATCCTTGACCTTTTTGTGTTTTTTTTTCAAACGTTGGTAAATATTTATCTTTACACTATAGTCTATAAATCGTCTGACTTACTATTTCTTATGGCAGTCGCTATTCACACACTACAAAATATTTAGTAACACTTTTTTCACCTTTTATTTGTCCAATACCAAGTGAATAAGTATATATTTATCGTTCGATGACAAGCGAATAAGTGAATCTTACTTGCTTGTCATCAAATGAGTAAAAACTTCAATACCTTATTCACTTGTCATTGAGCGAATAACATTCACTTATTCGCTTATCATTAAACGAGTAGTATACACTTATTCACTTATTATTGAGCGAATAAAATATGAGGTAAAACAAAATAATTGTTAGTGTGTAAGTAGTAGCCGCCTTTTTTATTCAATTCATTTCAAATAAATTAACAGCTTCTTTGTAATTATTGAGAATTACTAAAAATTCCATTTAATACGTGTCTGAGTTGCACATTCTCCAAGAATAGAAGGGCGCTAGTTATTAAAGTTTAAGTTAACCTGGACATTCATTCTTTGCGAGACGTCATTTGGAACCCCTAATTTGGTGTGCTTAATATATTTATTATAATTCACCATTAATCTAATTTAACATAATTTTATATTTTATAATTCAATTCAATCCTACTTAGTTTTAAAATCCGATTTAATCTAATCCAATTTGACATTGGATTAGATTAATTGGTTCCAAACAAATGCCTTTTGTGTAAGGATTATTTAAGTTTCAATAATTTTTAAAATAAATCCAATCAACATCACAAGAACTATGATAATATAAATAAAAATTCTCCTTCATTACTAAAATAAAAATTTTAGCTAAGTCATTCAATATTAAAGTCTAATTTTTGCTCAAAAATAAATAAATATTAAAGTCTAATTTATTAATAAAATAAAAGAGAAATAAATTAGAGTTTCGTATTAGGTTATTTTATAAATGTAACAATAATAAGATGTAGTATGTTTTACAATAATAACTTAATGTATAATAATAACCACTTACATAGGAACAAGTGTCATTTTTACTTGAAGTTGGAATTGATTAGTTTGACATTAATTTTGCTAAGGTGATAACCAAACTGACCCAATGTTTGGTCGATTTTATAACTAGTTTCATTGAATCCAATTAAAGTTGGATTGGATTGGTTGATTTGAGCAGATTGGATTGGATTCTGCACACCCCTGCCTAAAATGTCTTTTTATTAAGGAAAAGAAGGATTTATTAAAAAAAAATAAAAACTAACTTGTGCATAAATGTACTTACGAGTATGAATACATATTAAAATTTTACTCTTTTTATAAATAAGTTCACGATGTTAAAAATAAAACCATTGGTTTAAAAAGCATTTAATTTGGGGTTTTTGCTGATCATAGTAGTTGCGAAAATCATTTATTTGTATTTCTTAATAACTTTAATTAACTGAATTATATGTGAATTTTAATATACATATATTTGTATTTCTAATTTATCATTACTCAAAACATTATGAGTGTTTTTTTGTTTTGGGCGGGGTAGAACTTAGGAGACTCAAACCGAATGTGAAAGTTTGGTTTCTAAATTTTCCAAACCCAAATCCGAACCAAACTTTTAGTTCAATTTTATTCAGTTTTAATATATATATATTGTTAAAAAAAATTTGTAAAGCAACACTTATGTTTGTCAGAAAAATAATAATTTTATACTTACTTATTTGGATAAAAGAAATTATTAACTCTTACATTTATAATATAATTTTAATATTCATGATAATTCAGAGAGTTATGTTTCACTAGAACTCGTAAATTTTAGAAATATAAAATTTTAAATAGTGAAGTAATATTATTTTTAAATTATATATGCAATGATTTGATTGGGTTCGGTTTTACACTAGCATAACCCAAACCTAAACTAAACATGTCCAGCTTCAATTTATTTATTTTGATTTTGATTTTGATTTTAGTTTTGATTTTGTTGTTGTTGTTTTTTTTAACTCGTTATAGTTTGATCATTCAACTTTCAAATTCACCGCATGCTATACCCCTAGTTTAACTTATACTCTTGTGCACAATATTTCAAGTTGAATATTAACATAAACGAAAAATGAAAACCATTGGTTCTGTAAACACTACTTTTTTTCCTAGTCAATTTTAACTTTCTTTCTTATTTTTAAAATTTTATTTAAAAAAATATATTTTAACAAGAGAGTTCCGCTGTGCCTGGATAAGAATCAGGAGCACCAATAATTGGAGTCATAGGTCTGATTAGTTGTTGGCTCAGTGGCCAACAAACTTTCTTTTTACACTTCAATTCAAGGTCGTACTTCCTTGTTTGATGCTACATTTTATTTTTCCTTTTTTCAATTTTTATTAAAAAAGTTGTAATAATTTTTTCGTACCAGCACTATTATCATCTAAGAGATTAATTAACTGTTCTGTTAAATTAAAATTTAATATGTTTACTTTTGTGATGATTCACAAAATAATTAATCATACTCCGTACTATTTAAGTGAAAGTTCATTAATGAATTTTTATTTTTTATAACTTTACATCCTTCAACTCTTTTGACTTTTTTTGAAAGCTTTGTGTTCATTTAAATTATACATACGTAGCTATTATTATTTTGAATAAAAGTGGTATTATTATAGCAATTATATTATACTTAATTGAGTATATATTATTATTAAAAATTGTAATATATTATTAAAAAAAATAGACTTTTAATTTTATCACGATGTGGCTATCAACGGGCAGAAGAAAATGGATATTTAATCCATTCACATGTAACTATTACTAATTTGATTTGCAAATAAGGGCCCAATTAAGATAATATTATGAGTAGTTATATAAATATATTAGGCCGACAGACTTAACAATTTCATTCTTGCTTTATGTTTACTACTAGATTTATGTGCATACGTAATGAGCATTTAATTTGGTTATACATAAATTAAAGATAAAATATTAAGTAGTGTAATGGTTAAAAGTCTTATTACTTGAAAACAAGGGGGTAATAATGCCAGCCCAAAATTTTGTCACAATCACCCCAACAAAAAAGGGCAACATTACTAGTTAGCACCCATAGAAGTTGTCACAAACACTCCATGGTCTAAGTCTTTTATCCAATGGTTAAAAAGTCTTACTCGATAATTAACTAACATAATTATCCTTAACCCAAAGTGATTAAATCCAAGGAAATGTCTACAAACCCTCGGCCAAACCCCACCCATCACACATGACAAAGCCATACAGCTGAGAGAGTATATAAATCTCTCGGTTCAATCTTCATTTGTCAACAAAATTGAAGAAATCATCAAGAAACATAAGTTGGTTGTGTTCAAGCTCGGATAATTTGTAGTGATAATAGTTAGAGAGATATGGAGATGAAGAACAAGGATGTACATTCGGTGCACATGAACCTAACTATTGTAGTATACTTGGCACATTTGGACAGAATTTGGTACCTCTCACCGGTGCACATGGACCGAATTTGAGGTATCTTCCTTAATTGGTTCATATGAATTGAGTGGGACTGTTGTAACAAAATGAAGACACTCAACCCATGAACCGAATTAGATATGTTAGAGTAATTTACAACTTTTAAAACATACATTACAATTTTTCAAAATAATATTATGCTCTGTTAAAGAGATAATTATTTTGGCAATATAGATATGCTTGAAATATACCAAATAAGATCCATATCAAATATAAAATATTCTAAAGATTTGAAAGACCCACTAAGAAAACACCATTTTCAAACATAACTTTTTATAAAATTTTAGACAATTTATGTCTTAAAAATCTTGATATATGAGATAAAACTGAGTAATTTTATTGTCAAAGCACAATCATAAATACCAAAATAATATTGTATGTATATATATAATTTTTTTTAAATCAAACAACAATAATTTAGTAAATCAAAAAAGAGAAAATCCTAAATGCGTCTGGGACATCATTCCCCTATACTTAAAGACAGAAAAAAGAAAGCACAAAAAACACTAACGAATGAGTTGCACCATTCACTGACCAAGGACGATAAGCACACTAAACAACTCTGGAATATTTAAAAGCATACTATACTGTTATTTTATATCATATTTTATATTTGAATAACACGCGCATTACACGACCTACACAGATAATTTTTTGTTTCTTTTCTTTTGAAATTTACTTGCACTTAAAACGAGTACGCATTGTTTCTTGGAAAATTAAGGCTAGAAATACATAGTGGCATGCATCACATCTTCGGTGGGTTGGATCAGTACTCATATACATACCTCCAATATTACATAACTTTGTGCACAACATCTTTATCTTCTTATTGTCGTATCTAGTACGTCTAGGAGAATCACTGTATGAGATGGTTTTGAAAGTTACTCCCACCAAGAAATTTCACATTAAGATTTTTATAATTTTAAATTGTATTGTTGAGAACCATACAGTTATTCCTATTAATTTTCTCCCCGAACTTACCTTCACTCTCCATTACACTGCTGTTTTCTGGGTTCAAACCTTTGACTAGATAATTGAGTGACTATATTATCAAACGAGTCACCAAATTTCAATTATCCTCACCTATTCTGTAAATTTTTTCGAGCTTAGGTTGCGCCAATTCAAAATCAAGATAACATTTTGGCAAGCCAAAATCGACACAATGATTTGTTCAACTGAAAATACTAATACATATCGAGCCATTAAAAATCTTAAAGGTGTGATAATATAGTGATATACTCTAATCGAGAACAAATTTAGCTAGTACTGTGAACATGTTTACAAACACAATTATTGTATAGTTCAATTAGGAAATTATGATACGGTTAATTCGAGGGCTGCACTAATTATACACACCATTTTATCTAATAACACTCTATCTGATTTACTTGGTGTAATGTGACCAAGTATGTATACATTATCTCAGTGCAATAGGGTTGAGCTATTATTCGGAAAAAAAAATACAAGTACTGCTTGTATAAAAAAGGGAGAGGAACTATATGAGAGAAACTAATTCATACTTATATAACTAGGTCTAGCATAGTAGGATATGTGTTAGCTATAGAGCGATTTCTCATTTCTACCTTCTACCATTAAGTATGCCCATGGTCGATCTATCACCCTTGACCTTTAAGTTTGAACACCAAATCTATCATATCCAAGTACTGCTTCTATAAAAAAGGGAGAGAAACTGATTCATCTTTGGCATGTAATAGTCACACATAATTAATTGTATATAGATGGGAGATCAAATAATATTGCGTACATATATATAATTGCAATTTCGTTACAATTTGATGATTGTTTGGAAATTGCCTTTTACAAAAACCGTGTGTAGTGGTTTAAAATTGATCATAAATTTGCCAACTTTTAAGCTGAAAATTGTGATATCATACCAAAATTTTGTTATTCTCTCCCTAAAAGTAATTACCAATTTTCTTTTCTTTATTTAAAACTTTCCAATTTTCACTAATTATCTTTATCATTTCCCTTACTGAAAATTAATTACGAAAAGAAAATTGTAATCGAGGACAATGATTTCAGTACTCCCACTTCAAACAGGCCTTTGCCTCAATTATTTTTCATTTAAGACAAATATTGTATAGTCTCTATCAAGAGCTGAGCTACTTCTACGGATTGCACTATTGAAGTGGGAACCATTGACTTTGTACACACCTTAATCCTTATATATATATGGATCCCTATCAGAACAATAATGGCGCAAAAACCAATTTAATCTTCGTAATAATTAGACCATAATTAGCTAACTCTTAGATTTTGATTTTTCAAGGTAGAACCGTGTGGTTTAACCCTGAAGGTTGAATTTCTAATAATACTTCTTTTATCACTTAAACCTAATAAGTTGGATGTGATGTAGAAATTAATTGAAGAGCCAAATGTAGGAACTTTTAATTCAACACAAATATTTGCATAAGCGTTTACGCTAAGTACGCACATCTTTTTACTATAAAGAAGCTAACATAGTGACGAATGGATTACATATGCCTGGCTTTGATAACCTTCTAATATATAAATTTAATTTAATGCACCTCCAACGATCATTTTCGATTGTACAGGTAGACAAAAGGCTTTCCAAAATGCTTTATGTTTTGTAACGCTTGAGGATTAAATTGGCCTTGAATAAACTAAGGAAAGGGTAAAAACAAAAATTGATTGGGATTACCGAATGAATTTAAGTTGAAATTGAATTGGATTCTCCAATTGAGTTGGATTGAATAGCACGCTAAAGCAGAATAATGGCTATGATTACACTAGATGGTGAGTTATACGGAAAAATTGGTTTCAAACTGATATAGAATAGTTTAACTTATCCGAGGATTGTGAGTTATATACGAGATTTTTACCAAGTGTGCTCCATTAATTCACTTGTCAAAATAAGAGGAGTGACATTATTTTAAGCTCTACTTGAGAAATTTTGGGTTACATCCCTCCACTTCTTTTACTTGTAATTGTAACAACAAAAACTTATACAATTTTTTTCTAATAAAATTATATATAAGTAAATATATTACCTTTAAGAGAATAGACATAAATATAATATCTTTTTTTTATCATGGTGCAAAACTATATGCATGGATGAAACTAGGTATAATCTTGGGGGTTTGGAGCCGGGGTGGTTTGTATGTTCTTTCACATACCCCCTTCAAAATTTTGGTGTATATATTATATATGTATGGTCATGATTCTCCTAAACTTTTGTTTACAGTCATATACACTATTTATATTTTGATATACTTTTACATACTCCATCAAACTATTAACCTTAAAATTTATTAGAATATTTGACATATTTAGAGAAAAAAATAAATATAGTTAGCCCTCCTCAAAATTAATTTTCTGGTTTAACCCCCGGGATACATATAGATTATACAATATAATAGTGGTGTCATGGTCCATCAGTCTTAGAAATAGCCCAACTGTGTGGCACGTCCATTTTTCCGTGTACGCATAAGTTTCCGTGAGATTTTTATTAATTTTGTTTTACCCGCCTTTAAGGACGACTACCACGTGTTTGTAATGTCGTCGTTGCATGTTCAATTGGTACTTTTATTAATGCGTAGTCTCCCTGCACAATGCACATGAATGGAGCACTCCTTATGTGATAATTCACTCTTCCTTTGGTATTTTTTTTAAGTAATAATTTTAACTAAATCAGTGATAAATATAAAATTTATTTTGAATTATAAGAATAAGTATATTATTTATGTCTTGAAAAAAAAACTGTCAATTTGAAACATCTTCCATCTCCCCTTACAAAATAAAAAAAATGAGAAAAAAGAAAAGGTTAAACTATCATTTTGAGAAAGACTGAGTAAAACTAAAGAAAAAAGTGAGGCAGTCTAATAATTGACGACTTTTGATTTTGTTCGAAATAAAGATACTGCATGTGCAATTTTATTTAATTTTTCAAAAAGATTAAGAATAACAAATTCAAATAATAATTTTAAAAAAATTAGCATTTGTAATAAGCACTCATTAGAAATCTACTAAATAAGATTCATCTTAAATATAAAACGTTCCTAAAAATGAATAAGTGAGGATGAGGAAAAATCATTAAAACATCAAAATTATAGATAATTCTTCTAGAGCTTGTGTCTACTAAATATAAAAAGCATAAAAAAAAAAAGTAAAATTGATTTATGAATTAAATATAAAATATTTTATGGACAAACCAATTCTTACACACTAGGATGCTCTGTAGAAATCACATAATTGTGAATATTTTGAGCACACGAGTGGTCGAGGATTGAGAATTGGTCCAAAACTAGTAAACAATAATAGGGTTCGCTGAATCGGAAATGACAGAATTACCACCATTAAACTTACCTTCTGCATCGGGTAAAATTAAATAGGGGAGACTGGGTTGGTGAAAACCTTTTACCATCCTTTATGGATACACAAATAATAATAATAATAATAAATATAGGCGGATGAGCAAAGCGACATACTTTACTGGTACGTGTACGATATTGACCGTGCGTTTTCAGTCAATTTGTACAGGGTGGAAAAATTACTGAGGCTTAGCTGTTGAACGTGTATACTCTAGGGAGGGGCCCTAGTCCTTTTTACTAGCCCAGTAGAGAAGACCCTTCATTATTATCAATCTCATCAGGTACGGATAAATTGTGGGACCCTCGTTCTTTCAATCTAGACTAAAATGGAATGGCGCGTGACTCGTTTCAATGCTATTGGTCCAGTTCTGTCAGTCTTCCTAAATAAATACTTGTAGCTTGTATATAATAATTACTTTCTCAATATATAATATGATTTTTTAAAATAATATTTTATTTTAATAATATATGTAACTTTTTTTAAAATTAGTTGTTTATTATTCGTAAGTATTGTCATAAACAAACTATTAAAGAATAACTTAGATGTGTGTTTGTGTTTAGTAACAATACTAATTTATATTTATATTAATATTATATTTATTTATTTTGTATCCTTGTTATTAATATTTAATATTGTGTGCATGGTACCATTTATATGTGATTTTTTTTTTAAAAAAAAAACGGTGGATGTTGGCAAAATAATACACCCTAGTGACATAGGACCAATAATAGTGTTTTTGTACTTTTAGTCTCATTTTTCCCTTTTTCTTTTTTAGCCATAAGTAATGTAAAACTTATTATACGTAAAATACCTTCAATTTATATTTTTTCCTTTTTTTTTAATTTTGCTAATATTTAATATGACATTGTCAGAGGTATAAGTTCAAAGTGTAAATTTATTATCTTTTTTGGGCATTAAAGAATGTGTAACAGTGCCAAACAAATTATTAGTAAGACAAAAGGATTACAAATAATTAAATTCTTAAAAAAGAGTCAAAATGTGCTTTAATCAAATCAAATTTATATGTCCTCAGCGGCACTGCTAAAGTCTCATAAACTAATTATCATTGTCATTTTTTTCAGTTGACTATATTATTTGTCTCTTAATACATATTAACCTAATTAGAAATCTTTAAACTTTATATAGGAAAATGCCGATTAAAATTCTTAAAATGACCATAAAAACTAAATGAAAAAAAGAAGAAGCCAAGTGGCACTATCCTAGTTCTCTGTTTTCATTGTCTATCTACATAATGGTAATATGGGAAATGTAATGTATTTATTAAGTGCGTTTATTACATTTTAAAAAATGCTTTTTTTACTACCTATTTTTATAAAATGCATAAAATATGTTGTACCTTTAGGCCTTGTTTGGTTTACAGAAGAAAAATTAATTCCTTTATCTTTTCTATGAGAGTGAAAAACTAAAGTTCCTGTCAAGTTTTGTTTCTTGTGTTTCGTAAAGTATGGAAAGTATTTATGTAGGGATATTGTCGTCCAAATTTTTGTAATAAATGCTGAAAAATAACAAGAAAAAATCAATCCCATAATTTTGAGAGGAATGACTTTACCTTCTACTTCCCCCTTCATCAGAAAAATGTTTCAAAAATTTGTACTTACCAAACAAAAGAAATGACATACTTTCTTTTCTTGAGTGCTCAAATCCGCGAACCAAACGAGACTTTATTGTATCTTGTGAATGTACAATTCATTTAATGCATACCGATAAAAATAAATGATAAAATAACCTAAAAAGTGTATCATTTAAGATGACTTTTATTTAGAATGTTAGTTATATCTCTTCGATTGCTTGCATTTATTTATCTTTTAAGAAAATGGCCCCCGAACATCTTTTTATATTTTTTTTCTTCATACAACCGTTCTATTTAAATGCCTCTCATGATTCTATTTCATAAAATCATTTTTGTTCTATATAAAAGATTTGGCCAATTGTTCCTATGTGTTTGATGGTCGTTAATCTCTCTCTCTCTCTCTCTCACACACACACACAAAATATTTATATATTTTTAATAGTTTGAAGGATTTTGATGGGTGCAAACTATGTTGCAAAAGTTTTCAATTTGTACACTTTAGTACACATAGGCATGCATATTTTTATATTGTTTGCTTCTTCCTAAGTTCTTAAATTGCCTGTTCTCTTTATTGGCACTAAAATGAACTCACAACCATTTATCGAGAATTTCTCTAATCAGAGTGTTACTTGTTTTTCATATTTTCTCTATCTTTTTCACCAATTTGAAAAATGGAGATATTATCTTATACACGGCCATGAGCACTTAAGAGACATATTCTACAAGAAAATAAATTATTCCAAAGTTAATACATAATTTTTACTATTTAATGTATCAAAAATAATTTGTAACGTGCCTCTGCATCATACGAAATGCATGCAGTTATAATAAATAGGACAATTTGTTTTTGGAAAGTAGGAAATAATAAATACTACTCATTTAATACAGGAAAATAGACAATCAAAGCCAAATTTACAATATAGAAATCATAAGTTCTGTAGTATTTCTTGTACAATTTACTTTATTTATAAGATATTTTATAATGTATACTTATCTTAAAGGACACATATCTTTTTTATTAACTTAAACTTTGTGAAAATTTAATTATTTTCTCCTTTTATCCATTTTGTTTTGGTACTAGGTTTTGTCAACCAGTATCGACCACTTGCAACTACAAGAGATTTTTCAATGTATATTCTTTCGTTTTACTTTGCTCATGCTAATATCACTGGCCGACAAGATAAAACTGTAGTTTTCTATAGTTAGATGAAATAATATTTTATGTAAAAAAATTGAAGTGTTCTTATTTTTGTAATTATTTTATCATATAAATTTCTTTTACCACATTAATTCCATCATATTATTATTATTATTATTATTATATCATAAACTGGTGTAATGTTAATAGAAAACAGATGCAGACAACTTTTATTGGGTGAATAAAACAAAGAATTGGGAAGAGCTGAATAAAAATTATTTAATCGTATATTGTTGAGAAATTAAATAGTGGAACATAATCATAAAATGAATAATTGTAAAGGTTTAAACTTTTTTGAGAGTAATGAAGGTTCAAACTTTGAATATTGCTAATAATTCTCTAAATAAATTTTGTAGCACTTAAAAATTATATTTAAGAATACTTTATATACTTTTAGTCACACTTTTAACACATTAAAAATATATTTTAAAGTGTTAAAATATTTATTAAAAATATTAACTGATTTATAGCTCATTGACATCTTTTGTATATTTATAATATAGAGATTTTATGTTCAACCCGTATGAATACTGTGATTGAATAATTTATTAATTTATTTTTATTATATACAAAATATTTATTTTGTATTAAAAAAAAAAATTATGAAGGAACTGTAGGCTAACAGCGATACCCTTGAACGTTTTACCAAATACGAGTAATGAAAATTGAAAGGGTGTTGGAGTCAGGGGTGAGCTGTGGAGTACTAGTAGTAGTAAAAAGGAGGGGCCCACCGCCCATGTGCTCTTCCCCTGTCTCCACCAGCTCCTGCCGCTCAATCATTAGCCCTTCTCTGTTTGCCTTTCTTCCCTCTCTTCTCTCTCTCTCTAAACAACCCCTCTCTTCCCCCCTTTCTCTCTCTAACATTCACCACCTACTCAGCAACACCACCTCAATCCTCCCCCAAATTATACATATACATATACCCCCCATTACTTTAATTTTATCTCATACCCCCCCTTATTTCCCCACACCTTCAATCAGAATCATATCTCCCATGTCTACGTCAGAACCAGCAACTGTTAATGGCGTCACTAACGCTCCAATCAACACCCCCCAGAAGCACCACCCCCCTGGTAACGGCGCTTTGACCGTTAAGAAACCCCCGTCCAAGGACCGCCACAGCAAGGTCGACGGCCGTGGCCGCCGCATCCGCATGCCCATCATATGCGCCGCTAGGGTTTTTCAGCTCACTCGAGAACTCGGCCACAAGTCCGACGGCCAGACCATCGAGTGGCTCCTCCGCCAGGTAATTTTTATTGGTTATGTTTTTTAAAATTCTACTTTTTTAGCGCAATTTCATATTTGTTTTAAGAATATGTTTGGTTATGTTTTTAAAAGTTGCTTTCACCTTTTCTCCAACAGGCAGAACCATCCATCATTGCCGCCACAGGAACTGGCACTACTCCAGCTACCTTTACCTCTGTCGCCGTTCGGAACACCACCAACCCCTCCATGTCCGCCGCCCTTGACCAGAAGACATTGCAGCAGCACCTAATGTCTCCGTCGCCGTTCATACTCGGTAAGCGTTTCCGTTCCGACGATGATTGCCTCGACGGAGTGATAGCCAAGGACGATGACCTGGCAGCAGCGGCGGCGGGCAGTGGTTTCTGGACGCTGCCTTCGAGGCCGGACTTCGGTCAGGTTTGGAGCTTCGCGACGGCGCATCAGGAGATGGTGATGCCGTCGCCGGTGACCATGGCGTCCCAGTCTTCGATTACTGGGAGGTTCTTCCAGCAGCAGCAACCGATGGGGGAGGCGTCGGCGGCTAGGGTTGGGAATTATCTTCCGATCAGTCAAGGTCACCTCAATTTGCTTGCGTCATTGTCCAGTCCAGTTGCCGGAGGGAGAGAAGATGATACTCGTTGAAAAATCAATTAATTGTCGTGTCTATATATATGTATGTATGTTATTTATTTCTGAATGTGTGTTGAGATTAGTATATGTTAGTAATGTAGGCCTAGGGTTTTAGTTTGCAGTGAGTTTTATTTTTTTTGGCGTGGGGAGATTAGGGCTTGTGTAATTTGATGAATTTTTAAGCTAGGGTTTTAATACATTAGTGTATTCTCCCACTAGGGTTTTAGAGTTTTAAGTATTAGATTGCTGGTCCTGATGGAGGGGGGAGGAAGAGAGAAAGTGAGTCAAGAATTGGGTGAGGTTATTTGAGAAACTAGGGCTTGTTCTGGACTATGAACTACAACAGTTCTGCTCTATGAATGCTCCGCGTTTTTGTGGAAACCACGGAGGTTTCCTATGAATTGAGTTTGTGGCTTATTGAAGACAATTCTTGCAAACTTGGGGTTTGAGGAATTGCAGTTGATGCAGACAATACACCCTATGAATCCGAGTTTGTGGCTTGTTAGGCATCGGCATTGTGGTGATTAAACTGCAAACAGTTGGAAATCACAGCTGCCTTATTGCAAGATCAATTTATTTCAAAGTGTCCCAAATATGTTGAATGTATGATCTTGCAGTGGTGACTGAACAAACAATTGTAGTTCTGGGATGCGATGTTTTGGTTATATTGGCTGTAAACATTGTACTGGCATTTGGTTGTTCTCTCTGGATGCAGTTAATGGAAGCCATTTCTTAGATTCATTGGTGTGAATGTAATGTAGTAAGTTATATGTAAGTGGAGTATCTTTGAGGGGTGCCTATGGTGTTAATTAAAATCCCATGTGCTTCTCGCATTCCCATTTGCTACTTTTCTTTATAATTTGTGTGCCATTATCTTTCTGTGTAGATGTTTTACTTGGATTCGTCTTCAATTGTCTAATGATAAATGTATGATATGTGTCTTGCATAATGCAAATCCAGCCAATCAACCTGGTTGACTGATTCTTGGAAGGTGAAAATGAGTTTGCCTTTTGGTGTCTTAGCTGGCTACGCGAGTTTTATCAGAGCGAAGAAGAGAGTTTGCAAAAATTGGGAAAATTTTCTGGTACTTACTGTGGTGCTGTGAAAATTGAATTGACTTGATATTCACCTGGCTATTCCAGGTTAAATCATTGTCTTTTGATTGTCGCATCGGTTGATAGAAATTGGTAATGATTTCTATTTTGTTTGGTTTTATTTGGTTATAAGTCTCATTTAGTTAATGTGATTTGTGTTTTTGACAAATTATGCTTGGGTGGAGGTTTTGTGCTCATAAACCCCTGTTCCAGTTTTTGTGGTTTAAGAATTAAAAAAGTGGTGGATGGAGATCCAGTTGTGGGATCTGATGGGGTTAATCTAGGACATGATGACGCCTTAACTAAAATTTGGATTCCCATAGGAATTGATTGAAAGGATGGATTCTACCTTTTCTGGATAAAGCACTGAGTAAAGGAGGATTAGGTTTGTTGATTCTGATGAAATATTTGTACCTGAGTTTGAATTATTTTTCTTGTCCTTGTCCTCTTCTGTTGGGCAAAAGGAAAAAACAGGTAGACTGGTGCATGAAGAGAACGTATTTGGTGGGTAGACAATGCCAAAATATCTGGTACATGTACGTCTTTAGTCCTGCTACTCCATAATGTGCGAGGCATTCTATCTCCGATACCATAATTACGGATCTAGTTCTTGTAAAATGATAAAAACCATTCAGTTTGTATTGTTAATTTTAAATTGAAAGATTAGATTTTGAGTAATCACAAGAGAAAATATATCCCAAACTTTTCTCAATTGAAAATAATCGAAATTGTTCAATTTTAAATTAATGGGTCATCAACCGAACTCTAATCAAATATCCAAATCTTAGATATTCTTAATCGTTGTGAGCGCACTAGCTTTGCCCAACTCGTGTGTACAATGTAACTTCTTAATTTTCTAAACTTATTTCAATACTAGAATACAAAATTACAAAATGAAATGGGATCAATTGCCTTCCTTTAATATTAGTAGGAATGGGACTCCTTTCTCCGACAGCGCACTTGATTTATTACTTAAATGTCACATATATAAGTCCATCAGATGTGCTTCAAGTGGCTTTCTCCATATATGTGTGATTAATAATGGTGTAGTGTAATGCACCAAAGTATACCCATTATCTAGCACAAAATGAGAGATTAAGATGATATTGTCCTATATTTGTACTTATTATTGTTTTGAGTGCTAGAAAATCAAGGAGCTGGAGCGGAATAATCAATGGTTCTCATCTTTGATGAAAAAAGTGAGGACTTGTGTTGCTGAAAGTTGGGATTTTAATCGTGTTATATATCACTTGGGACCATTTATAAAGAATATAGTAGAGTAGACTACAGACTTTAGAGAATAGCAAAAGTAGTGGTTGGTCATTCCTTTGTAGGTAGGTGTTAGACCCTAAGTAGTTGGAGTTAGAGTTGGCATGACTTGGTTGCACCATTGCTAAGGCATGCCTGATAGAAATAAGGGGTGCAGGATTTTAGAGGCTTTTTGTGCGGACAGTTAGGCTCTATTCGAGAAATCCAACCAAGTGCGTGGGCACTTGGGTTGCAGCAACTTGTGATACCTGATGCGCACTGCTACCACTTTGGATATTTCATTAAGTGGTATTATAGGGGGCTAGTGTAAGCTGTGGCATGCAGTCCCCATGCGGGCTAAGTGTGGGCGTCCGACACAGCACGTAGGTTACTAGAGTTGCATTGTGGGCTAATGTTGCCTAAGTCATAAGTGGCTCATGACTTGAATTTGTGGGAATTCGAGAAAGGACTGAAACTACGTCGTTTTGATACATGGATAGGCAGCTGAGGAAGCTAGCTGCTTGTGGGCAGTTGGCTGTCTAAATTGAGATAAAGAAAACTTCCTTGCACATGCTTGGCACAGGACAAGGTAGTTTTATGTAGACAAAACTACCTAGCAGTTATGTGGGTTCTTGTGTTTGAATTTAGACAAGGCAGTTGTGTTGGTTCTTGTGTTTGAATTAGACAAGGCAGTTTTGTGCAGACAAAACCACCTTGCAGTTGTGTTGGTTTCTTGTGTTTGAATTTCGAATTCCCTAGGCAGTTGGGGTTGTCAACTGCATGCATGCATATAATTGTTGTCTCAGCCAAGTGTGTTTGGCTGGTTAGACAAATGTGAGATTTATGTATTCCTTTGTAAAACTATTGAGGCAATAGAGAAAAGGTTTGGGAGTGTTGTCCCTGTACATTGCTTGTTCCTATAATTTGATTTGTGTGTGTACTTGTATTTGCTGGTTGTTTGTGAAACAACGCAATCACTTGGTAAGCCTCTAACGAAAAAAGAGAATTACCCCGTGACAGTAGGCATCATATTGCCCAAAGTTAAAGGGAAAGAATAGATATCCATTCGGATTCTGAATGTCTAGTTTAGGATTAGGACTCGAGTACCAATTTTGCTTTCTTTTTTCTAAGAAGAGCATAAATTGCTGTGGAGTGGAAAGAAAGAATTTTGTTCTCTCAAGTGAATACTCAATACCCATTTCTCTATTGTGTTTCACTTTAAAATGTCAAATATCTTCTTCAAATTGTTATTCATTTTTCCTCAGTTTGACAGCACTTCTTGTTGCGAAAAAAGTCCAAAATTTCGTTTCTTGTCTCTCAAGTAGTGTTTAGTCCACGGATAGCTATGTTGCACAATGATAAAAGTTGGCATTTGAAAATTGGAGGAGTTCTATTCTTTGTAATTTAAAAATAAGTTAAAAATAGCATTGCTTGCACTATTATAGTTTCCTTTAGTTTATTTTCTTTTTACATATGGAATTCAAGAAACCATTAAATCACTTCTCTCAAGCATTTGTATTTTACAAATTTTTAGTGAAAAATAATTTGAAAGGAGCACAATTTATAAGATGATATTATAAGTCAAATAAAAAACCAGCAAATTAGTTAAAAAGAGAAAGGGGGGAGGGGGGGGGGGGGAGAGGGACGGGGAGGAGAGGAAAAAAATAGTACATATGTGATGTTCAAAAGGACTCGATATGATTCTCAACTAAAGAGCAATGCTACTCATTTAAAGAAAAATTCTGAAGGCACAATCAAAATCAAATCTTCTTATGCATCTCAACCATTTATTACTCTCTACTTCAGATTCTACTGTAGTAAATTTGGAAAGGATATAATTGCCTTCCAAATTAAAAGTGTGTCCTTGTGATGTACAAACATTAAAAAATGTCTTTGGCAGCCCTCTATGTGTTGACAAGAATGAATTTAAATGTGGTACTAGCTCTTCCAATTCATCTTCTCTTATGAATATGAATGCAATGAAAGAGATATGTCCTAGGACTATTCATAGATTATGATTTGTACTTGGATATCTTATGCTTATTGTCATTAATAAAGTTTATTTGATTTTACTTTATATTCTCTAATAAATAATATATATATTAATACTAGTTTATCAAGTACGTGACTTGATTGTGGGATGCTAGTAATGTTATAATAATATTATTTAGATGTCCCTAATCATGTGTCAATAATCTAGGATCACATTGATATAATGATTAGAGTATGGGTCAGCTGATGACTATGTTCCACAAGTCATGGATATGGAGATATCAAGCTGAACACACTGATACTTGTTAGGGAACAAAGTATTGGACCGACCCGCTTTGAGGACACTGCGAGGAGTGTTATATAATGTCATCAGTGATGTTCCCCATTAGTGATATCGTATTATCCTCAGACCTGAGATCGTCATGGTTACCAACATAGGGATTGGCATGTCAGGCATCATCAAACATTGCTCTTGACTGAGTAATTATAAAGATGATGATCCAGCATACTATAAACTATGTAGAGGTATGTGATTGATCAAGATGGGATTTGTCACTCTCATATAATGAGAGAGATATCTTTGGGCCCCTTGATAAGTATAATTAATATTTGCATGGCCATGCATAAATGAGGTGTCATTTGTATAAGATTAATTATACTTAGAGATCACGAAATAAAGATTGAACTATGCAAGAATGACACTTGCCTAGTCTTGTGTTCAATCTAGATATCGGTTGACAAAAGGAGTTAATATGTGGTATATCAATTGAAGGTTGTGTTGTTTTGACCTTTATACCCTTTTGGGTAATATTAATGTTTTACTAGAAACCGCTTACTATTTGTATAATAAAACGGGCTTTTAATTATACTGCCAAAGAGTATAAACCTACAGGGTCGCACACCAAAACGAGTTGGATCAAAAACGAATTGAAAACGGGCCAAGTTGGACTTGGGCCTAATTCGTTTGTTGCCTAGGGTTCTCACTAGGGTTCCCCTTTAAAAGGGAACCTTTGTTCTTCTTGACCGTTGACGGAAGTTATGGAGGCTTACGGAATTTTCCAGAACCTTACGGAACGTTATGGAGACTTACGGAATTTTCTAGAACCTTATGGAATTATGGAGAAGAGCCTCCAACCTTCTAGAGTATTCTAGAAGGACCTAGATGTAGAACTTTCTAGAATAGCCTAGTTGTAAATAATCTTGGTAGATTATTCTAGAGTATTCTAGTTAGAGATATTTGTATAGAAAGTTCTGGAATGTAAATCTAGACCATTGGATTGATTTGATCATAACCGTCCATTAAGGAAGGCCTCCCCTATAAATAGGTGGAGGGTTCATTTGTGTAAAAAGAACCCAAAAACGGTGCTAGTACACCAAGCAAGGATCTGATCTCGTTCGTGTGTGCATACTGTAGAGGCGTCATATTTTCTACGCTAGAACAACAACAATAGAAGGATCTGATCCATCGTGTTCGTTTCACAAACTCGAAATCTCCACAAGGTATGTCTTTTGTCGATTTTATTGGACTGTATAGATCCTAGGGTTTAATGATTAATACATAAATTTTTGTATGTGATGCATGTTTGCTGCCCTAATTCCCTACATGCAACTCTTCAATCTCAAGTCAAAGGTGTTCCCCAAAGAGATTATATATAACATATATGGTGTGCAACATGGGTAAGAAAGAAATAAACTCTAGCTAGTGCCAAAAACCATTTCTAGGACGTGTCGAAAACAATTCAAGTTTTCGAACATTCCTATATGGCTATAGCTAAAAACAATTAAAAATCATCAATTTTTTTAACTGCAGGTATAAAACGAGTGAAAGATTAGAAATTTATTATCTTCTCGAAGATATGTATACATACTGCATTGAAATTCGTGATTAGGAAGAGCTTGGGAATCCACGAAAATGAGAAAGGGTTTCATAGTAGTGGATCAAATTAGATCCGTTAAGAAAAGGCAATTATTGCCTAAATCGGTTCTTTATGAAGCTCTGGCTTTGAAAGGTCAAAAGTATAGCATTGAAAGTCCTAAACAGTAAACACACTCTTAACATTGTGCAAGTTTGGCATGGCCAAGGCGAAAAAGTAAGACATTAGTAGTACGATTTAGGCTTTATTTCAATTTGGGAAAGTGTCCTAATCTTGATGAATTACTCCGAAATCTAATGTTCCAAAATCAAACTGATATCATTTTGTTTATCAGCAAAGAGATGAGTTAGCAACTCAGATAACATTTCTACCTAAATGGGGGAAAAACGGATGAAAGCTCAATGATAAGAACAACTCTAAGAAGAAAAAAGCCTGCAGAAATTTCAAATTAATGGTTACTTGGTATTTTTACTTAATTTTAGGATCAATACACATTGGCCATGTGGCAATTAAAATACAAAAGAGTTGGAAAAAACAGTTTCTCTCTGCCTTATTTATAAGCTAATTCGTTTTTTCATCCAAAATATTGTTGGAATTATTTTCTAGCTACAATGATTGGATGATTGTATACGAGAGAAAGTGAAGAATTGGATCTTTGTTATGTAAATCAAGTCCTGATCTTGAAGGGGTTTTCAAAATTTGGTGCAATACAATCTATCGTTTTTTAACTAGTGCGTTGTTTGGAAAAATCCATCAAGTTACTTTAACTACAACAGACCCACTCTACAAATGGTCTTTGTTTTTGTGGCTTGTTAAATTTCGGCATTGTGGTGATTAAACCGCAAATAGCTGAAAATTATAGTTGCGGCATACTTTATTTCTCAGTGTCCCAAATATTAATTGTTGAGTGTATGATCTCGCAATGGTGACTGAACAAACAATTGTAGTTATCCCGCTGCGATGTTTTGGGGTTATATTGACTGCTAACATTGTATTGGCATTTGGTTGTTCCCTCTGGATGCAGTTAATGGAATCCATTTCTTAGATTCATTGGTGTGAATATAATGTATTAAGTGATATGTAAGTGGAGTGTTTTTGAGGGGTGCCCATGGTGTTAATAAAAAGCCCATGTGTTTCTCACTTTCTCTCATTCCCATTTGCTACTTTTCTCTATAATTTGTGTGCCAATTATCTTTTTGTGTAAATGTTTTACTTGGATTCATCTTGAATTGCACGATCTAATGATAAATGTATGATATGTGTCTTGCACAAAGCATATCCAGCCAATCAACCTGGTTGAGTGATTCTTGGAAGGTACAGATGAGTTTTTCTTTTGGGTTTCTTTCTTGGGGTCTGCAGGTTTGATCAAGATGAAGAATCTAGTTTGCAAAAATTGTGAAAATATTCTGGTACTTACTGTGCTGCATCCAAATGAAGTTTATCGACTTAATATTCACCTGGCTATTCCAGGTTCAACCAATCTTTCAATTGTCGCATCAGTTGATAGAAAATGGCAATGATTTCCATTTTGTTTGGTTTTATTTGGATATAAAGCTCATTTAGTTAATGGTGATTTTTGTTTTTGACATATTATGCTTGAGCGAGGTTGTGTACTGGTAAACACCTCTGTTCCAGTTTTTGAGGTTTAAGCATTAAAAAAAGTCGGGATGGAGTTTGAGTTGTGGGATTGGATGGGGCTTAGTCTAGGACAAGATGATATCTTAATTAAGGGTGAGACTATTTACAACCACCATTTATCTCACTAACACCCTTTAAATATAATTTTTTGATCATTAATACCCTCCTATTTACCTTAAGTAATTTATATAAAGTATGTAATTAAAAATATAATTAACTTTACTAAAATTAATTTATAACTTAAGTAATTAAAACAAAACTTCAAATAAAAAAAACCCTCTCCGTCTCCCTCTGCGTCTCCCTCCGGCGCACGACCACCCCGACGATTAACTCACGTACAACCGACCACTCCCTCTCCGTCTCCCTCCGGCGCATGACCACTACGTCTCCCTCCGGTTCTCTCTCCTGATGTGGAGAGAGTAAATGGAATAAATTCGGCTGAAGTGGGGAGACTGTCTTTTAAACCCACCGAAAAATTTAAAAGTTAAAATCTCCTCATGTGGGGAGAGTAAATGTAATAATGTTGTCCAAAGTGGGGATACTAGCTTGAAAACCCATTGAAAAATTTTAAAGTTAAACTCTCCTCATGTGGGGAGAACATATGCTATTTACTCTCCTGATGTGAGGAGAGTAAATGACTATTTACCCTCCCCATGTGAGCCGAGTATAGTCTGGACAGATGAAAAAAAGTACTCTATTTTGTGGGTTTCATTCATCTTCTTCATTCTAAATAAATGTAGGATTATATATGAGAGATTTAATCCATCTTAGTACTCCAAAAAACATGTACATACCTCTTTTGTTTCATTATTCTTTGGAATGTTATCATTATCACCACCTTCTTCTTTTTTCACCATCACCAAGTTCTTTCTTCTTTTATTCAAAACTTTTACTTAATGTTCAAACTACCAACCAATAATGCTTTCACTTGGATTTAATGTAGAAATTTTGATTTTTGGAGCCAAAATGGTAAAGAACCGAGTTTGAATGCAATACTTGATTTGCTTGGGAAAGGGGGTTTGTGGGGAGAGTAAATGGGGTTTGTGGGGGAAGGGTGAATAAATTATGTGGGGGTGGGGGGTGTTAGTGAGATATAAGGGGGGTGTTTTAAAGTGTGTGATTTATTTATTACTCATGGATAAATTGATAGATTAATTTTTTTACCTTAGAGTAAATATGTTAATTGAGGGGGGTGTTTGTGAGATATAAGGGGGTGTTTAAAAGTAGATCTATTCAAAATTAAGTTTGGGGTGTTAGTGAGATAAATGGAGGTAGTAAATAGTCTCACCCTAATTAAAATTAGGTTTCCCATGGTAATTGGTTGAAAGGATTGATTCTACCTTTTCTTGATAAAGCACGGACTCACTGAGTAAAGCATTTGATTAGCTGTGGTTAGGATTTATCTTTTGCCATTTATCTTTTGATTAGCTGTGGGTGATTTTATTTAATCCGCTGTTGACCTTAAAGTCAATTAATCTTATTTTGATAATTACAATAAGTTAATATAGTGTTATTTAACTCGGTTGTTCCAATGATGATAGCCATTAGTCGATATCTTTTCCAACCAAGTGTGACGTCAAACCGATATAGTCAAACTCTCACACAAAGCTTCACAAATGCTTTCACTCATAAGAAATGAACTCAAATGATCTCCATGTGCTTCACAAAGAATCAAAACCAAGAAAGAATCAAGATCATCAATCAAATGAAGATACGCATAAGACAATGAAGCATCACGAAGACTCGAATTATCATTAAATTGAGTGAGTGCTTAGATTTTATGTAAAGTTACTTTATTGATCAAATCCCTATAGCTCAAACATATTCATGCATCTTTTAAAGATTGATTCAAACTAGCTTGAAATTGAATTTATTTGAAAAACATCATTTTACAAAAACCGAGTTTCAAAATAAATTCATATTAATTTTAAATGATCATATTTTAAGTTCTAATAAAAATAGGTATCTTAGAAACATATCTTTGAAGTTCAAAAATCATTAGAATTTTATTTGGAACTAAATTATTAAATTGCAAAAATATTTTTATTTTACGTTTAAAATTCGCTCAATTTTTACCCAGTTTTGATCTAACGGTAAGATGGAAGCTTTCCCGGACTCCGATCATTTTGAAATTTTTACAGTAGTTAGACAACATCTCCTGGCACTTTTGACTAAAATGTGAGCATGATCCAACAGTCAAATTTGGAGAAATTAACAAAACAAATTTAAATTTTTTTGTCAAAACTAGCTGTTGGAAAGTTTGAAAATGTATACCTTGGAGCCAAAACCTTTCTTAATCATCCCTAACGGCCATATGATTTTTCAAGCTATAAATATGAGTTTTAAGACTCATTTTTAACAACTTGAATGATCATACAAAACCATTTTTCATATATTCTTATTATTCAAGTATTCTAGCTAAAGCATTGATCAATCTCTTCATTCTTTGAGCTTATATTCATTGATCAATATTAATATCTCTTAATGTGAGTTTCATTTGTATTTTGTTATATAAAAGAGAGATATTGTACATTGGTGTTAGCTACCAAAACTTATTCAAATCATATTTGTGAGAGGTGTATCTCATAGAATAGCAAGAGGGATTTCTTGTGAGAATATTGAGGGTGTTTCAATACTTGTAAGAGTGTGTGAGAAGAATACACTTGTAGAGGTTTGATCTTCACCCGGAAGGAGACAGTTATAGTGGAAATTCTCGGAGAGCTAACCGAGCGTGGAGTAGGGGAACAAGCCGAACCGTGTGGACAAAAAATCTTCGACTTCGATCGGTTCAATCTTTCTATCTCTTGCTTTATTATATTGTGCTATTTATTCATTATGTTTGGAATTAACTTTGTTCTTGATTGCTTGATAAATATAGACATCAAATATTTTTAAATCATTTTTAAAAAATCCGATTAAGTTTTAAAAACCCTATTCACCCCCATCTAGGGTATTTTCGACCTACATCCGCGATAACTTGTATTTAATTCACGAAATTTTTGAACAAAATTTTACAATATTACTCTTTTCAAAATTAAAAAGCATATCCACCAATTAAAATTAATTTATAATTGTATAAATTTAGATTCCATTTTAATTAAAATTCCTAATCAAAATATACTTCCATTTAATTTATTTCCTAATTTCCTTCAAAGAATTTTTAAAAGGTACAATAAAAATAAAATCACCCATTCCATAATGGAACTAGCTCCTTTGCAATGTGGAATCCATTGCACCAGTGAAGTTTTTTTGATTTGAGCCCTTGTTTCTAAATAGTAACACATCACAAGTTAATTAAAAATTAACCAAACGATTGCATTTCTGAACCCTTAAGAGTCTAACGGCATCTTTTTTCCATCTCTTTCTCGTTTTGATACAAATGACTCCCACCCAATTCATACCAGCTGAAGATCTGCAGAATTTGCTCTGTGATCTGCCTTTATATCTTTTTATATATACACATACAAACAAATACATAATATATATCGAGACAGAAGGATTAACCTAACACATTTTTTTTCGAACTTTTTTCTTGAGATTCTAAGAATACTTATATCCATTAGTGTAATCTATTGAAAAAAAATATAATTTTGAATAAGGATGCATGTAAATATGATTCACAACTTTGGGCAGAACAAAAACAATCACGAATCCCAAAAATAATATCAATTACTAATCTGTGAACGTCTCATTTTGCAACCCTCGCAAGAATCCCGATCTCTAAGAAAATGAGTACGCATGCATGCACAAGCATTCCTAAATGCATACATACTATTTACATGGGATACAGGTCAAAGAAGGAAGCCAAAAGGATACCCAGACAAAAAGTTACGATAATTACCAGAAACTGCCGAAACTAAAACTCTTAAATCCTCTAGAAACTTGTGTAAGGAGAGTTCCAAATTTATGAACCTCCTTAAACTGTGGGAGTTATTAGGAATTTCCATAAGTAGCAATATACTAAAAAATCAGCTCGATTTGACGACCGGATCTCCAAAAATTCAAAAATTAGGAGTTCACTTCGGGTAATCAAAAGCAGACCTTCTCGAAGTCCAATTGAGCTCAAATTTGGTCAATAGACAAGTTTTATTATGGGGATTAACATGCTAAAAAGTCATATCGATTCAATAAGCCGTTTAATGGAAATTACAAAAATTGCCTGTAGATAAACACCCTAAAGTGTTTATCCACACAACAAATCATGTGTTTGTCGTGTAGACAAAAATCCCTAGGTGTTTTTCCAAACGAAAAACCATGTGTTTGTCGTGTAGACAAACACTATAGAGTGTTTGTTCGCAGACAACCATTTTCAAAGTCGAATTTCGCCGATTTTTGTGTATTGATACTTTTCGGCTTCTAATCATCTTGAAAGTTTGTGGGTTGGTAAATAATACCAAATGGAGTAATATACTCAAAAATCAGCTCGATCCGATGGCTGAATTCCTGGGAATTCAAAAAATCAGTAGTTCATCTCGAGAAATCAAACGGAGGCCTTCCCGATGTCCAAAAAATCTAAAATTTAGTCAGTAGATAGGTTTTATCATGGGTAACAACATGGTAAAAAGTTAGATCAATCCAAAGTGTCGTTTGACCGAAATTGCAAAAAACTATTACAGAATGGATAAAGTTTGTTTGCAGACAAACTTCAACATTTTGTTTACAAGAGAAACACCTTATGGTGTTTGTCCACAAGAAAAACTTCAACATTTTGTCTACAAGATAAACACCTTATGGTGTTTGTACACAAGACAAACTTCCTAAGATGGTTGTCTGCATACAAACATTAATCCCTAGGTGTTTTTCCAAATGAAAAACCATGCGTTTGTCCTATAGACAAACACTATAGAGTGTTTGTTCGCAGACAACCATTTTCAAAGTCGAATTTCGCCGATTTTTGTGTATTGATACTTTTCGGCTTCTAATCATCCTGAAAGTTTGTGGGTTGGTAAATAATACCAAATGGAGTAATATACTCAAAAATCAGCTCGATCCGATAGCCGAATTCCCGGGAATTCAAAAAATCAGTAGTTCATCTCGAGAAATCAAACGGAGGCCTTCTCGATGTCCAAAAAATCTAAAATTTAGTCAGTAGATAGGTTTTATCATAGGTAACAACATAGTAAAAAGTTAGATCAATCCAATGTGTCGTTTGACCGAAATTGCAAAAAACTATCGCAGAATGGATAAAGTTTGTTTGCAGACAAACTTCAACATTTTGTTTATAAGAGAAACACCTTATGGTGTTTGTCCACAAGAAAAACTTCAACATTTTGTCTACAAGATAAACACCTTATGGTGTTTGTCCACAAGACAAACTTCCTAAGATGGTTGTCTGCATACAAACATTAATCCCTAGGTGTTTTTCCAAATGAAAAACCACGTGTTTGTCCTATAGACAAACACTATAGAGTGTTTGTTCGCAGACAACCATTTTCAAAGTCAAATTTCGCCGATTTTTGTGTATTGATACTTTTCGGCTTCTAATCATCCTGAAAGTTTGTGGGTTGGTAAATAATACCAAATGGAGTAATATACTCAAAAATCAGCTCGATCCGATGGCTGAATTCCTAGGAATTCAAAAAATCAGTAGTTCATCTCGAGAAATCAAACGGAGGCCTTCCCGATGTCCAAAAAATCTAAAATTTGGTCAGTAGATAGCTTTTATCATGGGTAACAACATGGTAAAAAGTTAGATCAATCCAATGTGTCGTTTGACCGAAATTGCAAAAAAATATCGCAGAATGGATAAAGTTTGTTTGCAGACAAACTTCAACATTTTGTTTACAAGACAAACACCTTATGGTGTTTGTCCATAAGAAAAACTTCAACATTTTGTCTACAAGATAAACACCTTATGGTGTTTGTCCACAAGACAAACTTCCTAAGATGGTTGTCTGCATACAAACATTTCCTGGCCCAGCCCATTTAATTATATACATATATAAATTCACCTGCACAAACCTCATTTGAAGCATCAGTCAGCGCTGAGACTTTGGGAACAGTGCTCTAAAATTATTAAACTGCGGTGCTTATCTAAATATCTAATATGAGAGTACTGAATTTGTCAATGTCGGTTTAAATTATTAAACTATGGTACACTATTGACGAACGAATCTTGAGGATTGCTGGATATTCGATTTCAAATCGAATTAGCTTCTGAAAAGCCCTAAAGCTTTTCAAAAGCACCTGTTTTGCTATCTATTATTATCAAAATCATCTTCCAAATCACACACACTGATTTCTAAAATCAAAGGGCGAATTACGAAGCACATGCTTTTCCCACCCCAAAATCCTTTTTTTTTTTAAATTAAGGATCGATATGCGATAATATCAATAAGTATGCGAATGTTCGATTATAATTCCACCATATCCTACTTAGAGACCGAAAGGGTGAATGGGTGCCTAACACCTTCCCGATTCATAACTTAATCTCCGAACCTTTAAATTAACTGATTTCGCATTAATTGTGTTTAAGAGGTCGTTTAATCCATAAATCTTCATCTTCAACACACATTTTTGTTTGTTTAGTAAAACAAACTAACAACTCTGATTTATTTTAGAAATCGTCATATTTCTTTATAATAAAATGAACTGTTTTCCAAATGAATCGAAAAACCGAAAGAATCGCAACCAAGGGGGCCGGCGTCGAAAACGAGGGTTCTCACAGTAGCGACTCTGCTGGGGATTTTTAAAAGGATTAAACTCTAAATAAGAGTAGTATAAGCATGGATAATCGTTTATGTTTGCATGTTTTTCTTTTCGGCTTTAGTTTTAGGATAACATAGATGCAATTTAGGTGGATACCTTGATTCTTTTTTTTGTTTGTAATAATTGTTTGAAGAAAATATTTTCCTAAATAAAAATGGAAAGTACTCGAACAAACCCTAAAGCGTTCATCATAATACACCTCAATAATTGTTATTTTGCACGCACGCACTATTATCATACATTATCGCGAGTGTGAAATTACCCACTTTCAACACGAAAATACTACTTAATGAGTAGGGAGTTGGCTCGTCTGGGTCAACATAAACTGAAAGCTCTTATTTTCACTCTCCTTGGCCAAGTACCAACCGAGGTATATCGAGTGATGAGAACACTCACGTACCCGGGATGTATATCAAAAAGTCCTTGTACGTACTCGCCCTTGGGGTATATAGCAAGACCTAGCCAAATAGGAGGGAACCTAAACCTTACCCATCATACCACGCTTACATATAGGATGCGTCAGCCTAGTACATGTGATTTCTACATATTTTTTTTGATCGTCAGTCATGAGAGTGGTGAACAAAAGGCCTTGTCATACATATCAACTCTTGGTTTGGCAAGTGCGGCTGATGGTTGTCCAACTCCGCCCGTAGAAATTCCTCACTAAAACCCGTTGGTGGGAATTTTTCTGTCAACATTTTCATGAAAAGTAATTCTAAGAAGAGAAAACTTCCCGATTTTTCAAAATATTTTTTTTCAAAAAATGAGTTATTTTCTAAAATAAATTTTCCAAAAAATTGACTTTCAAAATCGAAAGGTTATAAGGGCACACCAGGAATGTATATTCCTACGCTAAACCTATCATCGAGGCTCTCAAGTTGTTCCTGTCGATCTATTTTCGCATAAACACTAAAAAGAAGTTTTCGATTTTATTTTTCTGACGAGTCATAGTTTTTCGATAATTATGCAACCAATGGCAAAATATTGATTTTTTTGTCAATCCCCGATTTCTTTCTCCCCGTTCTTCACTACACTCAGATTATCTACTATTAACACTGGTTGACTGACCTCTCAGAGATCAAACCAGACGATTTACGAGACCAAACTCACCACTGATCATGCCTCCTAGTCGCAACACCGAGTTACTGATTGATCAAACTGGGGTAAACAATAGTGAGGGTAACCATAGTGAAGCCTCTCGTTCAGTGGATCCCCAGCCTGGTCCCGTTTTCCAGCAAACTGAGGGTGGTAACTTAACCCTCGAAAATCTCTACTATCTAATCCATGATCTTACTTAATTCATGGCCATCATGAAGAATCACATAGCGGCCACCCAAGCCCGTCTTGACGCCCTAATCACTGCCAGAACACTTGCTAAACTAATCCAAAACCAAACTTAGGAGAAGACAACCAAGCCTGAGGCCCAGTAGTTCAACCTAATATCCTCCAACCCATTCTCCCAATTCATGCCAACATCAAACCCCCACCTCATGTGCCCCCTACCAACATTGATGTACCACTAGTACAAGATCCTAAAGCTGCCTAGCTGAACCATGGACATAACCAACCCCTTCAAAATCATAACCCCAAGCCATCCCCAATGGAGATTTAAACCAGGGCCAATGCCCCGAGACCATAATTAATCAGCCCAAAGAGAATGAGTCCATTATTACGTTTAAAGTGTTAGAGTGATATACTAAAAGCCATAATTTTTTTGTTAGTTTGGATATGTTATAAACTTGGTTTTGCTATTTTAATGAGAATCTTTATGGGCAATGGTTGCATTATATTATTTATTTAAATATTGTGCATGTGTGTCTTTTGTTCCATATAGTAGATGATTTGGTGTGTAGAGTATAGCTTATACACAGAAGATCATATCATCGGTTCTTGTGGAATATAAGTTTAATGGTTCACAGTCTTAGATGGAATTGGACACCCATCGGTAGGATTGTAGCACAAGTTTTAGTAGTTTATCTTAACTACAGGAAATAATATAGTTTTAACCCGTTGTGCTAGTACACTTTGTGTGTATTGAATAGGACTAGTTTGGGTTAATTGTTTTTATATTGACTATATAAACAATTTAAAATTTCATGGTTATTATGATTACTTATGCTCTTAATCTTGAAATAATTAATAAACATATATATGTAGTGTTTGTTATTTTGACTCATTAAGAGTGAGATTCATTTATGGATCAATAATCTTTGTGAATTGGATGACGACACTATATGTATGATGAATATTAATTATTGGCGGAATCCATGTCCCGGTATAGGGGTTGATGATAGCCCCTTGAGAAGCTTATAAGTTTTAATCATGTTAAACCCTGCAGGTGGATTATATTAATCCGACATGTCAAATAAGTTAAGTGGTAGGCTTAAGGATTAAGAAGTCATTTAAATATAATTATCAGTAATTTAATTTAAATGACGGTTATCTATAATCTTAACGTGGAGAGAATAATAAGTATTTAATAATAAGGAGCTCGAAATATAATTTTGAGATAAGGGCGGGAGTGCAATTATAATTCTTTAGTGCTGTGAATTATAATTTATGGACGGAACTAATTCATAGTAGAATTAGGATTCCAACTTTTCATAGGAAGCCCAAACACTTATTTCTCCTTAAGGTCCTTATCGTAGCCTTATATATACGCCGGCATTGTTTCTTCTCATTATAACAATAATTCTCATGAGTTAAGGTTTGTTCTATTGAGAGAGGAGAAAATCTTGATGATACCGTAGCCCACGATTTAGGTTTTCGGCACGGTAGTCGTAAATCAATCGTAATGAAGGAATACGATAGAAGATCTTTAGGTTTTCGGCACAGCAGTCGTAAATCAATCGTAACTTTTGATTGCACCGTTGGATCGGGCTGATTTTTGGATATGTTGTTCGAAACGCAAAGCTACTATTATATTATAAAAATTAGGACGATCAAAAGTCGTTTCAATGGCGAAAACAATCGATTTTCGTAGCCCAACGAGAATTAAAAAATCTGACCAAATCGTAATCTGACGCTTTCAAACCCTAGTTTCCTCACATGGATCCTCTACATGATCCACAATGGTGAAATCCCTTTATTTTTATAGGGTTTTAGCAAAAGTATTTTGTTTGATCTATACACAACATCAAACGATCCTGTATTTATGTCTCCATCATAAAGATCAGATGAAAGCCCTAAATTAGAGGGTGGCTGAAAAAGCCGATGACATCACTAATCTTCAAAACCTGTCTTCAAACCTAGATGCCCGTTTGCCAATTGATTTCAAACTACCCCACATTGAGAAGTTCTCTAGGAGCACTCCACCTCGCCTGCACATCAGAGCCTACGTCCGGACTATGCAGCTGTATGGATTGAAAGAGGATCACTTATTTCAAGGTCCACAATTGATTTTTGAGTTTAGAGAAACACTGGGTAGCCGACTGAAAAAGTATAGCAAAAGAGTTCATGGAACATTACAAGTCTAACGATGAGCTCAATGTCTTAAATTGAATCCATAAACAATATTCCTAAAAGGACAAGGGCAATGAGTCTAAATAGAAGAGCGTGTGTAATACCCCGTATTTCAAGGTATATTAATTGGGTTGAGTATAGTCTACTTTAATCATATTAGCTGAGGTGAAAAAGGATTATGTGTTAACTTTATACAGGAGAGGGGTGAAATTTCGTGTAATGGAGTCTCGTGGTATTTTAACGCATCTTATTATTTATACTTGTGTGGGTGATCGTTTGGTGATTCGAATGGTTCGAATCGATTTTGGTTGGTAAATAGGAAGTTTTGGTTCATCACGATTCGTTGATTTTATCTAACTTTGAGCTATCGTAACTTCTTCGTTTCTTATCTGATTAAGATTCCGTTCACAAAAGTGTCTAGGTTTCATACCATTCTACAACTTTTGTGTTTTGACCAAAATCTAATTAGCACTCCTTGTGGGTCAAAACAGTGTGCAAAGTAGGCCCATCGCTAAATTCTTGTCATTCAATAACGCTTCAGCAGAGTGCTGTCTTTGGCGAATTCCCGGGAATAATCTACCCATAATTTGGGAAAACTTCATCTTAATAAGTTGTAAATCTTTGAATTACCTATTCGTGGACATATAGATCACCCAAATTTGAGTTCCGAGCCAAGAGTTATGACCATAATACTAACAGTGGTCAGTGCTGTGAAATCGGCTTTGGCTGAGAGCTCCCAAGATTGATCTTGGAGCCCTGGAAACGAATTTTCTAGAGTTTTAACCCCATTTTTTCACCATTTATCACCTTAACACACCAAATTTGACCCAAACTCGCTTCTATTAACTAGAAGGCTCTAGAGAGAGATAGAGGTAGGTTCTTTGAAGGACTCTCACTCATTTTTCAACACCAATCCGAGATAAAAGATCCAAATCCTCCGAATCATCTTCATGGTCACTATTCATCGTCTTTGTGAACACCTCATTTTGCGACCCCCGCAAGAATCTCGAACTCCAAAAAAACAAGCACGCATGCATGCACGAGCATTCCTAGATGCACATGTACTTTGTTCATGTGATACAGGTAAAAGAAGAAAGCCGAAAGGACTCCCGGATGAGAAATTACAGAATTATCGAAATGTGCCGGAACTGAAAACTGTCAAAACTCCTGAAAACTTGTGAAAGGAGTTTCCCATTTCTGATCATTCTCAAACTTTGAGAGTTGTTAAACATTACTATAAGGAGTAGCATACTCGAAAATCAGTTCGATCCGACGGTCGGATCTCCAAAAATTCAGAAAACCATGAGTTTATTTCGGGTGATCAAATGGAGGCCTTCATGAAGTTAAAATGGTTTGAAGTTTGTTCAGTAGATATTCCTTATTGTGGGGAAGAACATATTCAAAATTCAGCTTTTTTCGGACATGGGATCCTCAAAAATCAATTTGTCTATCATGCAATTCTAGTCGAAATGTCCTTCATAGAAAATTAAAATAAATAGAGGCCTTCCCAAATTTGATTGAACTCAAATTTGGACACAAGCTAGAAAACATTTTTAGGGAAAATATATCCAAAATTCAGCACAATCCAATTGCTAGAAGTTCAGTTGTCGAGGTTGTTGTACGCAAGTATGTTTCCTATGCGGGAACAAACTCTTTGTACCAATCAGAACAAAAGGAGACCTTCCCGAATATTGATCGACCTAAACTTTCTACAAAATTTATAAGACTTATATTTTCAACACATATCCAAAAATCAGCATGATCCAACGGTGGGAAGACTTCGCGATATGCTCCAAGAGTCCTAGTTGCAACCTCTTTTCTTGCTCTCCAAGTATTTTTTTAACTATAAATAGACCCCCCCTCCATTCATATTTTTCATCAACAATAAAGGGGATTTCGTGGTACACACCAAGAGATCCTTATTCTCTCCCTCCAAGGAGGCTCATGTACAATTTTCTCTCTCTTTTTTTATTTATTCGTCAGTTTTATAATTCATACTCTTGACTGCAAAATTTCTATCACTTAATTGCTTTTCAAAATCCTTTTTCAAATTGTTTTCAAAACCAAAGGCGTATAATAAACCCTAATCCAATTTCAAAAATAGTATTATTATTTTCTTACTTTTTCAAAAGCCCGAATTAGCGGCATTGTTATATGAAGGAATCGATAATTGCTATATATTCAATATAATTCATAGATTGCGGTGTGCATGTGATAAATACTCGATTATAAAAGCACTATTGCCATTTATACCAGTTTAATCAATAGACTTTGGTATGCGATCGGTCAACTCGCCTCATATAATATCGAATATAAGATTCTACATCGAATAAGTTTTCGAAAAGCCCAAAGTTTTACAAAATCACTTGTTTCATTGCATCTACTATTGTCAAATTCTCTTTTCCAACTCACACACACACACTTATTTTCAAAATCATGGACGAACTAGGAAACATATCGTTTTCATCCCATCCCCAAAATTCCGATTTCTAAGGCAAGCACGAAAAGCTGTAAAGTAATAACAATGCATGCAAGAACTGAATTATAACAGATGTATATCCTACTCAAGAGACCGAAAGGCCGAATTGGGTGCCTAACACCTTCCCGATTCGTAACTTAATCCCCGAACCTTCGAATTAACTGGTTTCACATTCATTGTATATAAGAGAATATTTAGTCCATAAATACGTCTTTTTTACATAAACATTTTTGTTTGTTTAATAAAATAAACTGGCGACTCTTATTCTTTTAAAAACCGATTTTCAAATCAACGACGAAAATCGCCACCCACGAGGACCCCTGGGCATCGAGAACGCGGGTTCTCACAGTGGCGACTCTGCTGGGGACTTTTTTTAAGAAGATTAGACTCTAAACAAGAGTAGAATATGCGTGGATAATTGTTTATGTTTGCATGCTTTCTCTTTTGGCCTTAGTCTTAATATAACATAGATGCGACTTACGTGGATACCCTAATTCCCTTTTGTTTATAATAATTGTTTGAGGAAATTTTTTTCATAAATAAAATTTGAAAGTACTCGAACAAACCCTAAAGCGCTTATTATAATGTGCCCCAATAATTGTTATTTTGCACGCACCCACTATCATCATGCATTATCGCGAGTATAAATTTATCCTATCAACCTCGGGACCAAAATCGCGACTAGGCCGTGGACTTGCAGGTTTACCTTAGCTAAAAGCGCATGGGACCACTCTCCTTGGCCAAGTATCAAACTGAGGTATATCGAGTGACAAGAAAACTCACGTACCTAGAATGTATATCAAAAGGTCCTTGCATGTACTCGTCCTTGGGGTATATAGCAAGACCTGCCAAATAGGAGGGAGCCTAAACCTTACCTTTTCAAACTACGCTTGCATATAGGATGTGTCAGCTTAGTACACACGAATTTTTGCATGTTTTCTTGACCGTCGGTCGTGAGATTAGTGAACAAAAGGCTTTGTTATACATACCACTCTTGATTTGGCAAGTACGATCAGTGGTTGTCCAACCCCGTCCGTAGAAATTCCTCACTAAAATCCGTTAGTGAGAATTTTCATGTCACTATTTTCATGAAAAGCAACTCTAAGAGGAGAGAACTTCCCGATTTTTAAAAAATATTTTTTAAAATATTTCTAAAAAACCGAGTCATTTCCAAAATGAATTTTTCAAAAATTAATTTTTAAAATCAAAAGGTTATAAGGGCACCCCGGGAATTCATATTCCTACCCTAAACCTATCCACGGGGCTCTCAAGTTGTTGCCGTCTGTCTGTTTTCGCTAATCACCAAAAAGTGGTTTTCGATTTTATTTTTCTGTCGAGTCATATTTTTTCGAGAATTATGCAACCCATGGCAAACTATTCATTTCCTGGTTAATCCCCGACTTCTTTCTCCCCATTCTTCACCACACTCCGATTATCTACTGCTGGCACTGGTTGGCTAGGCTCTCAGAGATTCAAACTAGACGACTCACGAGATCAGATTCACCACCGATCATGCCTTCTCATTGTAACACCGAGCTACTACTTCATCAAACCGGGGTCGACAATACTGAGGGTAATTACGGTGAAGCTTCTCATGCAGCAGGTCCGCCACCTGGTCCCGTTCTCCCACAAACCGAGGGTGGCACCTTAACCCTTGAACACCTCTATCATCTAATCTATGATCTGACCGAATTTGTAGCCATCATGAAGGATCACCAAGTGGCCACCCAAGCCCATCTTGAGCCCTAATTACTGTCAGAACACGTGCTAAACCGAAGCAATTCAATCCAAATCCATACTCAACCGAAGGCAACCAAACTCAAGACCCAGTAGCTCCACTTAACATTCTCTAATACATTATCCCAGTTCATGCCAACATCGACCACACACTTCCTGTGGCTCTTGCCAACATCGTTGTACCACTGGCGCATGATCCCGAAACCGCCTGGTTGAACCTTAAACATAACTAACCCCTTCAAAACCATAATCCTTAAGCCATCCTTGATGCAGATCATAACAGCTCCCCAAAGACTAGCCTCACCATCATCGTTCGTATACACTGAGGGTGCAGAGGGTACATGGACAGAGGGTTTCAACAAGAAGACCAAAGCAGCTCTCCGAAGACTAGCCTCACCATCATCGTTTGCACATATTGAGGGTGCCAAGGGTACATCTACTGAGGGTATCGACAATAAGACCCGACCCACTCCCCCAAGACTAGCCTCTCCATTTATCATTTGCACTGAGGGTGGCTTAACCCACACCATCACAACCCCATGGTCGTCTTATTCACAGAATCAGAAATTCTACCTCTGAAGAATATCGGTAAACCTCCTAAGATTGAGGGTAATAGCAAAAAGCAGTAACGCACACGGACTCCCAAGTCAGAAGCACTCCATTTCTCTTCTCACCTTTCACACTCACCTACTGACCATAAATCAATATTTGCCTTTTTAGTGTTGCTATATTCTCGAAAAATGGTCGGTCTTGCATGCATACATCTGCACTTAGATAATTTCAAGTAGTCTAACATACTTCATAAATCAGGCAACTTAAGATTCACAACCTTTTCAAAACCAAGTTTTTAAAATGATGGTGCGATGATTTAAGAAGTATGCGAATACTTGAAATTTAGGAAAGCATGGCATAAGCATTTGCATAGTGCATACACATGAACACTTGCATAAGTGTACCGCGCACCAGTCTAAGAATACATAGGCACTAAGCTCCATGGCCTACCAGACAGGTTTCACCACTGCATCTTGGTATATACCTCAATGATTGGTCACACCACTGTCATCGACTAGATCGTCATGATAAGATCACATGCCTTCCCAGAGAGGGAAGTCACTTCATAAGCCCTCCCAGAGAGGCAAGTCACTTCGTAAGCCCTCCCAGAGAGTCAAATCACTTCACAAGCCCTCTTAGAGAGGCAAGTCACTTCATAAGCCCTCACAGAGAGTCAAATCACTTCACAAGCCCTCCTAGAGAGGCGAATCACTTCACAAAGTCTCCCAGAGAGGCGAATCACTTCACAAGCCCTTTGTACAGGCAAATCAAATCCCAAGCCTTTTTCTATAAGCACCAATCAAAGCCCTTTCTATAAGCACCAATCAAATCCCAAGCCCTTTCTACAGGAAAATCAAATCCCAAGCCTTTTCTACATGCACCAATCAAATCCCAATCCCTTTCTACAGGCACCATTCTAAAACCCTTTCTACAGGCACGATCGAAAGCCCTTTCTATAGGCACCAATCCAGGCCCTTTCTACAGGCTAATCCAAAGCCCTTTCCACAGGCACCAATCCAAAGCCCTTTCTACATGCACCAATCCAATCCAAACCCCTTTTACAGGAACCAACCCTAGCCTTTTCCACAGGCACACACTAAAGCCCTTCCTACAGGCAAATTCAAGCCTTCTCCAAAATTGAAAAGCCCCCTTTAAGAGGATATCCGAGAAAGATAGAGAGAAAGACTGGAATGAGAAAATTTTGTAAAAAACACAGGGAACAAACCCCCACAAAAAAGACTTTTGGCCTAGCTTCTTCTCACCCAAGAAGTCTTCAAGATACGCTCCCAAAGGTTCTCGGACCGAAAATCACAAACACAGCACGACGATGTCAATTGCGAACTTCCAAAGTAAACATTCTCAAAATCGCAAGGATGACGATGCTAAGAAAACCTGACAAAGTGAGAGAAAACAAAGCGGTACAAGAAAAAATTGAAAGAGTATAAAAGAGGATAAATCCCATAATGCCAAAATAAAAGAATATTGAAAAAACAGAAAAGGAAAAAAGATGGCAGCGAGAGCCACACCAAGAGTGACAGCTAGGCTAAAAGGCCCAGGGCTACGACTTGGGTGAGGAAGGCTGCTGACCTTGCAAATAAAATAAAATAAATAAATAAGCTGCATCAAAAAGCTTTCAATCAATCAAGGAGGAAAAAGGGCATCGAAAAACAGAAAATGATGCAGTCACAAAAAATTCTCCTCTCGCAAAGTCAAGAAACAATAAGCAAAATTGCACCCTAGTGACAAGAAGAAAAAAATACCATGAAAGCTGAGCAAGAGGCAAAGTCCAAAATTCATACACGAGGTTCGAGAACAGAGAAAACGTGACTCGATCATTTCTCAAGAATAAAGAGGCTAGCCAAAAGTACTTCTTTTCAAAAAAAAAGATCACACCAGAACTCTCTCTCTATGTCTTCTTAGAGACTCTCACCTCCTTAGCATCAACCCTCAGCCATTATCCTAGCCAGTAAGAATTTTCATTTCCGTAGCAGATCATTAACCCGCACATCAACCATTATCCATGTTAGTAGGAGTTCTCATATCCTCAGCAGATCATCAACTCCCAGCCTTTATCCTAGCCAGTAGGAATTCTCATCTCCCCAGTAGGCCATCAATCATCATACCATCAATTTTTAGTCAGCATATAATCAATCATCATATCCCCAAAAAATATACACCATACTAGAATCGCTGACAGAACAATCTCACATAGTCCGTTAAAGCAGGGGCTCACCATCTACACGGTTCACACAGCCCGTTAAAGGAGAGACTCACCCTCTACACGGTTCGCAAGCCCGTTAAAGCAGGGGATCACCTTCCACACGGTTCTTACAGTCCATTAAAGTAGGGACTCACCCTCTACACGATTCACATAGTCCGTTATAGCAGGGGCTCACCCTCTACACGGTTCACAAGCACGATTCACAAGCCCGTTAAGGCAGGGGATCGCCCTCTATATGGCCCACAAGCCTGTTAAGGTAGGGGATCGCCCTCTACAAGGCCCACAAGCCTGTTAAGGCAGAGGATCGCCCTCTACACGACCCACAAGCCCGATAAGGCAGGGGATTGCCTTTTACATGGTTCATAAGCCCGTTAAGGCAGGGGATCGCCCTCTACATGGCTCACAAGCCCGTTAAGGCAGGGATCGCCCTCTACACAACTCAAAATCCAATTAAGGCAGGAGATCGCCTTCTACACGGCTCACAAGCCCGTTAAGGCAGGGGCTTGCCCTCTACACGGCTCATAAGTTCGCTAAAGCAGGGCTCACCCTCTACGCAACTATCACGCTTCGCTAAAGCAAGGGGCTCACCCCTCTACGTGGTTCACACATCACAGCAAGGCACATGATATGTTCCAAACATCGCCCATCCATCCCCAGCGGAAATAAACAGCAGAGCACGACATCATTTGCATTGCATTGTTTTCAAAATATCATTTGTGATTCATGCGAGTGCCACAAAATAATGCGTTCTCGTTATCGTCCTGGTTTCTTTGCTGCACAAAGAACCCAGGCCGAGAGGGTCTGTGAACACCTCATTTTTTAACCCCCGCAAGAATCTCGAACTCCAAAAAAAAAGCACACATGCATGCACAAGCATTCCGAGATGCACATGTACTTTTTTTATGTGATAAAGGTCAAAGAAGAAAGCCGAAAGGACTCCGGGATGAGAAGTTACAGAATTATTGAAATGTGCCGGAACCGAAAATTTTCAAAATTCCTGGAAACTTGTGAAAGGAGTTTCGGACTTTTGATCATTCTCAAACTATTAGAGTTGTTAGAAATTACCATAACGAGTAGCATACTCGAAAATCAATTTGATCCGACGGTCGGATCTCCAAAAATTCAGAAAATCATAAGTTTGTTTCAGGTGATCAAATGGAGGCCTTCATGAAGTTAAAATGGTTTAAAATTTGGTCAGAAGATAGGCCTTATTGTGGGGAATAACATATTCAAAATTCAGTTTTGTCGGACATGGGATCCTCAAAAATTAATTTGTCTATCGTGCAATTCTAGTCGAAATGTCCTTCGTAGAAAATTAAAATAAATAGAGGCCTTCCCAAATTTGATCGACCTAAAATTTGGACACAAGCTAGAAAACCTTTTAAGGGAAAACATATCCAAAATTCAGAATAATCCAACGGTTAGAAGTTCAGTTGTCGAAGTTGTTATACACAAGTATGTTTCCTATGCGGGAACAAACTCTTTGTACCAATCCGAGGAGACCGAGTCCTTCCCAATCTCCGATCATCTTCAAATTTTTACAGGGTATAAAAGACTTCTATTTTCAATATATATCCAAAAATTAGAATGATCCAACTTCTAGAACTTGACTTGTTGTGCAAACAAGTGACATTGTTTACAACAAGTACCTTTCCTACATGGAAACAAACTCTTCGTACCAATCAGAACAAAAGGAGACCTTCAAGAATTTTGATCGACCTGAAATTTTTACACGATCTAGAAGACTTTTATTTTCAACACATATCCAAAAATCAGTATGATCCAACGGTGGGAAGGCTTCGCGATATGCTCTAAGAGTCCTAGTTGCAATCTCTTTTCTTGCTCTCCAAGTATTATTTTTTTACTATAAATAGACCCCTCCTCCATTCATATTTTTCATCAACAATAAAGGGGATTTTGTGGTACACACTAAGAGATCCTTATTCTCTCCCTCCAAGGAGGCTTAGGTATAATTTTCTCTCTCTTCTTTTATTTATTCGTCAGTTTTATAATTCATACTATTGTCTGCATAATTTATATCACTTAATAGCTTTTCAAAACCCTTTTTTCAAATTGTTTTCAAAACCAAAGGTGTATAATAAACCCTAATCCAATTTGAAAAATAGTATTATTATTTTCTTACTTTTTTAAAAGCCCGGATTAGCGGCATTGTTATACGAAGGAATCGATAATCGCTATATATCCAATCTAACTCATAGATTGCGATGTGTATGTGATGAATACTCAATTATGAAAGCACTATTGCCATCTATACCGGTTTAATCAATAGACTTTGGTATACGATCGGTCAACTCGCCTCATATAATATCAAATATAATATCTAGTCCGTAAATGCGTCTCTTTTACACAAACCTTTTTGTTTGTTTAGTAAAATAAACTGGCGACTCTTATTCTTTTAAAAACAGATTTTCAAATCAAGGACGAAAATAGCCGCCCACAAGGACCCCCGGGCGTCGAGAACGCAGGTTCTCACAGTCTTCTTTGTGAGTTTTGCTTAGGAAAAGGCCGAAAGCTTCATATTTTCTCCTTCTTCGCTAATAAGTCGAGGTAGGGATTTATATGCTTTTAAACTTGAAATTTTGGCATTGTTTTATAAATATCATCATTGTTTCACCTCATTTGTCTTATTTATCTAAAATATGGCCTATAACATGATGTTTTAGATTAATAAAGACTTAAAAGTGAGGTTTGAGGAAATAGATGCTATGTACACTTGATAATATGATTTCATTTGACTAGAAATGGATGATTTATACATGTATGCTAAATATGATGATTTTGCCTATTGATATCAATGATATATGATTAATTGAAGTATGAATTCATATATTTAAGCAAGATATGCTATCTAAGCTCTATGATTACATGTTATTGATTCATATGGATGTTCTTTGGGTATGTATGTGTTGATTTGACAAGAAAAGGGTTTTGTATACACTAAAGGACATGGACATGATTTTGATAGAGTTTATATGGCATATGTAGTATCTACCTTATATTTGATGCATGAAGTGGAACAAGATATGCCACTTGAACTTGATATCTATGTAATATATAAACTTGTAAGCGATGTTCCTTGGATATACATACTTGATTGTATCCAAGTGGATTTGTAAATGGGTTATGTATGCGTTGAGGAACATGGATACATGATGAATGAAGTTTAAGTGGCATGTGTTGTTTTTAGTTGTCATAAAAAGCATGTATGCATGTTGTGCATCACTATTGTGTCAATCGCAATCTCGAAGATTCTTCAGCAAGCTAAGACTCCCTTATGGCCTATCGAATGGGCGTATATCTCTTATCATGATGCTGAGAGCTCATTTATATATATATATATATATCTTTTTTTGGAGGCTACATGGAGGTTTATTTCTCATGGCAATTCGTGGAACTTCATTTTTATCTTGATATTGTCTTATCAAATACGATTAGTTGATTGATCTCTTAGAAATGATTGTAGTTGGTCATGAATGATCAAGGGTGATGTGAATTCTGTATGAATAACTGTTTTCATGGTGCTTGTCGGGATGGGAAAATAGATAGGGCTCGGTGCCCTTGGGTTAAAAAGCTCTAAACCGCTGGGGGAGATTGTTTGGCCACCTATAAGCCATCGGTGAAAGATCCGGGAACCTAGGCATTGGCAATGCACCATTGGTTTGATTCTTTTATATGGAAGATGGACGGGTTGTTGTTCCACTTCCTGGGTATGATGACGGTATGCCATTTTGAGGCAATGAATTCTATGATGAGACTCTAGTTCAGGTTCTCGTCGACAGGAAATATGATTATGTTGTATGCTTTTGGAGCGAATGGATTTTATATGGCCATCTTGGCTTGGTTTCTCATCGGTATGCATTGTCAAGATTCGATAATGGGTTGGCACAAAGGGAGGTAACCTGCATATGCATGAGCACGCATCATCATGAACTAGTTTTATGTTGTGATATATTATAAATAAGGTTTAGATTATATGATGAAAAGGTTTACTTGGTTTATAGTAATAAATCAAGGAATGCTTTCTAAACTTTCCCCTCTACTCCCCCCTACTGAGCTGTGAGCTCACCCCATTTTCTTATAAACTATATAGGTATTCAGGAGTCCAGAGAGAACAAGGACGTAACAGGATCGGGGACGGGTTAGTGGCTTTAATACAAATTCATTTTTGTCATGTATATGTTCTCTCGGGAAGCCACAACTAGCCCGAACTATTGTATATTATCTTAACGTTACTTAGCTGGTTTGTATGATGGTTATATGCACATTTGTGTGTTTGTGTACAGTACTGTTCTCATCAGTATGATTATGAAGCGGTTGTTTGATATGTAGGATATTGCTATTTGGATTTGTTTGTGCATTTACATTATATACCCATTTTAGTCAATCTAAGATGGGTTAGTGACACTCCAGGCCTTAATTATGGGTGTTGTCCCAATAATTAGGGCAGGGGTGTTACAGCGTAGACCTGCCATAAATACGCTGAGGGTGCAAAGGGCATACATTGATGATGCCGATGGTACATGCACTGTGGGTTTCTACATGAAGACCAAAGCAACTCCCCGAAGACTAGCCTCATCATCATCGTTCCCACACATTGAGGGTGCCAAGGGTATACGCACTGTGGGTTTCGACAAGAAGACCATAACAACTCCTCGAAGACTAGCCTCATCATCATCATTCATACACATTGAGGGTGCCAAGGGTATATGCACTGTGAATTTCGACAAGAAAACCAAAAGAACTCCCTAAAGACTAGCCCCACCATCATCATTCGCACATATTGAGAGTGCCGAGGGTACATGCACTGAGGGTATCAACAAGAAGACCCGAACAACTCTCCAACGACTAGCTCTCCATTCATCATTTGCACTGATGGTGCTCTACCCACATGATCACCCTCCGATCATCCTAATAGCAAAACAATAAATTCTACTTCTGAAGGTAGAATCAAGTAGACGAAATCAATCGATTTAGCAACTGAAGCTCCCCCCCTCTCTCAATAATCAAGCTAGTCCACACCCACTCATGAAAATGTAGAACATCGGTAATTCTTTTGAGATTAAGGGTATGAGCAAAAGTAGCAACGCAGATGGATTTTGATAGGCCCAAGAATCAAGAAGCAGATAGCAACTTATCAAGACAAGAAGCATGTCGCAGGATCAACATAATCTCAAAACGGAAGCACGCCATTTTCCTATTACCGATGTCATCTCACACTCAATCACTAATTGACCAAAAATCAATATTTGCCTTTTTAGTGTTGTTATATTATCAAAAAATGGTTGGTCTTGTATGCATACATCTGCACATAGAAAATTTCAAGTAGCGTAACATACTTCATAAATCAGGCAACTCAAGATTCACGACCTTTTCATAACCAAGTTTTCAAAATGATGGTGCGATGATTTAACAAGTATACGAATACTTGAAATTTAGGAAAGCATGGCATAAGCATTTGTATAGTGCATATACATGAACACTTGCATAAGTGTACCGCACACTGGTCCAAGAAAACATAAACACTAGGCTTCGTGACCTGCCAGACAGGCTTTGCCACCGCATCTCGGTATATACCTCGATGGTTAATCACACCACCATCAAACCTCCAACCAACGCACTCTTGATCATCACGATAAGATCAAATCATAATTCCTCCCTGAGAATCGAATCATATTAGAATTCCTCCCAGAGAGTCGAATCACATCATTATCATATCAAAATTCCTCCCAGAGAATTAAATCACATCATAATTCCTTATAGAGAGTCAAATCATATCAAAATTCCTCCGAGTGAATCGAATCACGTCATAATTCTTCCCATAGAGTCAAATCACATCAAAATTCCTCCCAGAGAGTCAAATCACATATAGAACCCAAAGCCCTTTTTTACAGGCAAATCCTAACCCTGCTATACAAAGCCAAGCCCTTTCTGCAGGTAAAACCAAAGCCCTTTATACAGGCAAACCTAAGCCCTCTCCAAAACAAAAAAAAACTTTGGATATAAGAGAAAGTTAGAGAAAGAAATATTGGAATGAGAAAATATTGCAACTGATACGTAGGGGATGAGCCCTGCAAAAGGGTTTTTGGCTTATCTTTTTTTTAGAAGCCTTCAAAATATGCTTCGAAAAGTTCTCGGACTAAAAATCACAAACACATCATAACAATGTCAAATGTGAACTTTCAAAGCAAACATTCTCAAATCGCAAGGTCGATGATGCTCAGAAAACCTGACAAAGTGAGAAGGAATAAAGTGGGTACAAGAAAAAATTAAAAGAGTAGAAAAGAGAATAAATCCCACAGTGCAAAAAGAAAATAATATTGAAAAAATAGAAAAGGCAAAAAATGGCTGTGAGAGCCACACCAAGAGTGACATCTAGGCTAAAAGGACCAGGGCTACGTGTTGGGTGAGGAAGGTTGCTGACCATGCAAAAGAAAAAACAAGTAAGTTGCATCAAAAAGCTTTCAAACAATTAAGGAGGAATAAGGGCATCGAAAAACAAAAAACGATACAAGCACAAAAAATTCTCCTTTCACGAAGTCAGAAAATAATAAACAGAATTGCACTTTTCTAACATGAGAAAAAATGCCAAGGAAGCAAAGCAAGAGGCAAAGTCCAAAACTCATGCATGAGGTTCGAGAATTGAGAGAACGTAACTCGATCATTTCTTAAGAAAAAAAAAGCCCACTAAAAGTTCTTATTTTTTTTCAAAAAAGAAAAGAAAAGAGATCACATTAAAACTTTCTCTGTCTATCTATCTATATCTTCTCAGAGATTCTCACCCTCAACAGATCATTAACATTCATCACATCAACGTATCATCAATCATACACACCTCAACCTCACATCTTAGCAAGTAGGATGTCTAATTTCTCCACCAGAGCATCAATTATCCTCCCCTAGCAGATCATCGATTCTCATATAAGCCTTTATCCTAACCAGTAGGAGTTTTCATTTCCCCAACAGACATTCACCATCTCATACAATTTGTTAAAGCAAGGGGCTTATCCCTCTACGCAGTCCACACACTTCGCTAAAGCAGGGGGCTCAACCCTATTCGCGGTTCATACACTTAGCTCAAGCAGGGGGCTCACCCCTCTACGTGGTTCACACACTTCGCTAAAAGATGGGGCTCACTTCTCTACACGGTCCACACACTTCTTGAAAGCAGGGGGCTTACCCCTCTACGCGGTTAAAACACAACAATAAAATCAGAATCATTAATAGAACTGTTCCTGCCTATGGGAGTACATTAGTTCAACACCAAATTAGAATTGTTACCAGAACCGTCCCTACATGTGGGAGTACATCAATTTAACAATATACCAAATCGTTGACAGGACCGTCTCTGCCTGGGGGAGTACATCAGTTTAACATCGAATCAGAATTGTTAACGGAACTGTCCTTGCCTGTGGGAGTACATTAGTTTAACAATATACCAAATTGTTAATAAGATTGTCTCTGCCTGGGGGAGTACATAAGTTCAACATCGAATCAGAATTGTTAACAGAACTGTCCTTGCCTGTGGGAGTACACCAGTTTAACAATATAGCAAATCGTTGACAGAACCGTCCTTGCATGTGGGAATACATCAGTTCAACACTGAATTAGAATTGTTATCGGAACCTCCCTGCCTGTGGGAGTACATCAATTTAATAATATACCAAATTGTTGATAAGGCCGTCTCTACCTGTAGGAGTACATCAGTTCAACACCGAATTAGAATTGTTAATAAAATCGTCCATGCTTATGGGAGTACATCAGTTTAACAATATAGCAAATCGTTGACAGAACCGTCCTGGCCTATGGGAATACATTAGTTCAACATCGAATTAGAATTGTTAACGGAACCTCCCTGCCTGTGGGAGTACATCAGTTTAATAATATACCAAATCGTTAACAGGGCCGTCTTTACTGTGGGAGTACATTAGTTCAACACCGAATTAAAATTGTTAATAAAACTATCCATGCCTATGTGAGTACATCAGTTTAACAATATAGTAAATCATTGATAGAACCGTCCCTGCCTGTAGGAGTACATTAGTTCAAAACTGAATTAGAATTGTAACGAAATCGTCCCTACTTGTGGGAGTTTTTTAATTTAATAATAGAAAATTGTTGACGGGACTGACCTTACCTGTGGGAGTACATCAGCTAAACACCAAATCATAATTTGTTAAAGGAATCGTCCCTGCCTATAGGAGTTCATCAGTTTAACAAATAGCTAATCATTGACAGAAACGTACCTACCTGTGGGAATACACCAAGTTACTCCCGAAAGCACCGATCCATCCATAACGGAGATAAACACCATAGCACAGCACAGCACAACATTATTTGCATGGCATTATTTTTAAAAAATAGCACATAGGATTCATGTGAGTGTCGAAAAATGATGCGTTCTCATTATCGACCTAGTTTTTTTTGTTTCACAAGGAACTTAGGCCGAGAGGGTTTGTGAAAATCTCATTTTGCTACTCTCACAAGAATCCTAATCTCTAAGAAAATGAGTAGGCATGCATGCTCGAGCATTCCTAGATATATACATACTATCTACATAAGATATAGGTCAAATAAAGAAGCCAAAAGGATACCCGAACAAGGAGTTACGATAATTACCAGAAACTACCGAAATTAAAAACAGTCAAATCCTCTGGGAACTTGTGTAAGGAGAGTTCCCAGTTTTTGATCATCCTCAAACTTTGGGGGTTATTAGGCATTTCCATAAAGAGAAACATACTAAAAAATCAGCATGATTCGAAGGCTAGATCTCCGAAAATTCAGAAAATCGGGAGTTCACTTCGGGTAATCAAAAGGGGACATTCCCGAAGTCCAATTGAGCTCAAATTTGGTCAGTAGGTAGGTTGTATTATGGGGATTAACGTGCTAAAAAATCAGATTAATTCGATAAGATGTTTAACAGGAATTACGAAAATTTCCTACAGACAAACACCTTAAAGTGTTTGTCCATACAACAAACCATGTGTTTGTCGTGTAGACAAACATCCTTAGGTGTTTGTCCATAGACAAGGATGTTTGTCCATAGACAAACATTTTCAAAGACGAATTTTGCTGATTTTTGTATATCGATACTTCCCGATTATTGATCATCCTGAAAATTTGTGGGTTGGTAAATAATAGTACAGGAAGTAACATACTCCAAAATTTGTGGGTTGGTAAAAAATTGGGAGTTCATCTCGGAAAATTAAACAAAGGCCTTCCCGATGTCCAAAAAATCTATTTTTTTTCAGTAGATAGGTTTTATCATGGGTAACAACATGATAAAAAATTGGATCAATCCAATGTGTCGTTTGACCGGAATTGCAAAAACCATTGCGGGATGGAGAAAGTTTGTCCGCAGACAAACTTTAACATTTTATCTACAAGACAAACACCTTATGGTGTTTGTCCACAAGACAAACACTTAAGATGTTTGTCTGCTGACAAACATTTCCTGGCCGAGCCCATTTAATTATATACATATATAATAAATACACATACACAAACCTCATTTGAAGCATCATTCAGCTCTGGGACTTCGGGAACAGTGCTTTAAAATAGTATTATACTATTTTTAAGGCTTTTAGGTATTTTTTTATCGTAATCCAGCTTTAATTTTTTATTTGTCTTTATTTTATCAGTTAAAATTGATTAATCGCATGCAGAAATTGTTGTTTATCTCAAAATCAGTCTATATTTCATATTTAAACCCCGTTTTCAAAACCAAAGGCATGGAACGAGCTAAAATCATTTTTTCAACTTATTTTATCAGTCAATTTTATAAAATCTCAATTTTATCAGTCTCGATTTATGAAGGAATCAATAAGCGTTTGTACCTGGTTAAATCTATAAATCATGGTGCTTATCTAAATATCTAATATGAGAGTACTAGATTCGTCAATGCCGGTTTAAATTATTAAATTGTGATACACTATTGACAAACAAATCTCAAGGATTGTTGGATATTCGAGAACTTTTTCCCAAAATAATCTTTTCAAAAATCTTTGTTCCCAAAATAATACCCTCTCCATCTTTGTTCCTATTATAATGTTTTTTCAAAAGTGGTATTAGTGATGCCAATTTTATAAAGGAAAACTACATTACCAATATCAATTTCAGCTATGAAAACAACATCATCAATGGCAATTTTAAAAATGCAAATTTGTAAAACTTTTAAAAACGGCAACAGTGATTCTAATTTCATCATAAAAAAAGGCATCAACGATGCCAATTTTAAAATTGACAATTTTGAAACTTTTAAAAACGTCATCAGTGATGCCAATTCCAATTATAAAAATGGCATCATCGATTCCAATTTCAAATTTAAAAACGGCATTATTGATGCCAACTTTAAAAATTGATTTTTTTTTAAATGGGATGGTCAGTGTTTTAAAAGAGAAGATGGCATTAACAATGCCAATTTCACCTTCATATATCACACGTCTCTTATCAAAATAAACAAATCCTAGATCTAAATCACTATCCTTCTCCCATTTGCTTCGCCAACAGCCACCACACTCCGCTCTCCCATTAGTTCCGTCAACGGCCACCGTTCTCCCATTCGCTCCGCCGATGGCCACCACACTTCCCTCTCCGTCGTTGACCACCACACTTCCCCTATTCTCACAGCAGATAGCACGGCTCTTCCGCTTGAAGAACCATCGTTCGCTCTTATCAATGACCACTGCACTTCCACTCAAAGAACCTCCACTCCTATTAACGACCATCGCCCTTCCGCTCAAAGAACAGCCAATAGCACGGCTGTTCTTCCACCCGACCACTGTCGATTACCCTCTGCTGTGCTGTGTCTTTGCAGTACATAGAATCAGCGACCTTAGAACCCACGGGAGCCCAGCCACGTACACCCCTCACCACAACTCCAAACCGTCGAGCTCAACCACGTGCGCCACTCTTTAGGCAGAATAATTTGGTAAGCCTTAATTTTTGAGTTTTTGTTAGTTTATTTGAGCTTGATTTTTTTGGGTTTTTCTTAATTTGGTGTATGAAATTTATAGGAAATTGATAGGAATTGAGCTTGTTATTGGGTTTTTCTTGGTTTGGTGTTTGAAATTGATAGGAAATTGATAGGAACTGGGCTTACTATTGGGTTTTTGTTGGTTTGGTGTTTGAAATTGATAAGAACTAAGTTGGCTATGGGTTTTTGTTGGTTTGCTATTTCAAATTGATAGGAAATTAATAGGAACTGAGCTGACTATTAGGTTTTTGTTGATTTGCTGTTTGAAATTGATAGGAAATGAGCTTGCTTGTGGGTTTTTCTTAGTTTGGTGTTTGAAATTGAAATTGAAAAAATATTAATGTTGAAAAATATTTGGTCCATAGTTCAAAGACTGAATAATAGTAAGACAAAAATCAATTAAAACAATTTTTTACACCAGCCGGGGACTATTATACGTATAATCGAGTTTGAAAAAATTTAGTACGTATGTGTAATTCACAAATCTATAATAGAAATAAGAGTTTTACTATTGCTTGACAATGACCACTAACTTTTTGAATCTAAAAGTTTAAAATAGTTTGAAGAGATTCAATGGTCTCTAAAACACTACTCCCTTTCTAACCACATTCTCTCTCACTACATTCATATGTTTCTTACATTTGTTTTCCTTTATTGTTTATTCAACAACTCTCACTTCTCTCTCTCTTAATAAGTTAATTTTGTTTTTGTTTGAGATGAAAAGGAAAGAAAAAATAAAAGAAAACTGAAATTAAAAAGAAATATGTATATATATATATAATTAAATTAACTTTTTTAGGATAATTATTGATTATTGATAGGAAATGCCATCACATCTATTGGCAAAAATTTGTGGGCAAGAAAATGTTAAGGGTCAATAGAATAATTTTAATTTTATTCAATATCTTAAAAAAAGATTAGGGTATACCAGTGCCCGAGGGCACGGTATAACGAAAAAAATGAACTCCCACAAAAAACATAAGTCATTTTTACAACCCTTTAGTTTTGTAATTGAATTTATTTTTTTACAAAAAAGGAATTTAACTCTTTAGAAAAGCGAAATTAAAAAAGGATTAAACTTAGGATGCGTTTTTATTGCAAAGTCGATCGAAAAGTAAATGATAATTTTTTTTAAGGCTTTTGTTTTTTCTTTTATGGAATTTAACTTTTTAGGCAATGGATAAGAAAAAAGTTTAAATTATCATTAAAAAAATATGAAGAATATTTCACCAAAAATTATAACAAAACTAAAGAGTTGTAAAAATGATTTTTTTTGTCAGAGTTCATTTTTGTCGTTATACAGTGCCCTCGAGCACGGGTATACCCTAGTCATACATGAAGAGAGAGTGAGAGAAGTGTAGTGTACACTAATTTTCCATTATTGAAGCTTCCTTAAATGAAACTTGATTATTTGTGGACTTATCTTTTTGTTGACCCAAACTTTAGGGTTCATTACCTCTTTCCGGAAAGGCATAAAGTAGATGCCCCAGTTTGCACTACTTTCACTTTCTTTCTCTCTGTTTTCATTATTTATTTTTTAATTTAATGACTTTCCACTCGATTGATGCAACTTCCATGCCTTGTTATCAATTTAAATGCACATTTGATTCCATTAGTAATTTATAAATTTGCATTAAGAATAGTTTGTAGACAGAGAAACCGAGAGGTAAACTATAAATATATTAACTGTGAGAGTTACCTTTTTTGGAGGACTTGACTATTCATTTTTTTAATATTAAGCATGTGGGTGAGCTGTTTGGCAACACAGTTACGTTAGCTTTGAAATTGTCCACTAGGGGCAAGTGTGTACGAATTAATGTTAATATTCGATGTGTTTTTGTATTAAAGTGTTAAAGTATTAACTAAAGTGATGACCAACTTGACGATTATTCATTAGGTGTATATTTGAAGTATTAACTATAGTTCATTGTAATTTGAGTATTAAAGTATTAACTAAATTGAAGATTAAAAATTCCACTGCCGCATTGGGCTAATATTTGAAGTGCTTTTGTAATATATTATTTGAAGGCAGGAAATGGCAGGGGAGCTTTTGCCTGTGTTATGTTACTGGGGGGATCCACTTTCATTGGGTCAATGAGTTACAGTTTCGAGGGGTCCCCTAAGACGGTCATTATGCTGAATGCCAACTTAAACTACAATGAACTATTGAACAAGATATATTGTGTGATGAAATTGGATAAAACAAAATTCAACATGAAGATTAATTTTTGGTGTCCAACAGACGTTCACGCCAATTCCACATATTATACGTCTCTAGAAATTAACAATGACTCATTAGCAGAGGTTATGCTAGGTGTTTTGAAGAGAATGAGTTCCACAACCATGTTAGAACTGTTCATAAAAGTCAAACATTTACTATTGGTAGAGCTGTTGGGAGGGGGATGGGGAGGGGGAGGGGGAGGGGAGGAGGAGAGGTACAGGTAGGGGTGGGATTGAGGTTGTGGATGCACGTGTAGGTGCAAATCACGAGGGGGACGCCGGCCTAAAAAAAAGAGGAAACAACCTGCTTGTGGTACATAGTATGTTTATGGAGGTTTGCTACGTTAGATGGACTTATTTTTTGGGGTATATGTTTAGACATATGGTATTTGATATTTTTTTGGACATGTATGTATGTTTTTTTGTTGTTTTACATATTTGTCAAACATGTTAAAAAATTTTAGATTGGTCTAAAAACAAACGGAACTCTGCCGAAATTTTGTTAGAATTACTTGGCCAAAATATTAACTTCTTATTATATTATGAGATTTGACGAGCCATTAACCTGTTATTGATTTGATGATCCAATGGATTGAAACAATGATATGATGAGCCATTGAAAAAATTAGTAAACTTACAACACAAGTTTAAAGTTTTTTTCAACTTTCACATGAATGCATTGTCCGGGGAGCTTAAGAATAGTCTAATAAGAAGTATCCCAACATTAGTAGACAAATAAACGTGAAATGTCAGGGGTAGAGGTACACGCGAAATTAAAGGTGTGGCGATTGAAAATATCAGTGATTTTTCAAATATCCTATCTTCATTACTGTGTTTTCATATTGTGCAACAGTATTAAGCAGTGATAATATCTCAAATCTTAAGATGTACCCTATTCAAGTGACATGACCAGTCACTGTATAAAGCATTGACTACTAACTTACATATGTTAAACCATTCACGTGACTGCTTGATACAATTGAAATTAAAATAAGTTAACCCTAATTCTAGAATGTTCTTCTATATATATTACATGTAATGTGAAAGTAGTAGATCATCTAAAAATGAGTTCTAATACTTCTACCTCTGTTCGACGAGTCCTATCCCCATGCGATAGCCTCCTTAAATGGGAAAATGAATTTCATTTGTGCAACGCTTGGAATGCGATGACAAAGTCAGGAAAATGTTACGACCGGGAGAACCCTCAAACTTGGATCCAATTGGCAACCAAATTTAATTCGTCACCAGTTGGGCCGACATCACAGTTCCATGGAAGAATAACACCTGAAGAGGTGAAATCTTTGTGGATGAATATCGAAAATGAAGTACTAAAATTTTAAAGGTACTACCAAGAGAAGAAAGTTGCTTCTACAAACGTGGACAAAGTCAATTCCGATGCGATAATTACTTATGCTGAACTTTCATAAATTTTAATTAGTTTTATAATTTAAGCTTTAACTATTTTATGATTCACTTGTAGAGCAACCAAGCGAAGCGGCTCTACCACGAAAATGAGGGCAAGTCTTTTCCTTACTACACCTCTTGGCTAGTAATAATGAACTATGTATGAAGAAAACAAGCCGTTTGACTATAAATATATAGGCCTTCGATGGATGTTTCATTTAGGCCTTGGATGGATGCTTCGTTATCTATGTATCGATGTTTTAATTTATGTGTGTTTTATTATGTTTTAAATAAATAATATTTAAGTTTATGGAAATATCTTGATTCTTAATATATAATTGTATTGAAGTAAGTAATTTGTTAAATAAGTTTAAAATTATCGAATTGATCTAAAAATAAATAGAACTCTGCCGGAATTTAAGTTCTTATTATTTTCAGAGATTTGACGAGCCACTAAAAAGGGTTTGATTTGATGAGCCATTGAAAAAATTAGTGATTTTACGACACATAGTTTAAGCTTTTTTTCAACTTTCACGTGAATGCATTGTTCATTGGGACAGGTAGACACATGTACCTATTGGGACATGTAAACCTAGAGGTTTTGGGTAGAGGTAGGGGCGAAATTAAAGCTGTATAGACTGAAAATATCAGTGAATTGTCAAATCATTGTCACTTATCAGTGTGTTTTTATATCGTGCAACAATATCAATGACTGATAATATCTCCAACCCTAAGTATTTAGCAGTTCACCTTTAACATGTTTTATTGACTGGAAACTTGTGCCATAAATCAACACATACATCAATGTGTGATTTTACAAACATGAAAAAAAAATCAATGATTTCACTCCTATATAAGAATCATATTCATATTACTCTCATTTCATTCCATTCTCACTAAAAAATTTCAACTATCATCTTACTTCCATATTTTTATAAACAAAACATGGCTAACTCCTCCAGAATTTTTGATTTGGTTTCCCTCCTTCCATTTGAAATTCAAAGGGAAATTGGAGATCGATACTTGGAAAATTGAGTTCGTATATAGAAGTGAAATCAATGTGTCAAGGAATGTTGCGAACTCCATCTCCTCTTTTGAGGCCAAGAAATTTTCTATATTATTGGCCTAATCTCGAATTTCCTTATCGTTCATCACTTGCGTTCGTGCCTTTACACTCATGGACGCCTTTATTTTATGTCTATCTGTGGTATTTACTAAATACTTATCACATGCATATTATCTTCTCACCACATTTGTACTTTACATGAAATAAGTGGGTATACTATGATTACACTATATTTGACAAGTTTTGGTTTGAAGTGTTTAGTGAAGACTGGAGGGTGGTTGCATTCGGACAAAGCTTACTGCATCCATTGATTGCACCAATTGATAAACATGTCCTTTTGATAGCAAAGTTCAACTCGAAGAAGCCTACAATGGACAACGACAGTCATGAACCAACTCAGTTCGAATGGGTAACCAATGCAAATAGATCTTTGCATGGACACAACCCAAAAGATTTGATGAACTATGTATGCCAAATTGCCATATAGAAAGCAGAGTCTTTGAACACAGGCGTTGTGTACAATACTGAAGAAATAGCCACAACTTCAGATGCACAAATGCAAATGAAAACTGAATAAAATAATATGTTTATCTAAATGTGACAGATGTAAATGCCCACGACTCTTTTATTTTCGCTTCATCTGATGGATGTAAATGCTTCTTCGTCTAAAGCATCTGACAGATAAGTTTTATGTTCATTTTAAATTTCAGTTATATGTAATGGGTTTATCTAAATGTTTTATTTATTCGCGTATTTTTTTAAATGATTTTGAGGGCATAAAATTAGTAGTTATGTTTAATGAATAATTTAATGAATTGATAAATTAACATATAACATAAAATATATGAATATAATGAAAAATAAATAATTTTATATTGAAGACAACAGTATATAGAAAAATCAAATGTATTTTAACGAATCAAAACTATTTAATTCATTTTTTACAAATTGTGTCTAAATAATTAAATTAATAGTAACAATAAATAGAATTATACAATCATACTTTAATAATTATCGAACAAATAAAGTAGAATAAGTCTCGAGATTAAAATACAAAAGAAAACAATAATTCTGGAATATTATTTTTTCTATGAAATAAAGAAGAAAATAAATGATATTGAAAAAAAAAAGAAAAAAACAAAAACTATTTAAAATTAATATATAATATATATTAATAATAATACAAGAAATTAATAAATTGTGAATAAAAGTTGTTTCTTGAGTTTGAAAAGAATGAGTGGAACTGTTCATTATACAAAAATTTAAAAAGCCAAAATGGAGTTCACCCTTAAAGAACGGCACAGTTGATGAATTTTTTTTTTTCAATTTTTAAAGTTGACATCAATAATGTCATTTTTAAATTTGGAATTGGAATCGATGATGCCATTTTTATAATTGAAATTAGCATCACTGATGCCGTTTTTAAAAGTTTCAAAATTGTCAATTTTAAAATTGGCATCGTTGATGCCTTTTTTTATGATGAAATTGGAATCACTGATGCCGTTTTTAAAAGTTTTACAAATTTGTATTTTTAAAATTGACATTGATGATGCCGTTTTCATAATTGAAATTGTTATTGGCGATGCTGTTTTTCCTTATAAAATTGGCATCATTGATACCACTTTTGAAAACACATTATATTGGGAACAAGGATGGAGAGAGTACTATTTTGGGAACAAAGATTTTTGAAAACATTATTTTGGGAAAAAAGTCGAATATTCGATTCCAAATCAAGTTAGCCTCCGAAAAGTCCTAAATCTTTGCAAAAGCACCTGTTTTGCTATCTATTATTATCAAAATCATCTTCCAAATCACACACTGATTTCTAAAATTGAAGGGCGAATTACGAAGTATATGCTTTTTATCCCCACTCCAAAATAGCGTTTTTTTCTAAAATTAGGGACCGATACGCAATAATATCAATAAGTATGCGAATGTTCGATTATAATTTCACGCATATCCTAATTAGAGACCGAAAGGGCGAATTGGGTGCCTAACACCTTCCCGATTCGTAACTTAATCCCTGAACCTTTGAATCAACTAGTTTCGCATTAATTGTGTTTAAGAGGTCGTTTCATCCATAAATGTGCCTCTTCAACACGCATTTTTGTTTGTTTAGTAAAACAAACTGGTGACTTTGATTTGTTTTACAAATCGTCACTTTTCTTTATAATAAAAAAAATCGTTTTTCAAAATGAACTGGGAAACAGGAGGAATCATTGGGGATTGACATCGAAAACGCGGGTTATCACATAATCCCAAAAGTAGTAGCATTAAGCATTGATTTCAAATTAAGTGTGTCCAAATTCATCATTTACTCAAGAACACAAAGGAGGTATATAGATAAGAGCAAGTCTCTTCATAATTTTTGATACTCTGTTATTTTCTATTCTATTTTTTCTTCCTCTTATGTTTTGGATCTTTTTTTTTCTTCCTAATTTTTGAATCTAATTTTTTTAAAGTGGGTATGACGCCCCGAATCCCATTAGAGGATTGGACTTCTGGGATCCGGTTAATCACGGTGCCGTACGTCGACGGCGGGTAAAATGCATGGAAAATACAACTTTCAAAAACTTTTTATGAAAAAACATTAATAAAGTCATATTATGTTTTAAAAATCTTTTCTAAAAAATTTCGGCATGTAAAGTCCGTGTCATTGATAATCCATCATGTGAAAATAAAAACGATTTCATATAAAACTTTTTACCTCCAAATGCATTATAAAATTCACTCCATATATAAAACTTTATACAAAATATTGCTTAAATGCTATTTACAAATAAAACTCTTAATGTCCGATTTTAAACAATTGTATATATATAATACAAGTAATATCAAATCCTATTACAACACAGACCTTAACTTAAAGATTAGAAAGTGACTCGGTACATCAGTGGCTTCTAAGAAAGTTGAACCGCGTGCCACCTAGAAACCTATCTTACAAAACTGTTTGAAAGTAGGAGTGAGCTAAAACCGGACTCAGTGGGAACTGATATAAGTTTTATATAGAAAATACACGTTGCAACCAAATATGCGTGTGATTTGTAATGAAACATAGTTTATACTTGTAATAGTGAAAATAGTGCAATGCAAATCACCCACATCATGCAAAACCCATCATTAGGATACCCATTTTAGCGACCGGAAGGTACCCGAACCAACCACATTAGTCCTAGCTCTTAATCCCTTATATGGATTGTACTCAACGAACTCACAGTGTAGCAGGTAGTCTAATTGATGGGTTTTACTTAACTGATATCATTAGCTTCCTAGGGTTCATTATGCCATGGTATTCATTACTTTCCACTTTGATTATAATTCATTATGAAATTCGTCAACTCGTACGCGTCTACAAAACTTCTCATTAAGTATACAATATGAATATTAGTACATTATACAATCGAGCCACTTTATCAACTCATTAATAATCTATTTAATATATCTTGTATAGCATAGCCACTTTAATCATCAGTTCTTTGTGTATGCCATGCACCCCGGTCCTGTACCTCAAAAGGCCACATAGGTCCACTGACAATCACATAAGTTAACAACAATATTGTATCGGGAGTTTATATTAGCAACTAGAGATATGATGGCAACAACAACAACAACAACAATTATAATAATAATAATAATAATAATAATAATAATAATAATAATAATAATAATAATAATAATAATAATAATAATAATAATAATAATAATAATAATAATAATCAAGTAAAGGTCAACATCCTCATCTCTAGTATAAAGCCTCAAGCTTACACCCCATGGTATTAATAATCAAGTAAAGGTCAATATCCTCATATCTCTAGTATAAAGCTTCAAGCTTACACCCCACGGCCACTAGGCGTATATCATTGGTTCCCGAAGGACCCCCAAGCTCTAAACTAATCTTGTCTCCTCCAAGTGAGCGAATTGTTGAGGGACTTAGTCTTAACTTGTAATTCATTTGAAGTTAAACCCACGCAAGACATTTTCCTGGGGACTACGCTCCAAATAGTTAACAAGAAGAACACCCGTACAAGCAAGTTCCTCCAATGACGGATCTTTCACCTAAGTGTAGGGCTATTACTTCCCAGAACACACAATCCTGTTGATAGAGCCACACGAACTAATCCGCAAGCCAGGGAAGCTAGTAAATGCAGGACTACGAATACTTATCTATGAGAAGGCAACATACATCAATATGATAACATAAACAGGCGGCTACAACTGCACATTATAGGGCTACAACCCTAATATCTCATAGGGCTCCAACCCATAACTAGTACCGGTACTCAATTATAACGGCTACAACCGCTACGGTTTCAACCGCATCCAATGGGCTAAAACCTAATCATATGGCAGGGCTACAACCCTCCTTGGTAAGGCTACAACCTTACAATCGATATCCACATAGATAATTAGTTCAAAACATTAATTAACAACATGTATATACAATAGTGATGTCATAACATCATTATCAATATCATTCTGCCAAACAATTGAACAAAATATATAGATAATACATTCATGTATCTACATTGCCAGCCACATACGAGCATCACGTACATTATCAATGCCAAGTAAGTATTCATCTCTTGGTCTCACTACTCATTTGTTATATAATTATCCTCATTAAGGTTATCTTATTCCACGTAAGCTTTTCATGTCAATTGAAGCGTGCATTACTAAGTTTCATTAATGTAGATTCATTACACTTTTCACATGAATCCATATTATCCATAATTATCCACATGGTTCCATGTCTTTTAATTCTGACCACCATGTCGGATTATTTCTTCTTACACATTTCAAGCCAAATGGCGTATGCCAATTGCTAATCTTGAGCCTGATAAGTCATATCCATGATTCAAGGGCTGTTCCGTAAGTAATTTAGTGTTTTTCCAATATCTCACCAAGATTGAGTTTATAATGTTCTTTACTATATGTATCTAGGATACACTACAATAAAATATCATCAATAGTTTTAAAGACCGCATATTTATACAAACTCTCAAAAACTATCTTATACTATTCACTCTTAGTGGTTTTTTTTGAAAATCACATGACTAGCCTCATATACACGTTTTTACTTACATAAATATGTATATCCATTAGTTATAAATCATAATCAAATGTCATTTGAGAGTAACACTAGAAATTCCAAATTTCTAGTATATTCATATTGACTACAAAGTGGGTTCTATACAAATCTTCAAGTATTCTAGCTTAAATGTGTAATTACTTGTGCAATCATGTAATCCAAGTGACATTCAATTATCATTAACTACCAATTGAAGGTTTATGTAACCCAATCCACATGTAATCAATCCAACTTAGGGTTTTTAAAGAAAAAACCCCAATTTTATAGAAATCACTAATGCATCACATAATAGTTGAAATTAATGTTTAAGTATTAGTGTTCCCACCTTAGAGAAGGTAAATCCACGAGTTGACTAAGCGTAGACATTCAAATCGCGAAACCCTAGCTCGCCCTCAAGCTCCCATGGAGGATGACCAATGTTGAAGATGATGAATAGTGAAGGGAAATGAGAAGAATGGTGGAGGAAGGTGTATGTTTAGTTAATTTCAAGTGGAGATGGTGATTCTCTCTAAAGTCACCCAAAATCGCCCCATTTCTCTCTCTCTCTCGAAGCTTTAGTGGTGTATATGAAAAATGAAGAGAAAAGAAGAAGAAAATGAATAAGTATCTGATGCTCGGGGACAATAGCATGTTGTTCTATTCAACAGCATGTTGTTTGACAACCAACATCATGCTATTTATGAACATTATGCTATCCCCAGGCAATTTTGGGACAGTCCCTACAGCCTTATTTAGGCATCTCCAACAGCGAGCTGTTCTGGTAAACAACATGCTGACTTCAACTGCTGTATTGTCCTTGAAGATGCAAGAATTTAGACTTGGGCCAAACAAAAAAGTTGTAGATAATAAAATTACCTTTCCAATGGTGCAAAATGTTAGAGTGATATACTAAAAGCCATAATTTTCTTGTTGGTTTGGATATGTTATAAACTTGGTTTTGTTATTTTAATGAGAATCTTTATGGGCAATGGTTGCATTATATTATTTATTTAAATATTGTGCATGTGTGTCTTTTATTCCATATAGTAGATGATTTGGTGTGTAGAATATAGCTTACACACAGAAGATCATATCATCGATTCTTATGGAATATAAGTTTAATGGTTCACAGTCTTAGATGGAATTGGATACCCATCGGTAGGATTGTAGCACAAGTTTTAGTAGTTTATCTTAATTACATGAAACGGTATATTTTTAACTCGTTGTGCTAGTACACTTTGTGTGTATTGAATAGGACCAGTTTGGGTTACTTGTTTTTATACTGACTATATAAAACAATTTAAAATCCCATGATTATTATGATTACTTATGCTCTTAATCTTGAAATAACTAATAGACATATATATATGTAGTGTTTGTTGTTTTGACTCATTAAGAGTGAGATTCATTTATGGATCAATAATTTTCGTGAGTTGGATGACGACACTATATGTATGATGAATATTAATTATTGACGAAATCCACGTCCCGGTATAGGGATTGATGATAGCCCCTTGAGAAGCTTATAAGTTTTGATCATGTCAAACCCTACAGGTGGATTATGTTAATCCGGCATGTCAAATAAGTTAAGTGATAGGCTCAAGGATTAAAAAGTCATTTAAATATAGTTGTCAGTAATTTAATTTAAATGACGGTTATCTGTAATCTTAACGTGGAAAGAATAATAAGTATTTAATAATAAGGAGCTCAAAATATAATTTTGAGATAAGGACGGGAGAGCAATTATAATTCTTTAGTGGTGCGAATTATAATTTATGGAAGGAACTAATTCATAGTGGAATTAGGATTCCAACTTTCCATAGGAAGCCCAAACACTTATTTCTCTTTAAGGTCCCTATCGTAACCTTATTTATACGCCGGCCTTTTCTCTTCTCATTATAACAATAATTTTCATGAGTTAAGGTTTGTTCTATTGATAGAGGATAAAATCTTAGTGATACCATAGCCCACACTCGGTGCAAGATTTAATGGCGGAAGGAATACGATAGAAAATCTTTAGGTTTTCGGCACTACAATCGTAAATCAATCGTAACTTTTGATCGCACCGTTGGATCGGGTTGATTTTTAGATATGTCGTTCGGAACGCGAAGTTACTAATATAATAAAAAAAAATAGGACGATCAGAAGTCATTTTGATGGCCAAAGCAATCGATTTTCACAGCCCAGCGAGAATTAAAAAAATCTGACCATGTTGCAATCTGATGCTTTCAAACCCTAGTCTCCTCATATGGATCCTCTACATGATCCACAAAGGTGAAATCCCTTTATTCTTATAGGGTTTTAGCAAAAGTATTTTTTTCAATCTATACACAACATCAAATGATCCTATATTTATGTCTCCATCACAAACATGGGTCCATTTGGACGTCGGACGATGAAGTTATGACCAAAATACTACAGCATTGTCAGAATTCTAAAGAACTCGCGATAGGGCTAGATTTGCGATTGTTCTTCCGAACTCAATCCAATGTTTTGGAAAAGTATTGGAACATACAAGTGGGGCATTAGGAAGTTTAAATGACTATGGGATAGGCCACAATACAATAATTAAGATTCTAAATCAAGCAAATGGATTTCAAACTCCAATATCTCTAATTATTGACGTTAGTGCGCCAAACTTGACTATGGCTTTCTGAAGTGCATTTTGAGCCTGCACACATGTGTAATACGACTAACGTGGGTTGCACAAAGTGTCTTAATTGTCAGAAAGCATTTGGAATTAAACATGGCCACTTTAAGTTAGATTTAGCTTTAAGTGCGATCAAGAAATATTATTTGCACGATTAATGAACAAGGTATTACAGTGGGTGTATTATTAATTTAGTGGATATTTTAATATTAAATTATTAATAAAAATAATATTTATAAGGGGATATTGAAAAACAGGGTTTGCTTGAAAAAGTTTTTTACAAAAGAATCAGGGAATAGTATTTTTGTAAATTAAGGGCCTATATTTGACCAAACTCTAAAAGGATTGTAAAGTTAACTTTGCAATAGATTTTTAAATTATATTTTTATGAAATCATGCAAAATTCAGTTTGCACTACATATTTTTTGGCATATTATTATAAATAAGTGTTTAATTGACATTGCTTTAGAATAATTTTAACAAATTACATATTCAAAACCTATTTATTAATAAAATGAACATAATATTTTTTTGGAGTTATGCAAAATTAAGTTTGCACTCCTTATTTTCTAAAATATTATTATGTATTTGTGTTTGTTTGATGTTAGATTAAAGTTTTATGAATGAAACATAAGACATAAGAATATACTTATTAAAACATATAAACACTTCAAGCAAAACAAATTTGCATTAAATTTTTTTGATTACAAAATTAAGTTTGTACAAAACACAATTTTGTGCAAAGTTAAGTTTGCACGAAACAAATTTTGTGCAAAGTTAAGTTTCGTGCAAACTTAAGTTTGCACTCGGTCATATCCCTTATTTTAAAACACAATTGATAAACAAGACTTTATTTCAGAATGATAATGATATTTAGGCCCTTATTTCTAAAAAATATTATTCGTTGATTTTTTTGCAAAATATATTGTCACACAAGACCTTTTACCAATGTTCAGTATTTATAAAATAAAATCAATAATTTTTTTTATCAGTCTATCTACACTTGCGTATTAATTTAATAAGCAACGCGGATTAACTTAAGAATGCGGATTAACTGCAAGATATCACGGATAGAAACAAAATCATCCTTATTATATATGGTAAAAATTATTTGTGACTATTTTAGAGTCCGACCATAATAAAAGAATTATACGTGCACATTCAAAAATTTAGAAACAGTTCTTTTTAATATTAAACTTTACTTTTCGCTTGATGACTGATCACAAAGAAAAAAAAAACTTATATTAATTCACAATTTAGTATAAAGAGCATAGAATAAACAAATTGTTAATTTAGGGTGGGGCTATTGACACACTTCAAATCTCCCTGTAACACTCCCACTTTGACTCGGTGCAATAGAGCCAAGTACGTGCACATTGACTAAGTGCAATATGACCGAATATGTGCACATTATTTGGTGTAATAGGACCGAGTCAGTGTATTTTTTTTGTTTTCAATAATAATTTGGTCCTATTGCACTGAATCAATAAAAGGAGTGTTACAAAGAATTTTGAGGTGTGTTAATAGCCCCACCCTTAATTTATTGGTCGATAATAGAATACATCTATTAATAAATCAAGTCAGTCCTAATATACTAGGACTCTCCTAACTTATGTTCCCAACTGGTGGTTCAGATTTAATTTGAACCTTTATGTTTTAATCCGATGACTTAGAATTGTGATGGCATACTAGTAATTACAATGATAATTATGACTGCATATTTATTTTATTAGTATAGATATGAAGTATTTAAAGCCTTTAGAAATTCTTCTATTATATCTTTATCCGTTAATCATAAGAATAATTGTGTATTTAATTAATTTATTATTAAATATTACAATCTTTCAAACTTATTCAAATACTTAATTGTTTTATTAACAAATACATAAATAGTGATTTAATTTATCAATATAATTGAAAGCTAATATCTAATTTTCTAATTGTAATACTAAATAATACATAATGTTTTATCTCTTTACTTCACTGTAATAGTAGTAGTAGTAGTAGTAGTAGTAGTAGTAGTAGTAGTAGTAGTAATAATTTATTAATAATTAGGTCAGTTCTAATATAGCAGGACCATTTTATGTTCTCAAATGGTGGTTCAAATTTAATGTGGATATTTATCTTTCGATCCAACGTCTTAGGATTATTAAGGCATGTTGGTAATACTAATGATAACAATAGGTATTTAGTTAATTAACTATATTAAAAAGTTTAAAACCTATGAAAATTCTAATTGTATCTCTATAGCCATTAAATATTTATTTGCAAATTAGAATTTTTTTATATCTCCAATATTAACCAGATTATTTAACATGTAAATTATTTATATAATAGCATCTCCAATACTACTATATATTCCTATTTTGTTTAATTATAAATTATAGTTTTTCTTTATTTTTAGCATTCCCACATTGTTTAACATGTAGATTATCTATAAAAGAATATGTTGAGTAATAATAATGCATATTTATATCTTATTTGCACTGTCACGTCAGATTTTTCTCTCTCCAACTTTTTTTTAAAAACTTCAAAGTATAATCATTTTTAATTTAACAATATTTAAAGTTCATTTTTCTAGGGACATTGATTTATTTATGATTTTGTTTTTTAAAGTTTACAAATTGTATAAACAAAAGTAAATTAATATTATTGTAAAAGCAAAAAGAATTATGTTAAAGAAATTTATATTCCTTAAGCATAATTAATAAACTATAAATTTGGTTACTTTAAAAAAACCTATAAATTGGTTTGATAACAAATAAAACCATATTGGCAATAGCAGGATTTATGATGACAAAATATCTATCACAATAAGTTTTTAACCAACCATGACCTTAAAGCCTGATATTTTTTTAATTGTGGTAAGTATGGGTACATTCTAAACATAAATACGATTTGGGTTATATCCAGCTTAGATTCATGTAAATATTGTATGTTGAACTCAAACAAACCCATATATCCAGTGAAGGAGACCCGTCTTTTTGGAGCCTTGACGATCCCCGTGGTGATGTCCAAAAATACTAATAATATTGCATACCCTACCATTATTCGATTATTAGGCATGTATGAATAGTTTTTACTATCAATATTAATTATTTATTAATATTTTAACATTTAGTTATAATAAATTCAATGTAAGTTTCAATTGCTCAAAATTATTTATACGTTCTCAAATTTAATTATATTTTCTTATTATAAATAGTAAAAATTAATTTTCTGAATGTAAGAATTTTAATTTTTAACACCCCTTTATTTCTAAAAAATAAATACAAAGGGCATCATATCATGTATACATTAACAACTTCATTTTTAATCATTAAAAAATTTATAACTCGCAAACTTATTTATTTATCTCTCAGGATTGAAGTAGTGATATTTACAATATCAATTTATTTGACGAAGAAAGTATAATTAATTATAAGAAAGGGTAAAAAATAAAAAAGGTTAATTGTAGGTAATAAGGGCATATTCAAAACTTAAAGCACATTAGGTATTATATTTATTATTTTTTTAAAATAAAATAATAATAGTTTATTTTCTGTTACGTCCAAAATATCTTACACCAATAGTATAATGGGAAGTTCATTGGTATATATGTGGGTGTAATGAACTTAACTTACAACTTGGGCTAGCTATTTTGATAGATAACTCGAATGGTTACATATTGTATTAGAGCGGATCCAAGACTTCTATCACGTGACATGTGGAATTGCGGGTTGGGTCTGTGCCCGGCCTGACGAGAAAGTCAGGGATTTAACGAGGGGAGATTGTAACGACCCAAGATATCTCACATCAGTAGTGTAATGAGAAGTTCATTAATTGGTATATATGTAAGTGTAATGAACCTAACTTACAATTTGAGCTAGCCATTTTGGGGGAGCCCTAGACTACAACCACATGACTTGCTAATATTGTGGGTCGGATTTGTCCTGTTGACAGCGAGCCGAAATAACTGGATGTAGATAGCTAACAGGGGGAGATTGTAACAACCCAAAAATATCACACATCGATAGTATAATAGAAAAATTCTTGGTATATATGTGTGAACAATGACCCTAAATCACAACTTAGGCTAGCTATTTTGGGAAAGAACTCGGGTGATTACATATGGTATTAAAGTGGACCCATGACCACTATCACGTGAGGTGCTGATATTGTGGGTCGGTTTTGTGTAGCTAACAGTAAGCCTTTGTGTGTGATATGTATTGGTATATATGCAGAGTCGCTTCTAACCAATTTCAGGCCTTGGGCGAAATTCTAAAATAATGCCCCTCTTATAAATAAATATATTAATTTTTTTATATTAAAAAACCCAATTAATTTTTGTATTCCACCAAAAACACATTACAATTAAAAATTGAAAGTGCTTACAAACTTTATTTTAAAATGTACGAGTTTACATGTCTTCAAAACCAATTCAACGATAATTCAAGCATCTATATGCTACATCTTCAATCTTCAACCTTCATGTGTATTTTCATCTCCAAAAAAATTTCTAGATACTCCAAAATAACGCCAAGAGGGCAATAGGCAATTGCAAAAGGAAGAGCTAAATACCGAAGAATAATAAAAGAATAGGCATAGCTTTGTTTTTCTTAATTTTGGTCAATGAAAAATAGGCAAAGATGACGAGACTGACATTGGAAATTTGCATCATTTTATTGGAAAGTTACCTAATTAAATAAAGATTTTTGGAAAGATATTTTATTTATTTAATATTCTTTAACATATACAAAATATTTGATACCCCTTCTCATTTTTCATTTTTGGGCCCTGGGCGATCGCCCTACCCCAGGGCCGGCCCTGTATATATGTGAGTGCAATGAACCTAATTTACAACTTAAGCTAGCTATTTTAGGGGAGAACCTGGATGGTTACATTTTCTCTGAAAATTAATTATAATTTTGAAATATTATGTTGATCTAAATATAAACATATCAACTTAAACTTATCTAAATGTAAACATATTAATTTAAACTTACTTGATTATTGTCATGACATACGTTTATTCTATATGTGATTAATAATTTCAAAATTTTAAAAATTCGAAAGGTACTAATGGAAATATATAACTAGATTATGTTAGAGTTAACTTTATAGGATCAATAGTTGAGTTTAGGGTTTTACCAAATTCGAATTCGATATATTTAAAAATATGATTAAAACTAAACTTGACTAAAAGTATATTTATTTAAAAAAAAAATCTACCCAGTTTACTATATTATACGTATAAATCTCAACTCGTTATTTTCCTTCTTACCGGTTGTAATTAGATTGTATATAAGATTATTTTAAAGAAAAATTGTTATATTTAAGTAGAGTTTAGACAAATTGACAGAATTTACGTGAACTCGAACTTAAACCATTTACTACCCATACTTTTCCAGATTATAAAATAAAAAAGAAAGAGTCCGCCCTATAATAGGATTTTAGGATTTGCTTAGTCGAAAACCCGTCGAATTAGGCCATTTCCCATCCTTAATTATAATAGAAGTGCAATTAGTCAGATTTAATTTACTTTACCACAATTTGAATAATAGGCATACAATTATATTTTTAAAATTTGGTTAAGATTAAAAATTAAAATTAGTGTCGTATGGGAAAATTTAATTCCTCTTATTCAAATTAAAAGTATACTAAGTAATAATAAATATAATTTTAGATAGTGTGACCAATTACATATAGGCATAATTGAATCGTGCCGTAGGCACGGGTATTGACTAGTCTATTAATAAATCAAGCCAGTCCTAAAATCATAGGACTCTTTATGTTTATGTTTTCAATTGGTGGCTCAGATTTAATTTGAATCTTTATGTTTTAATCTAACGGCTCATATACAACATTCACTTATCTTCCTAACTAGTGGCTCAAATTTAACTAAAGCCCTTATGTTTTAATCCGACGGCTCATATTTGCCTATTAATCAATTAATTAATTAATCTCCTAACTAATTTCAATGGTAATAGACATATTTATTGGTGATAAACTAAACAAGTATTTATTAAACATGTATTTATCTTTTAATTAATTAGTTTGTGATAAATTGTAACTCTACTTAAGTCCCATTTCTTCTACGTACTTTTGGATCTCTCCATCCCCATCTGCACTTTGTTTTCATTTATCCTTTTGTAACAAGTAAAAACCTATTTCTAATCACTTCTTTTTTCTTATTTGATGTAGTGTTGTATAATTATTATAAAATGGGTATGTGTATGTATGTGTTGTGTCGTATGTAAGATAATTTTGAGATATTAGTTTTCTTCCCTGGGTCATAAGATTCTCTCAAGGCTAGCCTAAATTATAAATTAAATATCATTTTTTTTAGTGTTAGAAGAAAACTATTGATTATATTCAGCCATAAATTCTTTTTGAAAAGGTATTTCGCTATAAATAAATTTCATTGAGAGGTTTTTAACTAAAATTAAATCATGTGTTCTCTAGAAGTTTTGAAATAACGAACCTCAAAATTTCAGGTTTAAGTATTTCTCTCACTATAATAGTTTAATTTTGTTAAAGAAAAATTACTCAAGAATATACACTAAAGTATTTCTCTCACGGTAATGTTTATTGTATATTGCCTTTTCTCTTAAGTCTTACATTTTATTCACTTTTTTCACTATTTTCAAATTTAGAAATGGAAAATATCAAATTTCCTTTATCTAGTGCTGTTACGATGTTTGAGGATACTTTTAATCAGGTTTGCAATTGTCGATTTGATCCCTAATTTCTTTTTCCTTTTTAAATTGCTTTCAACCAAAATATTAATTCCATACCAAAAAAAAATTGTATTGTATAAAAGGGAAAAAAAACCATTTGATTCGGCCAATTGTACGTGCATATTGCAGGATTTGGCTTCTCATTTTGGTTTCTCTCCTTCCTTTTCTTCTTTTCCATAAAACACAGTTTGTATACTAATAATAAGTGAATTTCGTAGAAAAAATTGTATGCGTGTCTCAGTGTGTGTTGGAGCTTCTCTGCCTAATTGGCTGGCAGTTTTAAGCATACACGTATAAAGATTAATGGGTTATCTTTGTAAATTAGTCATCTATGAAACGTTTGCATTATGTAGTAAAAAAAAGGGTTGCATTAAATAATACGTGGTAAACTACGTCGTAACTTATGTCAAAATTATTATTTATTATTCTAAAAATATTTTAAATCTCAGTTAAACAATACTTTATCACTTATATTTTCAAGATTTAAAAATCATTGCCTTTTATTATATACAATAGGTCTTTTCAAAGACATTGTATCAATCATTAAAAAAGTATCTTAAATTTCAGTCACATAATTATCTATTCTTTATATTTTTAAAATTAAGAAAACGTAGCACCTAATTATAAATATATTAATAAATTCAAAGGCTAAAGTGAAATAAATTGAAAAACGTTAGTAGCATTTTTAGGTCATTGTAGCGACTGATGGTTGGTGGTCTGAGAAAAATGGTATAGAAGTGATGATATATATACAAATATATATATATATAATGTAGAGAGAGGGGTAGACGGTGGGAGAAGAAAATGGGTTGTGGGGTTTCTCAATTTTAGAGAAAAATGTTGAGTCGAGGTTGAAGAAGAGCAGTGCTGGGGCGTTAATTTTAAGATGTTACAAAACACCACTGTTTTATCTTGGTTCAAGTGTTAAGTGACTTGTGAATATTCTAACCAATACAATGTACCAGTTATATTAAGTTAACCACTTTAGAAGAGCCAAATATGCATATTGTATGAGTGGATATATGCGTGCCTACTATTTATATTATTAGACAATGAATATAATTTTTTTTACTTTATTTCTATAATCAATTTTTTTGAAGTATATAAATTGTAAATTTGTTTATAAAACTTAGCTTTTCTCCCTCAAAAAAATTTGATTGCTCTTTTTGATAATTTGATCCCTAATTTCTTTGTCTTTTTTAAATTGCTTTCAACCACAAAGCATTACCAAGAGAGATGAAGAAACTCTTAATGGAGTATGCATCTTATATAATTAATGCAAAAATGTGAAAGTTTACATGATATATATAATTTATTTTATTTGCCAATTTTATTTATAGCAATGCAATGTGGAAGAACTTCCAACTTTAAGATCGTTACCTATTTCAAATGTTGAAGATGACCAAGAACTTAATCCAATAAGGATTGTCATTTTTCCGCATTATTATTATTTATCACGAGTAATTCAAAATTAACAAACTCCCTGCTAAATGTGCCGTTGAGTATTTAATGTTGCTAAATTTTTAATGTTCCTCTTTTTTGATAACTTTTTTACATAATAAAATATATAATAGCAATGTATTTGGAGGGAAGTTCAAAGCTCTCAACCAAAATATTAGTTCCATATAAAAGAAAAATGTACTGTATAAGAGAAAAAAAACCATTTCATTTGGTTAATTGTTCAACCAATTATTAAATGAATATTACTTATGTAAGTTTGATCTCTCTCTTCCATAGTATTTTTACATCTCTCTTATGATTAAATAAATACAAAATTTATAAATCTTAAAATAACTGATAATCTTTTTATATTTATTCCATGTTGCAGAAATCTTCATGCAATTGCGTGGGGATGGCAAGTTCTAGAAAAAGAAGCAAAACTCTGTTTTAATTTACTGTTTAGTTTAATTTATGATAATTACTATTAACTTTATTATATTATTTTTAATGACTTCTGCATTTTTTATTTGGTTAGAAGTACTTGATAATGATGTTTATTTTAATATTTGATGTTTCCCTGATGTACACATAAATTTTATATTTTGTTTATGTTTGAATTTAAAAGTACAAATTCGTGCCATAAGCACGGACATTTACTAGTAAATTAATAATTAAAATCATTTAACCAATCTCATGATATTTTTTTAAAGGAAGCGAATGTCATGATAGAAACATTATATGTGTACCAAATTATTCACAGTTTAGTATGAAGAGCAATATTAAGAAAATAGAATAAACAAAGTGTATTAATTTATTGGCAAAAATGGAATACATAAATTAATAATTAGAATCATTTAACCAATCTCACGATGCTTTTTTTTTTTTAAGGAAGGGCATGTCATGCATGATAGAAGCATTATTTGTGTACCAAATTTTTGTATACTCTTAGCTACAACATTGTTTGTAAAAGTTTGTACTTTATTTGTTTGTTGACGTATGAAACAAATTAAATTAATTAAAGGTACAATAACAATAAATTAAAAAATTTATTTTGAAATTATAATTTTGGCAGAAAGATAAATCCTTTTTATTGGGTCAGACTATTTACAACCTCCATTTATCTCACTAACACCCCCCATTTAATTTTGAATAGATCTACTTTTAAACACCTCCCTTATATCTCACAAACACCCCCTCAATTAACATATTTACTCTAAGGTAAAAAATTAATCTATCAATTTATCTATGGGTAATAAATTAATCACATACTTTAAAACACCCCCCTTATATCTCACTATCTGCCCACTTTGGCCGAATTTATTCCATTTACTCTCCCCACATTAGGAGAGTAAATAGCATATGTTCTCCTCACATGAGGAGAGTTTAACTTTAAATTTTTTCAGTGAGTTTAAAAGCCAGTCTCCCCACATCAGGAGAGAAAATATCATATGCTCTCCCCACATCAAGAGAGTTTAAGATTAATTTATTACCCATGGATAAATTGATAGACTAATTTTTTTTAGTTAAGGTTAATTATATTTTTAAAGTGTATGATTAATTTTAGTTAAGGTTAATTATATTTTTAATTACATACTTTATATAAATTACTTAAGGTAAATAGGAGAGGTAAATAGGAGGGTGTTAGTGATCAAAAAATTATATTTGGGGGGTGTTTGTGAGATGAGAGGTGTTAGTGAGATAAATGGTAGTTGTAAATAGTCTCACCCTTTTTATTTTGTGTCATGTGCCACAAAAGTAAAATTTGAAATGATTAGTTAGATATATAGACATCAAATCCATCAAAAAGACTAAACTCTTAAGAAAAAAACATCAAGAATAAATATAGAATAATCAATTACAAAATTAAGCTAAACATGAATCAAAGTAACATAAAAAAAAGGTGTGATATATTATAATACTTAACTTTCACTGAATTGGCAAATATTTGAGTAGATGATTAAAAAAAATGCAACAATATCAAAAATTTAAAAACAACAATAACAAAAATTAAAAAACAAATGTATATAAAATATTGATATTATATAGACATTAGAAGACTATTTCTATAAGAAGAGATAAATCTGTTTTAGAATAAAATGAAGAAAGGGGTGGAGAGAGATTTTGGACTATGGAAGATGATTGGGAGAGAAAAGAGGAACACACACTTAGAAAATGATGAATGCAAAATTATGATGGCCGGGGATGAAGCAATTTATAGAAAATAATTATAAAGGATATTTAAAAGTTTATTTTTAGAATAAAGGACATTTTGTTTCCATTAGTTTAATGAACAATATTTTGAATGAATGATATCATTTTAACCTTTTTTTCTATTTTTTTCTTTTTATTTTTCAGTGTATTTATGTTACTAGCTCTCATTCTATTTAAGGTTAACAAACAAATATCTAAATACCTTCCTTTGAATTTTGATCAATTTAAAATCTAACAATATTCTCCAATTTTGAATGCCTTTAAATATCTTACTTTTAAAAGTTATTATGATACCTATCAAAATACATTAAATATAACAACAATATTTATTTATAGTATTTCACAATAATTGTAATTCATAGATATATTATGTTGACCTAGAAGGTCTTAATCTTATTTTGATAATAACAACAATTTAATCATGTGTAGTTTAACATATTTCTTGAAATAAGTTTGTAGTTTATTATCTTAGAATTCAAGAAAAGCATAGATTTTACAAAGGAAGAATGCCACGTTACAAGGATCATTGAAACTTTATCCGATTAAATCAACAAAGCATTGGAGAAAACAAAGAAGATTGATAACTCAATTGCTCTATCTATTTCAAACATTTCAAGAGCTACATATATGGAACTAATGCAATTCATAAAGAACAAAGATTAAAGAAATATATGAAAAGCTTCAAGGCAATTGTTTCAAGTGAAGATCAAGTTGAAAAAACAAATCAAAGCATTCGAAGACTCGTCAATTCAATAATTGAGTGAGTACTTAAGATTTATGTAAAATTTCTTTATTGATCAATACCTATATCTTAAACTTGTTCATGTATCATTTATAGATTGAATTCAACAAAAAGTTTAAAATGGATTTTCTTTGAAAAACAACTTCTTCATAAACCAATTTTTGAAATAAATTCATTATAAAATCATACGACTGATTTTTGAACTAAAAAAAAAATTGGGTGTCTTAGAAACATGTTGTGAACATTCTCCAAGCATTAAAATAAATTTTGGATCAAAATTTAAGAAGTCAAAAAATTGGATATTTGGTATGATGGACAGAACCCATCAGTTGATTGATGAGCTTTGTTCAGTCGATTAAGGGTCATTAGTCGATAGATGACTTTACTTAGTTGATTGATGCCTCAAAATATAGTTGTTGGATTTTTGATTTTTGCCTTATTTCAAGGTAACAACACTACCTAACCTCTAAAACAGCTATATATTCTTTGGGACTATATATTAGAGGTCTAAGACACATTTTGTAGACACCCTAATTCGTGACCCTCGTAAGAACCCTTAAAAGAGCAGAAAAACACCTTTTGCAAGTCCGAGTCTCACCTACACACTAGAAACTATCCCGAGAGGTTTGTCGTTCAAACAAATCTGTCCAGAGAAGGGTTTGTCCCACGACATATCCAATTTGTCGCACAACAAACCCTATATATCGCACGACATGTTTCCTAATCATTCTCTAGCACATCATTATATCGGAAACAACACTTTTGCCCCTACTAAGGGGATTGTCGCACGACATTTGTGCATATGTCGGGGGACAATCACTCCCGAAGCAGTATAAATAGACCAACACCCCCAAGGGAGAAGGAAGCAATAAGGCAGCAAAGAAAAGGGCAAGAAGGAGTATAATTGGAAGCTAAAATCTTTGTTTTTTTGATTACTTAAAGAGTTATTAAGTGCAATCTATAATTATCTAATTTCTGAGGAATCATCGAATCCATTCTCAACACTGGAGGTGTTATCTACTGGAGTCAAATTCTCGAAAATCTTTGGAGAAGAAAAGATAATGTCCGCCGAGCATCTTCTTTCGTATTATATTCTATCTTTTTCTTTTTTATATGTATATCGTTGGGAAGGTAATGAAATTTTCTCCTAGTATTTAAATTATATATTTGTGTACTTGTTTTCACTTTTATATCTGTTAGTCCATCTACTTTATAGTTGGATAAACTTATTGTCAAGTTACCGATATTTTATCATTTTTAAACAAAATAATTTGATAAAACCCTAATAAAATCCTTTTTAAAACTAGAAGAAGTGAGGCCATTTATTATTCGGATAAAACCAAGTTTTTAAAACCCGAACTGATAAAGTTTACTTAGGAATTAAACTCAAATATATTATGTCTCCTATGTGGACTATAATGTATATGATACACTCTCCTCAAGAGTTAAATTCTTTATCAAATCAATTTCGATAAAATTCCATCTTTTTCTAAATTAATCAAACGAGATAATTAACATTGTTATTTGAGAAAACAATGAAAAAAGATGCCGGGGGCGCGCGGAAGTGAATTGAATAAATTAACCCTAGGTTTGTTATTCGGCGGTTGGATTCTCAAAAATCAATTTTAATTGAATCAAAAAGTAAAACCTAAAAGTTTATGGATTTTAATTCTGAAAAATCTGTTTAATCTTTTCTATTATGCAGCAATTAATAAAGCAATTAAACAGATAAGCAAACACTAGAATTAACGAGGTATCCCTGTAGTGCAGGACTAATCCTCAACAATCCACTATATGCACAAATGTTTACAGACTCGATTAATCTCAAACCATACAGACTTACAAAACTTGAGTCGCACAAGCCGCCTGCAAAAGTCTCCACCTTCTGTGCGTACAGTCCTCCTATCCGAATCGCAATAATAGGTTCACAACGAATCACTCACCACGGTATCACACCGTTCTTCAATTATGTTTGTGAATCACACGCACTTTGGAATCTAATTTGTTCTTTATAAAAAGAATGCTTGCGTTGGCATGAATAAAAAGCTCTAAAGTGATTTTATGTTTTGAAGTTTTAATCTCTTTCTAAGATATAAAAAAACTCTCTTAAAACATGTGTACCAGTCTGCTCAAAAGTGTGTCAAAGTCCCTTACCCAATGGGTCTATTTATATAAAAATATGGAGACCAACTTGCTTTAGAAAAAGGTTAAAAATAATTAAAAATAAAATTTTTGTGATAAAAAATCTCCTTCTATAAATAAAAGCCGGACCGGTCTGAGTACAAATCAGGTGCCGATCCGAAATTTGGAAAACAATTCCTTTCCTCGAAAATGAACCGGACCGGTCCCTGTTAACGAAACTTGTACCAGTCGACCCTTTGATTCAATCCATGTGCACTTAATTTTGGAGATGGGCTTAGCCCATTAAAAACTAGCCGCACATTATTCTTAAGAAAAGGAAAAGTAGCCATACCTTTAAATTAAACCAAAAGGAAAGTGACGTGGCTATGATTTTTAAAGAATGGGATTTTTGAAGGTTTGACTTTTTCAAAAATATTAATTCTTTGTTTATTAATTTACTTAATTAATAAACCTTTTCTTTTTAAATCCTTTTCCTTTTAATTATTTTTTTTATTTTTTTTATTTTTGTTTTTCCGCATATTAAATTCGTTTAAGCTCTAATTCGTCTCAAATTTTCGGAGCAACTTTGGGAACATATTAGAAATATAATTCAAGAGTTTTATAATAAATTTGTTTTGCTAAAACATTACGAACGCAGGAAAAACACTAATAAAAATTAATTCGACCCAAAAGGTTTTTCTAAAAAATACCACTTAGAAAATTAAATTCAATGCCAATGCTTACCGTATCTATCTCGATGTAATTCTTCAGTGCATCGCTTTGGTAGCTTGGCTTGCTTGTATTCTTCAGATGTAATCTCGAACAACTCAAACCACTTACAAGCAAACGTGTTTTTGTCGAAGGAATAAAGCCAATCAAAATATAGACTCTACAAACAATACCAAATCATTCTCATTTCAACAATAAATAAGACAAACTTTTGTCACTAGTAATTAGACTTTGACAAAACTAAAATATCGGTTCGCGGAATACAGGGTTTTCATCCCTTTCCCCATTTCTCCCGAAAATCATGTTTTTATGAATTTTTTTTAGAAAGTAGTAGAATATCAGTAAAATCATTCAAGTTTTTCAACATTGAATAAATATATAAGACCGTTAGAGACTGAAAGGGCAGAGCGGGTGTTTAACACCTTCTTAATCTGTAATATAGTTCCCGAATCCTATAAAATCTTGGTTTCGTAAATGAAGGTGTAAAGAAAAGGTTTACCTATAGCCTTTCCCTTTACACCCGTTTTTTGTCCGTTTTCTCGTAAAACATACTGGTGAATCTAAGGTGAACCCTCTCGCATCTAGAATGATAGAAGGACACATGATATGCATATGGAAGCGAAAAAGAATAATGAAATAATTTTAGGTGTTTTAATTCCTTAAACTAAAGGTTGAGACCCAGGGGGTCTCAATTTGCGGGTTGTCACAGTGGCGACTTTGCTGGGGAGTAAATAAGGACTAGGCTCTTATATGTGGAATTTCGTTTATTGTTTGTTGAACACCTGCTTTTACTGATTTCCATACTTCTTTACTATGAATGTTAAATTAATTATGAATTTTTTTTTGAGAATTAAATTAAGGTTTTTCAAAAATACGCATTAGAAGATTTATAAATACAACCCTTTGGAAATCTTCACGCACATCACTATTCATGCATGGTTCGACGAGTGTGAATTTCACCCCTAACTCTCGGAAGTATTATAAGTGAGTAAGGAGTTGGCTTGCTTGGATCAATATAAACCGAAAGCATTTACTTTTATTCTCTTTGGTCAAGTACGCCCCTGAGGTATATCGAGTGATGAGAACACTCAAGTACTCGGGAAGTATATTAAAAGACTCTTACACGTACCCACCCTTGGGGTATATCGCGAGGTTTTGCCAAATAGGAGAGAGCCTGAAACCTTAACCGTACATTCATCTCTGTTGCATATAAGATTGGGTCAGAGTAAAACACATGTCAAAACAGCCGTAGGGGATGTACCACTTTACAGCTTACTTTAAACGGTCTTTTAAAAAAATTAAGGCTTGTCCCGTTGTTATCTTCCTAGTGATTCTTTTGGCAAACATTGAGTCACACCGCAGTCTTCCTTCATCTCTGCCATGTGGTTTTATCTACAGTCCTGAGATTACAGTATGGAAAATTGGCCTGGATAAGATCATACAAGAAGGTTAGTTAGACCAAGTATGCCAGTCATGTCGGATGAGCCAGAGATTCGAGCCGTTGGTCAGAGCCTAGTTGAGGCATCGAGGACCCAGCCGACCCTAAAAGATATGCATCGCCTACTTATGTCTGTCAGTCAGAGTTTGGAAAGCATCACTACCGAGCAACAGAACACTCGAATTCGATTAGAAGAGTTGTTGGTTGAACGAGTTGCACTGCCGGGATATGAACGTCTACCACCAAATCGTGATCAGGGGCAATTGTCATGACACCAAGCATAAAACCCCACCCTAGTCAGGAAGTTCTAGTACTCGCTCTAGGGAACACTATGTAACCGCTAGGTCCTAGTCAGCTAGAACCTAACCATCAAGTTCAATGGGCCCCAAATTTCGACCCTACCTACCAACAGCCAGAACCACTAATCATTTGGCCACAATCCCAAGGTCAATCGGGCTTTGAGACTCCTTACCAATAGTAGCCATATATTCCCTCAAAGCCTGCCCCACTAGTGGCCCCAGCAGCCCCCCATAATGAATCTCCAAATATGAATCGACTCCGGGTGTCCTACGCAGAATCAATGGTAGCCCAAGAACAACCATAGGAATTGTCGAATGAAAGTGAAAAACTAAAGAAGTTAAAGGAACAAATGAGAATCCTACAGAGAGGAATCTCACAAATGAAAGGAGTCGATGAAATCATAAACATGAATGCATTTTCCTTCTATCCCGAGGCTAGATTGCCCCAAGGGTTTAAATTTCCCCTATTACGAAATTCGCCGGTACAACCCCCCTGAAGACACATCTTTAGTCATATATTCGGTCTATGTAAGTGTCAAATTATGGAGAGCTTGAGTTGGCCCAAGCATTTCACATGACTCTCACAGGGGTAACCCTGAGATGGTTCTAGAACGAAGACCTGGGGAGATACTGTCAACGATTTCATGACGAAGTATGGACCAAATGAAGATTTTGAGATTACTCGCAAGTATCTGGAGATGACCAAGCCGGTGAAAAAGAAAGCTTCAGTGATTTTGTCACTCACTAGAGAGAATGGCCTCACAAATGACAAAACGACCCTATGAAGAGGAGAAGTTGGAAATAATACAGAAAAAATTTACTCAAACTGTCATAAATTGTATGGAAAAATACATCTTCCCACATTTTAGGGGCCTATTAAGTATGGTTCTCAAGTGGAAGATGAATTGGCTAGGAAAGCAAAAACAGAGACGAAGAAAGCCTCTTACTTCGGAAAGAAGACAACTACTCCAACCATAAATCAGTTGAGTGCCTACCAATACTAACATAACCTATTTCAGTAACAACACACTCGACTGATGAATTGGCCCGCACAAGCAGAATCCTCCAATGCTGAAGCCAAGAAAAAGAGGAGCTTTTGCACTATCCCGACCATTTTGACCAATAGCTTAGAATTACTCCAAAATGCCAGATTGATTACGCCGCTTAATCCTCACCCCCACCAAGCCCTTTTCCCAGCACCTAGAGAATGAATGAGAACTGTGCATACCATCAAGCAGCAGGCCACGACACAAATCGTTGCTTGGCTCTCTGGCACCGTATCCAGGACTTGATTGAGGCTGGGCCATCCCCGCTACAGGCTGGCCCAATGTCACTCATAACCCACTTCCCAACCACTTCCCGACAGCTAGGATTAATGCAATGACCACTGTTGAAGAGGGTTTTGACCCTATCAATCTTATTCGAGATGATTTGACCTACCTAAGAATTAAGAATGAATCGAGCACCATAAGGCAGACTGCAGATGTCAAGATGCTGGACGAGGCAGTCATATCTCCCAACTCTACCCCCGAGTAAATACCAAGCATGATCGGGTCAATTTGTATTCAAAAGAGCCTGTCATTTTTAAACGAGGATCTATCTCCCTTGGGAAAGAAGCACAACCTGGCACTCCACATCACGGTTCAAACCCACATAAAAATCCTTCCACAAGTACTCATTGATAATGGGTCCACCATAAATGTTTGTCCTCTGAAGACCGCCAAATGTCTGGGAATCACATAATTAGAACTCTCTCCATCTGTAATAATTGTCAAGGCCTATGATAACACAAGGAGGAACGTCCTAGGATCCTTAAGGCTCGATCTCTTAGTAGGTCCTAGAAACTTTCCAGCCGACTTCTAAATCATTGACATACCTTCCAGCTTCGACCTTCTGCTAGGTAGAGTTTGGTTACACGACGTTGGGGCACTCCCATCCTCTTTACATCAAAAAATCAAAATCCCCTTCGAAGGAGAAGTGATCACCATACAAGGAGATCTTGAAAGGACCTTATCAAATATAAAATTGCCAGTCTTAGGGATCTGCAGTCATAGCATACAATTGGGAGGTTTCTCTTACGAGCCTTAAGTATATGCACTCATTACTCAAAAGATAGAGTACAGGCCTACGGATAATATCCCTAGTCTTAGTGAAAAAGTTACAAACATGCTAAGGAGGATGGAATATCTACCAGGAACCATCCTTGGAGTGGGACGGCAAGGCCTTCTCCAAGCTTTGGAGCCAAAAATAAGAAATGAAAAGGAAGGACTGGGTTACCAACGCACTAAGGAGGATGATCGTAGAAGAAAGAATCAAGGGTATTAATATTCGAGTTTTAGTTCACTCAACGGGTTTTTCATTAAAGAAGGAAAATACTTCATTTTTTTGCGGTTTTCAAGAGCCTTGGAGGAATAAAAATAAGGAAAGTATGCCCGGATAAGAAATCTTCTTTGAAGATCTATACCTCAAGAAGGAGATCATCCACAACTTGTCTACCAAACTATCAATTCAATAGAAGATATTAAAGGATGGAAATAAAAACGATGAAGAAGAATTAATCAGAAATATGTTCGATATCATGGTTATAGAAGATGAAGTTCCGGGGGATGATCCAGTATACCTAATTCACATTGATTCCAAAGATAGAATGGGGGAGGGAAGGAGTGAAATTGTAAAAGGTAGCAACAGGAAGAAGAATGAAAAAAAACCAAAGAGTCACTCCTTGATTTTCTTTTTGAAATCGTACTCGTATACAATATTATCAATGAAGAAGACCCAATGTTTCAGTATTCTAATGTCGTAAATTTAATGATTACCTAAGCTGACATAGAAAGTATGAATGAACACCCTGAAAATGATAATACACATATACAGAATAACGAAGGAGATACCCTGCTAATTAACCTGGGAACCAAAGAGGATGAGAAAGAAGTTCGCATCGAGGCCAACCTGACCAAAACAGAAATAGAAGAATTCACACAAACTCTGAAAGAGTACGTGGATGTCTTTGATTGGTCTTATGTTGACATGCTTGGATTGAACAGTGACATAGTTATGAACGAGATCCATACCGAACCCGAATTCAAACCCGTCAAGCAAAAATTGAGAAAACTCACACCAGAATGGTCTTTAAAAGTAAAGGAAGAAGTCATAAAGCAATTGAGTGTGGGATTCTTGCGAGTGATTGATTACCCCACCTGGTTAGCCAATATCGTGCCAGTTCCAAAAGCAAATAAAAAAGTTCGCATGTGTGTAGACTACCAGGATCTCAATCAAGCTTGTCCAAAAGACAATTTTCCTGTACCCAATATAGATCTAATAGTGGACAATACTGCTAACCATGCATTGAAATGTTTCGTAGATATTTTTGCAAGATATAACTAGATTTAGATGCACTTGGACCACTAGGAGAAGACGACATTTATCACCCCTTGGGTGACATATTGTTACATGGTCATGCCATTTGGACTAAAGAATGCCGGAGCAACCTACCAAAGGGCCGCTATCGGCATTCATGATATGATCCACAAGGAAGTCGAAGTATATGTAGATGATATGATCATCAAATCGAAAGAAAGAGAAGGCCATATTCTAGCACTACGGGCTTTCTTTAACCTACTCCGTCAGTATCAGATAAGACTCAATCCTCAAAAATGTGTGTTCGGGGTGACAAAGGAAAAGTTGCTAGGCCAAATAGTTAGTAAGAAAGGTATTGAGGTGGACCCCGACAAAGTTAAAGCTATCCAAGATATGTCCGAGCCTCGTACTGAGAAGGAAATCCGTGGATTTTTGGGTAACTTGCAGTACATCAGTAGATTAATCTCTCTGCTTACCCAGACATGTGAACTTATCTTCAAACTCCTGAAGAAGTCATCACCAGGAGAATGGGACGATCAATGTCAAGAGGTGTTCGATAAAATCAAGAATTATCTTTCCAATCCTCCAATATTGGCACCACCTCGACTAAGGTTACCGTTGATTTTATACCTAATAGTTACCGATATGTCTATAAGGGCTATGTTGGCCCAACATTTAATCGATACGCAAAAAGAACAAGCTATTTATTATGTTAGTAAGAATTTGTTCCCGTTCGAGTTAAACTACACTCCATTGGAGAAGTCTTGTATCGCTTTTGTTTGGGTAAAACAAAAACTCCGCCAATACATGCTGGTCTTTCCAGTTATCTTAGCATCCCGAATCAAGCTATTGAAAAACCTTTATGAGAAGTCAGCCCTCGCCCTCTCAAACCGTAGGACAAAATGGTTATTCTTGCTTTCTGAGTTTTTATATCACTTACATGACCCAAACGGCGATAAAAGGCAAGATCATTGTGACAATACCTAAAAAGAGCAAGTTGATACATCCAAGTGTAGGTGGTCAAGTTATAGTATACTTGAAAAAGTCCAAGGTCGAACCACAAGAAAGGCAAGGAATCTATTTCTATAGCTATCTTTCTTAGAGGGAAGAAGGGAAAAGAAAGGAAAAAAGTGATAGAATCAGGGAATAAGAAAGAAAATTGAAACTACTAATTAACTAAACTAAAAGTAAAGGCAAATCTAATCCTAGGATACAAAAGTAAATGGAATCTACAAGCGTAAGTTATCTACCTAAAAGGCTTCCTAAATGCACTAAGAGAAATGCAAATAAACTATAAATAAATAAAACAGCACACTAATTAAATAAAATAGAATATTAAATGAAATTTAAATGATGAGAAACAAATGTTAGGTGTATCCGTAGTTAGGGAGTACGAAACTAGACCAATCGGGTAATCCAAATCTAAGTTTAAACAAGATTTTTCTCTAAGATTCAGCTCATAGACTCTCCAACCATCCAATTATATTTCTACTACAAGTATATGATATCCCATGTGATTAACACTAAAAAATTCCATATTTTATCCCCAAAATCTTCTTGGTAGTCCGTTATTTTTGCCTAAACTGTGCTAATATCATCTTTTGTTTGCTTTATAACTGAAAAGTGAAAAAAGTGCAATTTTGTGCCAAATTTAACTAACAATGCAGCAAAGATGTGTCAAGAAGAAATGACAATAGTTCCCGTGGTTAGGAAAGTTTGAAATTGATGATTGATCATGTTCTAAGAGGTGTGAAAGTCCAAATCCAAGAAGAAGTGCATTAATATTTAAGTGCGCGAAAAATCTGATTTTGATCATAACTTTGCGTTAAGAACTCAGAATTTTGCGTGCTTTATATGGTTAGAAAGAAGACTCAAAGGGATACAACTTTCGTGTTTTGAAGATCTTCAGATTTTAGCATATTGATGGTGAAAAAAGGCCCTAAACCTACTGCCTGTGCACAGCCGCGAAAATGAATGGTTGTATTTTTCTCTTACGGGCCCTTTCCTAAACCATTTATCTCATTATCCATTATGGAAGCCCACACAAACATTCCATGTTTTTAATCATCCTATTAACCAAGTCCATTATCTCCTTTACCTTATCAAGCACATTCTATTCATAAGATCATCCACTTTCTTGCTCTCCACTCCATTTAAATTAATTTCTTTTCTAAACCTTCTATATTTCTCCCCTTAAACCCTAGTCCTTACACCTATAAATAAAGGCCCTTAGCCCCCATTCTAAACACACATCCTCAAGAGATAAATAAACTTGTGAAAAGATAGAGAGAGAAGGAGTCGTGCGCACCACCGCCGGAAGAATCATTCAACCGAAGTTCTAAATTTCAAGGAGAGTTTTATTTATTGCAATTTTTATTGTTATTTTGTAAGTTTGTCTTTGATATTGAGATTAATATTTTAATTGAGCAATGAAATTTTATTTAATATCATTCTTATGTTCAATATTTATGATGGAAAGTTAATCTCCTTTCAAGGAGAGATATGAAATCCCAATATTTAATTTAACTTATATTATTGCATGTAGTACCCATGTGTTTAATTTAATAAAAAAAATCCTTTTGATTGACCTATAAAAGAGGCAATCCAATTTAGTGTGATTATTGATTTGAGAAACAAACTACACACCATAAAATTTTCTTGAGTTGGTTTTAATCACTAAATTCGTTTTTAAACTTTAATTGTTAATATGAATGGGCGTTGAACCTTTGTGTTTTCCTTAAGTGGTGATTCATTGGAAGCTTACTTGAATCCATGTTATTATTTTTATGAAAGAAGAAAATTGAATTTACAAAAGATTTAAAACATAAAAATTGGTTTTAAAGTTATATCTTGAAATGACTAATTTACTTGAATATTAAGATCATGCTACATACCATAGGTGACTCCTAAGTGTTTAAGTAAATTAGAATTTCTATTTTATCTTGGGTACATACATGTGTTAATGAAATAGTTAAATTAAAATAATTGGTGGTGGATTCTTAACCCTTGATCTCTCTCAATATTTGATTAATCTCTCTTGTGAATTGATAATTAGTTATTATTTAATTTTAATTTTAATTAAAAAAGAAAAAAAGACTTTTTAAAATCAAAATTGGTTTTAATTTGCCAATTTTAAGTTATTTCTATATTCTTCAATTCCTTCTCCCGAGATTTGGATTGACCCTTTATTTTTCCATTTTACTACGCGTAATTAGATTTTTGCAGATAAGGGTTTTTGTTTGAAATCTTGATATGACTAAAGACATTTAACACCATGCATGACTAAGACTATATAGACTAGCTTTGAGTAATAGAATTCGACAGTGAAACTTTTGACTTTGAAAAAGCGTAATTTAAAACCTATTATTGCTAGTGCATGACAAAAAGAATCTAGGTTAATTAAACGGTTATTTGGCTTTTGACTCCCATTTATTGTGCCAAAACTAGCTTTGGTACCAAAAATTTAGCATAATGTACCTTTGGTCCTCGTTTTGGATGATTTTTGTCCAAAGTCTGGTAATATCATTTGTTCACTTTTTATTTTTACCAAAAGCCCCAAAATACCCTTCAATCCACCCCATCCTTCATCCCCATTTAAACAAAAATGAGAAAACTCAATCGCCTCTCATCCTCCACCCTTATCTTCACCATCTTCATTTTCATACCCATCACCTCAAAGCTGGCTATCTCTTTCATATCTCAAACACACACCTTCTTCACCATACCCCCTTCACTACATCACTAGCCACCTCCACCTTACCTTCAATCACCATACACACGAAGCACCATTGGCTACCAGTCCATGGCGGTTCTCAAGCAACTCCATCTTCATCCCCAATCAACCTTCCAAGTTCAAATTATTCCATCTCTTAATTCCAAGCCCTAAAATTGTTTGTAAGTAATATAGTATGTCTTGATTTGAACAAGTTCATATATAAGGTTTTAACTTTCGCTTTTGTGTAATTTTGCAAATGGGTTTTAAATCATATTTCAACGGAGATATGTAAGACTTTATTAGTGATTTTGTTTTCTTATTCATATTATATTTTCTCATCATTTTTTTTCTTTTAAATTAGAACAAATCTCGTTAATATACTTGTGGGTTACTGAAAAAAGAATTCCAGACTTTTTTTTTGCTTGAGAATCGTCATTTACTGGTAATGGGTCGCCGATGAAAGCCTATTTTCTGGTCTAAATGAGTGAGGGTTACTTATTATTATTAGGTTTTCATCCCAAATAGTTGGGTTACTTGTTATTATCCGTGTAATAAACATTTAAGTATCAATTAATTAAGCTTTGTGAACAACATGTAAATGATAAGTGAGATCAATAAATTTAGATTCTTCTAAAGATTGAATAGCTAATTACAGGAAGAATACCTTAATCACAAATTGAAGAACATCAATGTAGTGAACTTTTAGTAATATTTGAATTAGTGAACTAAAATACAAGTTAAATGCAACTAATGTTTGATATTAAGAACAAAAAAGCAAGAAATCTAAATTTCATTTATAATTTAATTACAAAGAACATCAATGGCAAATAATTTTCATGTATTCTCTTTATTTAGCTATGAAATTAATTAGAGAAGCTTGAATTAAAAAAATACATAATAAGGGAATAAAGTTTGGGGGAAAGGAAACAAAACAGGGGAAGATTGTTCCTACCACTAGATGATGCACCTCGTTGGTAATGGTGGTTTCGGTGAAAATTTGTTGATGAATACGATAATCAATGAAAAATGGTACATGTGGAAAGGGGGATAAGGGCATAACTGAAGAATGCTTTATTATGAGGGTATTTTTGGGCTTCTAGTTAAATTAAAATGTCAACAAACGGTTTGACTAGACTTTGGACGAAAACCGTCCAAAACGGGGGCCAAAGGTACATTATGCTAAATTTTGGGTACCAAAGCTAATTATGGCACAATAAATAGGGGCCAAAAGCCAAATAACCCTTAATTAAACTTCTAAAATAGTATCTTAGCACTCCTATAAGGTTTGAATATGTTTGAACGTGATTCAAAATAAATCCATCTTAAAAAGAATATCGAAAGTCAAAACCAGTAATTTCTCGGCACTTATGTGAATAAACACCAAAACAGTGCCAAATTAGCCAATTAACTTAGGAAATTAACTCAACTAATTAGAGAATAAATATCGTCCTTAAATCAACCAGTTAGGGTTTTGGTGCAAAAATCCGTGAATCAACGTTTTTACGGTTCTTCATCAAATGGAATTTTTTAGCAAACTTATGAAAAGATGTTTTTAACACATGCAAAGATAAGAAAATACTAATTAATTTAGTAGGTGATTTATGACCAATGGAAAAATCAAATTCAAACCTAGATTCGATAACATTCAAAGATTAATTACGCATCTTTCACTACGGATCTTTAACAAAGGATTTAGTTAGCCATAATCAAACCAAACATGAAAATAAGATTAAAATTATGAAAAATAGTAAACACATACTTAATAATGTAGAAAATCATATTTGAAAACTTTTGGCTTTGGAATTTTGCAATTCTGATTTAAAACAAAGATTTTATGGCAAAAACAGTAAACAAACTCAAAACCGACAAAAACTGAATAAAATCGACCTAAACCCTAAAAATTATGAAAAATAAGATTACTAATGATCAATAATTAATCACACATGAATAACATGGAAAAATTATAAACTATTCGAATACAAAACAAAAATTAAGCATAAATCGACGAAAAACCGACAAACCAACAAACTATACTTATAAACCCTATAACCAGCCCCTAAAAAGAGGGTTTAAGCTTGATTCCAGAATATATATGATCTAAACTAACTAATCTATGAATAACAAAGCAAACGAACAATTAAAAACAATCAAATTGAAAGAAAACATAAAACTACCTGGTACATAATTGAGACTTGAATTGAAAACTGAATTGATTGATGAATTGAATGTTGATTACACTAATGTTCGAGCCTCAAAAGATCATAAATAAATTAAACTAACAATTGTTTTAAGAAATTAAAGAAAGAAACTCTCAAAATTCAATCTTCAGATACAGTGCAAAAGCTCCAAAGAAAGTCACGGTGCTCTCAGCCTCTCTATTAATCGATTTTAGATTGATGTATACCCTAAAATATGAGATATTTGACCTTTTATATACTATACATATGTCTCAGGTCTTGGCTTGAATAACCCTTAAAGAAATGGGGTCGAAAAGAGCTAAAAATCGAAAACGGGCCAAAATTTTAAGTGGGGATTGATCCCAACCCTGTGGGGGATTGATCCTTATGCAAATTTTTATTTCTTTTGGTTCCTTCTTCTTTTTCGCATAACTTTTTGTTCCAGAATCGATTCAATTGAGCTTCGTTTCTCTTGGAATCACTCTTGGACACTTGAATTCACTTTATTCATGCTTGGGGATTTGCTATTCTTTTCTTGTTAGTGCTTTGGGGGTAGTTAGCGGAGTTTTCATCGCCTCGAGCCTCGAAATGGATATTGACTTTTTCTTCGGGCATTTTTTTTCACTTTTCTGCTTTCATCCTTTTATCTTGCATCCAACGTCAGTTGCTTAACCACTTTAGGCCTGCAAAATGGCTAGTAAAATAGAAATACAATGCAGTGCCATATTTTCATACTTAAACTGAATTTACATGTAATTTTCGATTTTAGACAGTTACTAGAAGTTAATTGAGCCTTGTTTAAGGGATTAAAAATGCAATTTTTGGGCTTAATCACATTGGTGATTACCTGGCTAGCAGCCCAATATTGGGTGATATGGTGGAAGAGGCCGAGTTTCTAGATGAAGCCATTATGAATCTCAAGGCCGATGAAGACTAAAAAATATATTTCGACGGGGCTGCAAATCGGAATGGAAACGAGATAAGTATTCTGTTAATCTCATCAGATCAAACTCACTTGCTAATTTCCTATCGCCTAGATTTCTCCTGCACCAACAACATGGCTGAATATGAAACACGCATCATCGGTCTAGGGATTGCCCTCCAAAAGGAAAAAAAGAGAATACAGGTTTATTGAGATTCAGCACTGGTGGTACATTATATTTTGAAAAAATGGAAGATCAGGGATGAGAAACTGATTCCATACCTCACCAGATTAGAAGATGTCGCAGCGAAGTTCGAACACTCAGAGTTTTACTATATTCCCAGGTCACAAACTATTTTTGTCGATGCACTGGCCACGTTAGCATCAATGATCGATATCCCAGAAAGGATGAAAAAAATTATCCTCATAGTAGAGAAGATATCTAGCCCAACTCACTGCATGGCCATCGAATCATAGAATGAAGAAACTGGGGACACATTTACTTGGTTTTATGATATCTAAAACCTGCTGAAGAACTATCAGTATCCAGAACAAGTAGACAAGATAAAACATGTAATGCTCTAAAGGTTAGCATCGACATTCATACTCTGCGCCGGGAGGCTGTACAAAAGAAATTGTGACAGAACTTATCTCCAATGCCTCACAGAGGATGAATCCATTAAGATGATGGATTAGATCCATGGAAGAGACTGTGGGCCCCACATGAGCGGTCACATGTTGGCCCACAAGATCATCAAACAAGGGTATTATTGGTATACTCTCCAGAATGACTGCAATAATCATGTTCGCCGTTGCCATAAGTGCCAGATCTATGCCAAATCTCAAAAGCTTCCTCCAAAAAAGTTATACTACATGATCGCTCCCTGGCCTTTCGCAAAATAGGGAATCAACATTATCGAAAAGATATCACTCAAAGCAAGTAATGGTCACAAATTCATACTAGTAGCCATCGACTATTTTACCAAATGGGTAAAAGCTGAGTCTTTTCGGGTTCTTGGCGCCAGAAAAGTAGCCTAGTTTATTTGAAGAAACATCATTTGCCGATATGGAGTCCTGATTAAGCCAAAATATTGCATTTTTATATGTATTTACGTGGCTTAATATGTATGAATTTGATTTTAATTATCCTAAATTGTTAAGAATTGAGCTTTAATCATGAAATAGGATAGTATGTTTGTTTTTAGTGCATTATAACCTTTTTACAGGTTAAAAGTGAACAAGAACGAATCTAAAAGCAAATTCCCCCAAAGTTAGTCATTACCGGTCAAATTCGGAGCTGAATTGAGTTCAAGAAGTGAACCGAAAGCAAATTCCAAGCTCAAGCATGAAGGAAGTTAATGGAAGATACTAAGAGAAGCCAATAGAGCAGTCCCAAGCAAAGAAGAGTCATTTGAATCAAACCGAGAAATTTTTGAATGAAGAAGAGATTCACCGCGTGCAATGCTGATGTTCTAGCCAATTCTGGTATTTATCCGTGCAGAATTTGAAGAAAACTCCAGAAATAGAAGTTGTAGATCTCTGAGTTATCTACACATAGGTGAAAACCTTACATCAATCGGAGTTCGGAGTACAAAGTTATGATAGAAATACGATCAGTGCACCAGTGGATTGAGTTTGAGCGCGAAAGAATACCTAAATTTATAATGCAGATATTTATTGAATGGGGTCCTTAGCCTAGATGGCAAGTGACCAGCTCTCTACTCATGCTTAGTTCAGTGTTCGAATCCCGCGGCCAACAAGTTTTAATTATTATTTTTAAGCTGACCCGAGAAATTAAGGTGGAAGACTTAGTCTCTCGAGCCAACGACTTGATAAACGACAAAGCTAAAAATAGCTTTTGAATTATTATCTTTATTATTATTTATTTTATTTTATTAATTAGTTTAATTTTTGAATTTTGAAAAAAAAATTAATGTCGATGATATTTTAGGTTTTAGGTTAATTTAGGGAAAAACAGCCGTCATTCTATTTTCTTTTAGTAGAGAAGAACATTCGTCATTTTATTTTTTTTCATTCTATTTTCTTTGAGTAGGGAAGAACAGTCGTCATTTTATTTTCTTTCAGTCTACTTTCTTTGAGTAGAGAAGAACAGTTGTCATTTTATTTTCTTTCATTCTATTTTTCTTTGAGTAGGGAAGAACAGCCGTCATTCTATTTTCTTTGAGTAGAGAAGAACAGTCGTCATTCTTGTTCTTTTATAATTCCCAATTTCCTTGCATAACTAGAAAGAGATATTTTCATTTGGTTTATGGCTTGTATTGAAGAAGAAATAACGTATAATTCTATTTCAATTTGAGTTGAGCGAGTCCCATTACAGTTCTTCAATAACTGCGTAACTGTAAGTTTTTCTTTTCATTCAATTTTATTTTTAATTTATTTCAATTAATGCTCATTAATGCTTATATATTGTTAGTTAATTATGTGTTTGAATGTGATTGATGACTGAAATCCATGCATAATTTATAATTTTTATTAGATTTTTTTTATAGATTCCCGCGTAGAACCCTAAAAAATATATGTTTTCTTATTTTAATCATAACTTGCTCGTTTCTTGGCCGATTTTGATGATCCACCTATCAAACTTGCTCGTTTCTTGGCCGATTTTGATGATCCACCTATCAAAACGACCGCGATCGAATTTTCTACAAAATCTTACTGTTTTGGGGATCTAAATTCCAAAATTTCCTGAGGACAGTAGGCGATTTCGTGACTGCCAGTGTGCTATTTTTTCGAAATTTGTTTAAACCGTATTTTTAATTTATTAATTGTTCCTTAGTTTTAATTACTGTGAAATTTTGCGTGATTATTCAATTATATTTCAGAAATATGTTTGCTCAATTTGTGATTGAATTTATCATATTTTGCTTAATTTTTATCAATATGCTAGCGTAATTTAGTAGTTAGGGGTCCGTAGCGAAAGCATGACGGACTAGTGTGAGTATATGATTCAATTATGATTGTGGCTTGAATTTCTCCTTGGTTATAGGTCAATTAATAAATCTGAAAAATATAGTAACTTTTCATGCGTTAAAAACATGAATTTTTAAGATTATTTCTCGATTATTCGACAAAAGAACTGGAAAACCTCAAATTACGAATTTTTGTACTAAAACTCTAACGAGGCTGAATAGAGGACGGTCCTTATCCTTTATTGATCTGAGTTAGTTATCCAAGTAATTTGGGAGCTTTAAGCGCTGTTTTGGTGTCATTCCAAAATTGATACCGAAATAGTGCTAATTTTAGCTTTTAATGACTTTTTAAGAACGGTTTTGACGTATGTCATGCATATGCATAATCAAATCTTATAAATGAGTTAAGCTTTTGATATTTACTAAAATTGATTAAATTTAGTTTGTTTTTGTCACGCACTAGCATTACTAAGTGAAAATTAATTTTTATAAAAAATAAATTATAAGTTCCCTTATTGAAAACTAAATTTACATGCAGCTTATATGAGTCTTGTCATGCACTTCTCATGATATGCTCATAAACTTTAGTATTTAATAATTGGTAAGTTAAGGACATTCATTATTAATAGGAACTCAGGTCCACAGTCATTTCTTGAATCGGTTGGTCATACTATCTGTAATGTCGTAGCTATGGATACCCCTAACGCTCTTTTCCCATTTTATTAGACACTTATTTTAGTTGCTGCTTATTTTATCCTTACTTTATTTATTTATTTTATTTTTATTTTTATTTATTTATTTTTATTTATTTATTTTCTTTTAAGTTTTAAATTTAATTTCTTATCCTATTCTTTCCTATTCTTAAAATAAAAATTTATTATCTTTTCTTTATTTTATTTTTCTTTTCTTCTTTTCCCCTGTTGAAAGTTTAGCTAGAATAATAAGATTACCATCCTTCCCTGTGGTTCGACCTTGGACTTCCAAGTAAATATATTATAACTTGATCACCTGCACTTGGGTGTATTAATTACGCGTTTCTGAGCGTAGTCAAGTCCCTCATGAGATAATCTCAGACTATGGCACTCACTTCGAAGGAGAGGCTAATACTATCATGGAAGAATATGGCATCATTAGATACAAATCTTCTCCGTACAGACCACAGATGTAACACCCCCGCCTTAATTTACAGGATAACACCCGTAATTAAGACCTGGAGTGCTACTAACCCATCTTAGATTAACTAAAATGGGTATATATGTAAATGCACAAAGAAAATCCAAACAATAAATGTCATGTGTCATTCGACACTCCACAAGATATAAGATGATATTACTGTACATAAACACAAAGGTGTGCATGTAACTGTTTTACATAACCAACTAAGCAAGTTCAAAAATAATATACAACATTCCGGGCTAGCCGTGGCTTCCCGAGAGAACATATAAACAACAAAAATGAATATGTATCAGAGCCTTCTATTTCGATCCCGAACCCATAGTCCCGTAACCATCGTTCGCCCCCTGTGTACCTGTAATTGTAAATAAAACACGAGGTGAGCTCACAGCTCAGTAGGGGGAGAAAACAGGGAATAACATATCGAAAATACAATTCATGGTTCAACAACAATTCATATCTTAATAAATGCTTCGGTTTAAAAACCATCATCATATGAAACTATACGTGCTTATGCATATGCAGGTTACCTCCCTTGTGTCAACCTCAGATCCACATAGTCAGAATATATCCATACCGAACCAGAGTATAGCAAGGGCCTGACCGCCCGAGAGAAAATTCGATAATAATCATAAATTGGCCCATCGGCCCCAAGCTATATCATTTGATCATAATCAAATTGGGCCACATGTCCACTAATAGTAACATAACCACAGAACCATCAGTGCCTTACCGTTGTCTAGATTTTCGGGCTACACACCGCTGGCTCTAGACAGCCGACGCGTTGCTGCCCTCCGGAGGTTTAGGGATTTTCAACCCAAGGGCACCAGGCCCTACTTATTTTCCATCCCGGTAGGCACAGATCAATACATCATCGCTTCACAATCGAAGGGCCACAATAGAATCATATCCGGATCCATATCAGGATCATATCACATCTAGAACAGAATCATATTCGGATCCATATCAGGATTATGTCACATCCAGAACAATACCATAATCATAAGAAACTTCTGGAGATAGATAATCACTTGTTTCAGAATGCCACAAGAGCATAGATAGCCCTCCATATCATGGAGAAGAGATATAATTCTCCCAAGAGATAATTTTTGCACCATATGCCATAAGAATGCTCCGAGCTTGCCATGAGATCATCCAGATGCCGAGTTGACACAATAATTATGCATAATGTGCAATCCATGCTCTAATTGTAAACTAGAAACAACCCATGCCACTTAAACTTCATTCATCATGTATCCATGTTCCTTAGCGCATACATAATCCATTTATAAATTCACTTGGATTCAACTAAGCGTATATGTCCAAGGAACATCACTTACAAATCTATGTTACATATATGTCAAGTTCAAGTGGCATATCTTGTTTCAATTCAGGCATCATAGATACAATAGAAACCACATATGCCATATAAACTTTAACCAATTCATGTCCATGTTCTTTGGTGTATACAAAACCCTTTACTAATCATTTTCTTGTCAAACCAACACATATACATCCAAAGAACATCCGTATGAATCAATAACATGTAATTATGGAGCTTAGATGGCATATATTACTTCATATCGTAAAATCATAACTCAATCATGCAAAACTTATGCATATCCAATGATATGATCAACATAATAACATATATGTATAAAATCGTTCGTGTATAATCAATAACAAGGAAGTATGTGCTTCACATCACACATATATGTATAAAATAACTCATCTTTAGATAAATAAAATCATATCATCAAGTTTGGAAAACATATAACCCCTACCTTAAGTTTGTAGACCAAGAGAATGAAGAAAGATGTAAACTGAAACCCCGTTCGGTGAAATACTCGAGCTCTCGCATCACCAAGTCTGTAGACTAGCAAAATCCATGAATCAATGATGTATAAACTCCAACTCGTATAGCCAAAGCTCATACTCGAGCTTTTATAGAAGAAAATCAAGGTAGGAGATGATGAATAGTACCTTTAAAGGTGGTTTGGATGATTTCTAGCTTGAATCTTCAATTTGGACGGATAGATACGTAGAAATCTTTCTCTTTCTCTCTCTAGAACCCTCTAGAATTCCCTAGAGGAGTGTGGAAATGTTTGGCACGAAGTTTGGATGAAAAATGACTAAAAATGGCTTAAAAATGTGCTTAAGTCGGTGGGAATAGTTAACTGGCGGACCGGTATGCCAAATACCGAATACCGGTCTGCGGAGCACAAATTTCCCAAAAATTTGGTGCCGGACCGGTATGCCAAAAACGCCATACCGGTCCGCGCTTTAATTTTTGGGCCCTGGAGCACTGTTTTTATTTTGGCCATAACGTTTGACTCGGAACTCCGATTGAGGCGTTCTTTATGTCCACGGAAAGGTATTTCAAAGATCTACAACTTCCTAGTTGGAAGTTTTTCCAAATTATGGACCAATCGTTCCCAGAAATTCACCGAAGACAGTGCTCTGCCGAAGCGCTACTGAAAGACCAGAATTTAGCAATGGGCCAACTTCGGGCCCTGTTTTGGTCAACAAGGAGTGCGAATTGGACTTCGGCCAAAACACGAAAGTTGTAGAATGGCATGAATACTATACACCTTTGCATACGGAACCTTAATAGGATAAGTAACGAAGAAATTACGATAGCTCAAAGTTAGCCAAAATTAACGAATCACGAAGAATCAAAACTTCTCATTTACCAACCAAAATCGATTCGGACCGCCCGAATCACCCAACGATCACTCACATGAGTAAAAATAAGCTAATATAATACATTTTAAAGCAAATTAAAATACGGGGTGTTACAACAGATCAATGGGGGCAGTAGAGGCTACCAATAAGAATCTAAAAACTATACTGAGCAAAATGACTGAGACTAGTTGAGACTGGCCAGAGAAGTTACCATATGCATTGTGGGGGGGGGTATCGCACCATCGAAAGAGGCTCTACTAGGGCTACACTATTTTTTCTTCCCTATGGGATATAAGTTGTCCTCCCTGTCGAGATAGAGATCCCATCCCTCAGAGTAATATTGGAGAACTAAGTCAACGAGTTAGAATGAGTACAGGCCCGCTATAATGAGCTAGCTCTTTTGGACGAGAAACGATTAAAAGCCGTGTATCATCATAAGGGGTATCAGAAAAGGATTGCTTAAGCCTTCAATCAGAAAATGAAAACTCGAGGTATCTGTGAGAAAGACATTGTGTTGAAAGAAATTCAGGAACCAGCCAGGGATTCAAAAGGAAGGTCTGGACAAAAATGGACTGGGCTGTACATAGTTAAATAAATCAATACGGAAGGAGCCACCATACTCGCAGATTTAGACAGGCAATTGTTACACTCACCAATCAACCTGGACCGCCTGAAGAAATATTATCAATAAATCACACATGTATAAATAAGAACTACGTAAACCTGAGCCCCAACTCACTATTTTGTTTGAGAAAGAGAAACTCAATGGGGAATGTAGGCAACCTGAGAAGTGACTTCAGGTCCAATTTAATTATTATAAGGAAAAAACTTTTAGTAACACGAAGGCAAAACAATCTCTTATATTATTCAGGTGTGGTTCAAAATACCAAGAGTTATAAGAAAGCTGCTAAAGTGCTTAAATTCTAGGAGGCAGCCAAATGGGATCCTATGCAGCCAAGTCAATGTGCGCCTCATCCATGATTTGATAGGCTGAGATAATACTTTCTTCGATCGGATCACAATTCATGAATCAAAACACTCAATTTGATAAGGATCATTGACCAATTCCTCTGCCAGTAATTGCCAACGAGAACGGATAATGTCAACTCAGAGGGGCCTGGTTATACCAAAATAAGTGTGATTGAATTGCCGAGTTAACCGACTGCTCCACATCCTCTCGATGGTCAAAGAAACATGTGGGGTGACGAATTTAAACTCTAAGGAAAAGTTATTCAAACCAAGTGGGATGTTCTGATGTATGTTGAATTACCGAAGAAGTTGTCCGGGAAGATAGAACAAGGTAAACCAAAGACCCCTGATCTTAACATAATTTTGCCCACCCGCGCCAACAACCATCACTCTAAGCTTCCACCAGGGGATATTCTACTTATAGATCGAAAGTTCTCAAAAAACCATGTCGTCCAAGCAGAGGAAGATATAATGAAAGCACCAAATAGGTGCCGAAGGAAAAAGTGAGTAGGATTGTCTTATAGCACTCCATTGAACCCCACTAAACGGAAGCTCTCCAGTAACCACATGTAGAGAAGATGCGGACTCCCCTAAGAAAAATCGAAGATCTAGCCCGCAGAGCATCTAAGCTGTTTAGAGTTTCTGCAAGGATAATGGGCACTATGGACTCCCCGTTTCTGGCCTGGTATATCAAACTTGGAATGATTGGATCAACCTGAGTAGAGCCCGTTACCAGTAGCATGTCAAAAATAAGACAAATTAGAGCCGCCGTAGTACGCCCCATACCATATGAGGCTTTATCCTCATAACGGTGAAAGAAATTTACCATTTTATAAAAATCAAGTGGCCCGCCAGTAATGAAGCCATCACAAGCCATTTGAGGAATTGACAGTAGTGCAATTAGTATGTCTCAAGGACTGATTTCTTCTATTGAAATAGCCATCGGTAAACGGGTATCAAAACGCAGGAGCCAGGACAACTCCTTAAAAGTATGATAGAGCTCGTTTAAACCAAAGCGAAAAAGGTGGTCTGCAGGACTCCAGAAGACCAAGGCATCTAATAAAAATGAGAAATCTACAGGTCGAAAACCCCACGCAGCCAAAAGACTGAAGACGCCAAAGTTTAAACCATTCTCAGAAGAAATTAGGGCATCACGAGCTCTAAGATAGGTCAAGTCAGAACCAGTATGATTGTGAGAACATGCACTTTCAACACTGGCTCTCGATGGGCGGCTATTCTGTATTACTTTGAAAATCGATTTTGAAAAGAATGAAAGTCACCAGTTTATTTTACTAAACAAACAAAAGGTTTGTGTAAAAGAGATGTATTTATGGACTAAATATCCTCTTATACACAATGTATGCGAAACTAGTTGATTCGAAGGTTCGGGGATTAAGTTACGTATTGGGAAGGTGTTAGGCACCCTATTCGCCCTTTCGGTCTCTTGAAAGGATATGCACGTGTTATTGCTATTACTTTATAACTTTTCGTGCTTGCTTTAAAAACTAGAATTTTGGGGATGGATGAAAACGATGTGTTTCCTAGTTCGCCCATGATTTTCAAAATAAGTGTGTGTATGATTTGTAAAAGAGAGTTTGATAATAGTAGATGCAATGAAACAAGTGAATTTGTAAAGCTTTGGGCTTTTCGAAAACTGACTCGATGTGGAATCTTATATTAAATGTGATATGAGGTGAGTTGACCAATCGTATACCATAGTTTATTGATTAAACTGGTATTGATGGTGCTAGCGCTCTCGTAATTGAGTATTTATCGCATATACACCGCAATCTATGAGTTAGATTGGATATATAGTGATTATCGATTCCTTCATATAACAATACCGCTATTTCGAGATTTTGGAAAAATAAGAAAGTAATAAAAGTATTTTGGAATTGGATAAGGGTTTGTTATATGCCTTTAGTTTTGAAAACAATTTGAAATTGGATTTTGAAAAGCCATCAAGTGATAGTAATTACGCAGACAAGAGTTTAAATTATAAAACTGACAAATAAATAAAAGAGGAAAGAGAAAATTATACCTGAAACCTCAGGAGGGAGAGAAGATGGGTCTTTTGGTGTGTACCACGATATCCCAGTGATTGTGGATGAAAAATATGGATAAAGGGGGGGTCTATTTATAGCTGAATAGAGATCTGGGGTTGAAGGAATATGCTGAGAATATACCAGGAATATTCTTTAATGATTCCTTTGTCCTAGGGAATATTATTTTAATAATTCCTTTAACTTGGGGAATATTCTTTTAGTGTCGCCTTTGTCCCCACGCGATTAACTATTCACCCAGGACGATTTTTCCTGTATCATCCAAACAAAGCATCGGATTGGTCTAATTTTTAATATATTGTTTCTCATGATAAAACCTATCTACTGACAAAATTTGAGATATTTGGACTTTGGGAAGGCCTCTGTTTGATTAGCCGAAATGAACTCCCAGTTTTTTGAATTCCTAGAGATTCGACTGTCGAATCAAGTTAATTTTTGAGTATATTACTCCTTATGGCACTATCTGACAACCCTTAAAGTTTGAGGATAATCATAATTGGAAAATTCTCATTGTACAATTTTTCACAGAATTAATAGCTTTCAGTTCTGACAGCTTTCGGTAATTCTTGTAACTTTTCGTCCGGGTGTCCTTTCTACTTCTTTATTTGACCTGTATCACATGTACATAGTATGTGTGTATCTATGAATGCTCGTGCATAGATGCGTGCTCATTTCTTAAAAATCAAAGTTCATGCGAGAGTCCCAAAATGAGGTGTTCATAATGATAAAAAGACAAATTGTAACACTCCGTATTTCATTTCCGAGCCAATCCTCCTCCTTAAGCTTGTTTAAGGCCGAACCTTCGTTTGAGGAGTTGATTTTCCTTTTGGCACCTCTATGGTTGAGCCAATACTTTTAATAGATTGTTTTAATGATATTAAGTATGCGTGTATGGTTAGAACGCATTTCGAGAAGCCGCGGTTGAATTTAGCGGTTAACGGCGAAAAATAGAATTTTTGTCGAAGTGAGTTTTTGGCCAACTTTGGAAGGCCATAAATTCTTCATACGAAGTCCAAATGAGTCCCCATTTACGGCCATGGATTCATATCATTCCCCTCTACAACTTTCGTTTGAAAGCAGAGCCGAATAGAAGCCGTTTAGAGGGTCAAAACGGGCCGCGAAAATTGCGATTTATTAACAAAAAATGAGGAACTTCAGCCAAGGTGCCCTCTGATCGATTAGAGGGTACCTATGATCGATCAGAGGTACCCCAGAGGGTTTTTAACCCCCTTCCTTCCTCTTTGATGTTCATTATTTCCTTCTCCTTCCTTCTCCATTTTTTCTCTCCTTCTTTCAGAGCAGCTCAAGAGAGATAAGAGAGAGCTAGAGAGAGACTTATGAGGATGGTTGACCATGGTTCCTATCTTCCTAAAACATCATCAATCCTGTCCATTCTCCATTAATGGTGATTCCACCATTTCTAGGGCTTTTTGGAGCTCAAATTGGGAATTTTGTGGTTAGCGGCTACACGGCTCCATTCGGGGCTTGAAACCTTCAATATTCGGCTTATAAAAGGTGGGAACACTAGTACCTAAGCTCAATTTCAATTATTATGTGTTGCATCTTTATTATCTAAGCAAATTGGGTATTTTCTTAGAAGATTGTTGATGCGCATATATATGGGGCTTGGGGTTAGTGTTTATGCATATAATTCATGGTTTCTCTATATGAATATTGTAGTTTCATGTAATTGTGGAAGAAATACATTATATGGTAAGTATATTTCATGCCCTAGGCAATACCCATTAGCGCGTAAGCGCGTATACTCGGGTTGAAGTCGTATATTTAATGTTATGGATTAGAAAAGAGCATTTATAATAGATTTGGACTATACTATACTTTATATTAATTTTAGGACTATATAAGTTATATATGTTTGTTCTACATGTATATTTGGATTGATATAGGATTTTTATGGACCTTGTACCATTCAACCTATATGTATATATATAATTATCCCTTCGTATATTACTGAGTTGATGAGAAATTATATGATAGTATATGTTTCCTCACTTTCACCATGAAACCCCTACTATACACTTGTGCACTTAATTAGTATTTATAAATAACTATAAAGAGGTGTGGAGAAAGTTTTGTTTATGAGATGGGTGGTGCAAACATCATGTTTACATGATGTAGATGATATATATATATATATATATGCCATTGGATTGTTAATATCAAGACTTTGGTAGAGACCCACTATTTTAGCAATAATCTTATTTCCGAATTTAGTTACACATTTAGTAAATGGTGGATTGATACATAATTTCTTTACCAAGGGATATGATGATTATATCCATGATATACCTATGCTATGTAATAGAGTAATTGCTTTATGGATGGTGTCTTAATGAACCAAAAGATTATTGCAACTAAACTAGTAATTTTTCTCGTCGGAATAGTTCATGTAGTACATGGATATAATTAGGTGATGATATTGATTCCCAATGACAAATATTTATATATATACATAAATATATTAAATGCATCATAAGTTTAATCTATCTATCACGTACACATATTTTGATGGCACATATAGTTTGTATAAGGAACTCGATGCGCCTTTAGTTGGTGAAAGCACCACAAAGATGTGATTTGAGATATCTACGTGTATATAGAGATGCGATATATGTATGGGTTGTGTATGTATATGAGATATATATATATATATATAATTTACTGGACATTCACTATTTTCGTAAACTATGTCATTTTAAGTACGGACAGGCACTAATGGTCCATGGGGTTGACTTAGCCTTAGTGGCTATATACCCTGGTCCGTGTAGAGGGACCCCGCTATATTAGTGGCATACTCTATGATCCGTGTAGAGGAATCCCGCTTTAGGAACGGCATACTTTATGATCCAGCTAGGGGGACCGCGCAAGACCCCATACCCTACACATCTAGGTGGTCCATAAGGGGACCCAGCCTTAGGGGCTTAGATTGCGATTGCTGTGCACAGTTGAAAAATTCTAGATGTCGGATTTGAGATATAAAGATACGAGTTAGGTGGACTAGAGATTGTGATTAGAAGATTAGTGCCTACGCTCTTATTACTATTTTACTTATGATTGATATTTCATTTGTAATTTGAATATACAGGCTTTCTATTTTGGGTTGGGACATCATGCTGTGTGCATAGCATGCATGTATTATATATATATTGACCCACTGGGATAAGCTGACTTTGCAGAGCAGCTTGGACGCTCATCTTTGATGGGTGAAGACTCGGTGTAGTATTTTACAGATTAAAGTATTGCATACCTATATTGATAACATAAGTATATTACTACTTTCATTATCTCACGTTGTATGTGTATAACAATGTGTATTTTATCATACAACCTTTATAGTTCCCACTGTGCCCGTGTTTGGTTCACTCCCATTTTCCAAACCAGTTTTGCAAGTATTTCTCTTCGGGAGCGGTACGAATATGAAGTATAGGCGCCTCTAATGACCTTAGGCTGTTAGTAGTCATTTGTCGACAATTTGGCTTTTGTATATTTTTATTTAACTGAACATGTATTCAATTTTATTCTGTAAGTGTTGTAAAGGCTATTTAATTATTTTTGGGACTTCGTTGGAGGGATTGGTATATATATATATATTGAAGTATTAGATTTGTGTGGATTGCAAAACATTATAAATGTGGAGTAATTAACTTTGTAGTTAAACTTTATTTTCTTATTTACAGGTTTTGTTGTATTGAAAATATGAACTCCACATGTCGAAATTTTCTAAAAAAATAAATAAATGTGGCCTTACATGTGATTTTCTATTATATCGGTTTTTAATTAAGTACATCAAACCCACCGTCGCGTCCGGCACTGAGATTAACCCGATCCCAGAGGTCCAAACCTCATAACAGGATTTTGGGCGTCACACATATTTCTAGAAAGAAGGAATAGAAATGTAGGTGTGGAGTTAAAGGAAGGAACATGGAGTATTTATAGTGAAATGGAGTGTACTTTATTTGTTTGTCTTGTGATAAATCAATCTTAAAAGGGATTGTCGCATAACAAACCTATGTCCAGGGGGATTTATCGCACGACAAACCCTTAAAATTCACCCCTTTAAGCTATTTTAAAGCCCGTGAAATCATTTTTGCCCAAAGAACTGCTTCTGTGTACAATGTACTTATTCTTTTCCTTTGTAGGGACCTTAGGGTCTCCTTGCTATACAAACGAACGATATGAATTCAGAAAACACTACCTGTATTTCACATTATTTCATTATATGTCTATTTGTCACACACATATAAGAAAAAAATGCATTTCATTCATAAGAGTGTAATAAAATTCCTACAAAAAACAGTTTTAAACCTAGAAACAAAATTTCATTCATTTCCTACAAAGAAACAATTTTTTAACTTCGAAAATAAATAAAAACAATACTAACGACTAACATTTGTCCAAAGAATCTTAAACTATGCAGGAAAATAAACTAATCTACTCGAGCGCGTGTGAGAATCCTGACAATAAATATCATGTAAAAATAGGTTATAACATGCGTGTACAATAAATGGAAAGCAGATAGAGCATGATAGTAAGCATATACATATCATAGAATCTAGTTCGTTTAAATAGTCCTCAGCGGAGTCGCCACTGTGAGAATCCTGACGAGATCCCCCTCGACGCCGTTCGGCGCGTGTCTCGGTTTGAAACAATTTTAGAGTCGGCAGTATGTTCTACAAAAAAATGGACAAAAATGTGTTTTGGTACCATTTTGGGTACAACGCAGTTTGCGCAACCAGATTGAGTTTGGGAACTATGTTATGACGCGGGAAGGTGTTAGGCATCTGCGTCACCCTTTTCGGCTTCTAAATGGACATGCTTGATTATCATTTTTTTAATCTTTTCCTACTATTTTTTGCCTAAATATTATATTTACGGGTTGCTAAATATCCATCAAATAATCTTACTGTTTTTGGATGCAAAAATGACCTCTTAGACATAAAGCCTATAGGGCTATCAGAAAGCTCGTATAATTAATCTAATTAACTGTACGGTCAATTGGGCATTTATCTGGTTTGTATGAAACATAACATGTACAAGCATATGTGGGCATGCAGGGGAGGTTTTTTGGGTTCATATTGATCTATTCTACACATAATTAATGCGGGAACGATGAAATAGAAAGCAGTTTTGTAACACCCCGTCTTAATTTACAGGATAACTCCCGTAATTAGGACCTAGAGTGTCACTAACCTATCTTAATAGGACTAAGATAGGTAGATAAAAAGAGTATAAACCAATAATGATACATTTATCATACAAAGATAAGCATGGATTATAAATTGATACTATAATTGTGAGCATGTACTATAAATATACAAAATTAACCATATGAATATACAAAATAAATATATATAAGTTCTTGGGCTAGTCGTGGCTTCCCGGACAAACATAGTTATTATAAAAATGAATCATAGTATCAGAGAGCTCTATTTCGTCCCGAGTTCCATTGTATCCTTGCCTTCATTAGATTCATCAATACCTGGAAATATTTTTAGAAATCGGGGTGAGCTATACGCTCAGTAGGGGTGATAATAACATGGGTATCATATTTAAAATATGTTTCAATTCAAAATCATATGTTCAATAAACAATGCATGCATATGCCAATGCAGGTTACCTCCCTTGTGTCAACCTTATAATCACGTAGCAAGAATACATCCATAATGATCCAGAGTATGACATGGGCCCGACCGCCCAATAGAGTAATTTGATAGATATCAAAGATTGGCCCATTGACCTCGAAGAATATCGAGCAATCATAACTGGCCCATTGGCCTCAGAGAATATCACAAGCTCATAACTAAGTCAGACCTCTAGTCCACTGCTACTATCATAGTAACAGAACCATCAGTGCCGTACCATTATCTAGATTTTTGGGCTACTCACCGCTAGCTCTAGACAGTCGACGCGTTACTGCCTTCCGGAGGTTTAGGGATTTTCAACCCAAAGGCACCAGGCCCCACTTATCTTTTATACCGGTAGGCACCAACCAATACATAATCCCTTCACCATCGAATGGTCACAATAAAATCACAGCCGGATCCATATCAGGATCATATCACAATCAGAATGATATAATAAACATAGCCAGCTTCCATCATTATAGGAAGGAGATATACACCCAATGTGACGGGCCACAAGAATGATATTCAGGTGCCAAGAGTAATCTCTAAGCAATTGGTTGACACAATAATGATGTGTATAGTATGCAAACATGCTATTTCATGCAAATACCAAGCAAATTATGCCATACCCACTCAACTACATCCCATTCTATATCTCTTGGTGCATCTAAACCATTAAAAATTCCACTTTTCCAACAAACAACATTCACACAACCAGGAGATACCGTATAGAGTTCCAATAATACTTTATAATGAATGGGTAAGGCATATCTTGCCTCAAATCATTGGAATATAGCGATTGAAATCATCAAACCTCATAGGTCACTTTACTCATAAATTTTCAAATCATAACAAATCAAATATAACGATTATTAAGCTAATAAATCATTTTATCAAGTTTTGAAAACAAGAGAACCCCTACCTCAAGTTATGAGCGAGAAAAAAGAAAGAAACTTGATGATCCAAGCCCTTCCCAAAGGATTCCTAAGGAAGAAAATACTGAATAGTAAGCTAGGAGAGGATTTTGATGATTTAGAGCGCAAATCTTCGATCGGGAGTGAAAACAAGTGAAGATTGCTTGAGAACTTCTCTCTTTCTCTATCTAGAACCCTCTAGAAATGTGTGGAAGAGTGTGGCTCGAAAATGACTGAAAAAGGAGCTAAAACACATTTAAAATGAACTAAGTCGGTGGACTGTTTCAGATGGCGGACTGGTATGCAAAAAATAGAGTACCGGTCCGCAATGCAAATTTCGCAAATTTTTATGCGTTGGACCGGTATGCCAAAACCCGCATACCGGTCCGCAGCCAAACTTTTCCTAAAAATTCATGTGCCAGACCGGTATTCCAAAAATCCAATACCGGTCCGCGAGTAAACTTTTTTTCAACTTGTTTTGGTCATAACTTCTCGCTCGGAACTCCAATCGAGACGATCTTAATTATGAATAAATAATTTTCAAAAATTATAATTTTTGCACAAAATAAACATAATTCACATTAAAATAAACACAGAGTGTTACAATCTCTCCCACTAAATAAAATTTCGTCCTCGATATTTAAATATTACACATTAAGGAAACAACTCAGGATATTTACTACGAATTTTAATCTCTAGCTCCCATGTTGCCTCCTCGGCTCCATGATGCAACCACAAAACCATCACTAAAGGAACAACCTTATGCCGAAGTACTTGATCACGACGATCTAAGATCTTTATAGGACGGGTTTCGTACGTCCTATCATCTAACACCTCAAGGTTTTCCCATTAAACAATATGGGAAGGATCATGAACGTACCGGCGTAGCATCGATACGTGGAAGACATTGTGAACGTTAGACAATTGCGGTGGCAAAGCTAGACGATATGAAAAATTTTCGATACGTTCGAGAATTTTAAAAGGCCCGATGTATAGAGGAGATAATTTTCCTTTTATACCAAACCGTGTAATACCGAAGCGAGGTTTAGTTTTCAAGAATACATGATCTTCAATTTCGAATTCTAACAGGCGACGACGTCGGTCAGCATAACTCTTCTGTCGACTCTGAGCAGTAAAAAGGTGTTGTCGAATGGCTTTGATCTTTTCGGTAGTTTGCTCTACCAACTCTGGACCCAATAAGGTTATTTTCCCGATCTCATACCAGCAAACCGAGGATCTGCACAGAAGATTGTAAAGGGCTTCGTAAGGCGCCATGCCTATATTAGCCTGGAAGTTATTGTTATACACAAACTCAATTAGTGGGAAATGTCCTACCCAGTTTCCTCAGAAGTCGAGAACACAGGCTCTTAACATGTCCTCGAGTATCTGGATAACTCGCTCAGATTGGCCATCAGTCTGAGGGTGGAACGATGTACTGAATTTCAACTGAGTCCCCAAAGCCCGTTGAAGACTTTTCCAAAATCGAGATGTAAAATGAGGATCCCGGTCTGATACACTGGTAAACAAAACCCCATGAAGTTTAACTATCTCCCAAATGTAGAGTTTTCCTAAACTCTCTACATTTTGATTATTCTGAATGGGAAGGAAATTAGAAGACTTGGTTAGTCTATCGACAACTACCCAAATCGTATCCTGGTCTCCTAATGCTTTCAGTAACCCTGAAACAAAATCCATGGTGACGTGTTCCCATTTCCACTCGGGAATGGGCAATGGTTGAAGTTGCCCTGCATGCCTTTGGTGCTCGGCCTTTACTAGCTGATACGCCATACATCTATTCACAAAATTCGCGACATCTTTCTTCATGCCGCTCCACTAAATATTTTTAATATAAGTCCTGGTACATCTTCGTACCATCTGGATGAATGGAAAATCTAGAATGGTGTACCTCACTTAAAATTTCATTTCTAAGTACTGAATCGTTCGGTACTACTAGTCTATCTTGGACTCGAATCCCACCATTGGTCCCCAAGTTTATACTCACCATATTCGGCTTCCATAGCCAAATGATCACGTATTACCCAAAATGTTTCATCTTTCAGTTGAGCATCTATCACTCGTTACTGGATTGCTGGTGTGAACACCTTATTTTGCGACCCCCACAAGAATCCCGAACTCTAAGAAAATGAGCACACATGCATGCAAAAGCATTCCTAGATGCACACATACCATATACATGTGATACAGGTCAAAGAAGGAAGCCGAAAGGACACCCGGATGAGAAGTTACGAGAATTACCGAAAATCGTTGAAGCCGAAAACTGTCAAAACTCCTGGAACTTGTGAAAGGAGAATTCCTCATTTCTGATCATCCTCAAACTTTGAGGGTTATTATACATTTCCACAAGGGGAAACATACTCAAAAATTAGCTCAATCCGACGGTCGAATCTCCAGGAATTTAGAAAATTGAGAGTCTACTTCAGGTAATCAAAAGACGACCTTCCTGAAGTTCAAATGAGCTCAAATTTGGTCAATAGACAGGTTATATCATGAGGAACAACATGTTAAAAAACTAGATTAATCTGATGTTTATTTTGGCCAAAATTGCGAGAAAAAAAATTGCACATGTAATCAGAGGATTGTCCGTAAACAAACCCTTTCCAACCGATTTTTTATTTTGGTACTTCCCGACCTCCTAAAATCATGAAATTTTGAAGAAAGTTGGGAAATGCATACTAAAAAATCAGCTCGATCCGACGGTTGGATCTTTGGGAATTAAAAAAACTGTCACACATGTAATCAAGGGATTATCCGCGGACAAACCCTCCCCTTGTTCGCGGACACGCACTTCCAGCCCGGCCCATTAATTATTCTACAGTTATAAATATACCTACACTGACCCCATTTGAAGCATGAGTCAGCTCTCGGACTTTTAAAACAGTGCTATAAAATAGTATTCTACTATTTTTGAGGCTCTCATGTATTTTTTATATTAATTCGGCTTTAATTCTTTATCTGTTCTTATTTCATCAATTATAATTGATCAATCGTATGCAAAAATTGTTATTTATCTCCAAATCAATCCAGATTTCATATTAAAACCCGTTTTCAAAATCAAAGGCGTAGAACGAGTTGTAAACCATTTTTAAACATGTTTTTATCAGTTAATTTCATAAAATCTCGATTTTATCAGTCTCGATTTATGAAAGAATCAATACACGTTTGTATCCGATTTAATCTATAAATCGCGGTGCTCACCTAAATATCCAATATGAGAGTACTGGATTCGTCAATACCGGTTTAAATTATTAAATTATGGTACACTATTGACGAACAAATCTTGAGGATTACTGGATATCCGATTCCAAATCGAATTAGCTTCCGAAAAGCCCTAAATCTTTCCAAAAACACTTGTTTTGTTATCTATCATTATCAAAATCATCTTTCAAATCACACACACACACTAATTTCTAAAATCGATGGGCAAAATAAGAAGCACAAGGTTTTCATCCTCACCCCAAAATTCCGTTTTTTCCTAAAACTATGGACCGATACGCAATAACATCAATTAACATGCAAATGTTCGATTATAATTTCACGCATATCCTACTTAGAGACCGAAAGGGCGAAATAGGGTGCCTAACACCTTCTCAATTCGTAACTTAATCCCCGAACCCTTTGAATCAACTGGTTTCGCATTAATTGTGTTTAAGAGGTCGTTTAATCCATAGATGTTCCTCTTTTACACAGACTTTTGTTTGTTTAGTAAAACAAACTGGCGACTCTGATTCCTTTACAAATCGTCACCATTTCTTCTTATAATAAAACGAACTGTTTTCCAAAAATTTAAAACTGAGAAACCGGAGGAATCACCGCCGCGGGGGGCCAGGCGTCAAGAGCGCGGGTTCTCACAGCCGGCTCGGTTTTCACCACGGTTTACCATAAGATTGTATCGTTGTAATTCTTCCCTTAACCTCATTTCACCACGGTTTACCATCAGCTACCACATTTGCCTTGCTCGGATGATACTGTAGGGTGAAATCATAATCTTCTAGATACGCTACCCACCGGCGTTGCCTAAGATTCAGATCTTTCTGGGTGAAATATATTTCAGGCTCTTATGGTCGGAATAGACTTCAAATCTCTCGTCATACAAGTAATGGCACCAAATCTTAAGAGTAAAGACAACCGCTGCTAACTCTAAATCATGAGTGGGATAGTTTTTCTCGTGTTGCTTGAGTTAACGAGAAGCATAAGCCACCACATGCTCCTCCTGCATTAGAACACTACCTAAACTAAGCTTAGACGCATCACAGTAGATCGTATAACCCTTTTCCCGCTCGGGTAGAACAAGAACTAGAGCCGAAGTAAGCCTATTTTTCATGTAACAACCCGCCTAATTAAATAGGTGTTAACGGTTACTGTAATTAAATAACAGCGATTAAGAATAGAATAAATCAAATGAACCAACACAGGGCAAATATATCTAATAAAAATTCGACATGAAGTACTCGTAAATACTGGAAAATAATCCATCCTGTTTAACATCCATCATTTAATAATCCAAATTACATACCAAAACCAAAAGGGGATACAACTAGAATATCATTACAAAGTTCCAAAGTACTTGAATTTAATTAAGGATTACAACTCTCAAATAAAAGATAATACAACGTCTAAAATCCATGGAGGCATCAAAGAAGATTTTAAGATGAACTCGGACCTGCTCCCCTACCTCTACCCGAGACACGGTGAGTACCTGAAAGAAAAATGAGGGAATGAGCCACAATTGGCCCAGTGGGAACTATTAGGAAGGGAAAATGCAATGCAAGATCGTACTACTAATTGTTTATAAAAAAACACAATTATTGCTTGCTAATAACATTACCCAATAGTCATCAATTTATTAAGAAAACCAATTATTGTATATCATTATAATCCAATTATGATTGATACGTCACACTCTCAATCATAACACACACGTTCATCCACCTCCTCCTCCTTCTCGACCTAATACCCGTACTAAACAGAATACATGCTCACATATGCACCCCACCTCAAACCATGGGCCTGTGCACTGGTAACCAAGTTTAACGGCACCCAATCTTGCCCTTGGGTCTGTGCAATATCATAACTCATGCATTTTTATACCGGTGCCGATCCGGTTTCAACAATCTCAATAATATACGCGCAACACAAGTGTTATCAAAGATAGTTCCAAGCTTATCATAAAATTTATGGGGAAATAGAGTTATAGTACTAAAACTATGATCTCGCATATTTAATTACCATAGCTGCGTATAACCATTAACTAATCTAGGTATAAGCAAAAATCTCAGATTTGAAGTCCAACATTTCATCATCATATTTCTGGAAAATATTGAATTTTAATTCTAAAGTACAATTATACCCTACAACATACCAATTATATTCAGGGAAAATCTCATTTTCACAATTAGTTAGGCATGGTATGAGTTCAAAATGATAGTCCCATTAGAATGACATAGAACCACCCATGTATGTCTAATGGCAGATTTTTTATAACACATATAAAATCATTTTAAATCCTGGAAATTTAATCAAACTTGAAGTTTAAAGATTTTTAGACATACAATGCTTAATTTCTAGCCTTTTTGGTACCAAATTCCCTGATTTACCTGAAAATACAAACATGCATGATGATTCACATTCATATATAGCAGTAATAGCATTATATAAGTTCATATGTCAGCTCAGATCTAAAAAAATCAGTTTATTCTAACACATGCAAAGAAAATGGGGTGTTTTTGGTACCGAAATGCCTAAACTATCACTCTAACAATCCATACATTCAAGGAATGAAAGATGAAGGGGAAGTTCCCACCTGAATAGCTAGAAGAATAGAGCTCAAGTGACCTGAGTACTCCAGAAACCAGCCAAAATAAGCATGCAAGCTCAGAAATGAGATAAGAGCGCGAAGAACCCCTAAAATCTGAAGTTTCGGTTTGATTCTCCAAGATTTAAGCTATGAACCACCAAAATGGGTCAACGCATGTCAAATGTACAGAGCTCTCTCACCCTCGAGAATGAGCAGAAATAGAGAAGAAAATGTCTTAAAAACAAGTCAACGCATGTCAAAACGTTAAAAACGAGGTTACGAAGTTACTGCTAGTAATTTGGTCGTAACTCATTGCTCGGAACTCCGATCGGGATGATCTTTATATCAACGGAAAGGTAATTCAATGATCTACAACTTTGCTAAAGGATGTTTCACTAAATTATAGACATATTAATACCAGAATTTGATCACAGTCAGCGTTGTGCCGAAATGTAACAGAAATCTGACAGTGCAGGTTTTATTAATCGGTTACTTAGAACTCAGTTTTGACCAATGAGAACCGTGAATTAGATTTCGGTCAAAACACAAAAGTTGTAGGGGAAATAAGATAAAACTATAGAAGTTTACAGAGTTAAATATGGATAACTCATGAAGAAGTTATGAGTGCCCAAGGTTGATTGAAATCTAACCAATGCTCAAATATTCCGAGTTCGAAAAATGTCACCGAAATACTCGTTTCAATTCCAATAGTGACCAAACTTTCCAGAATAATCCTAAATATATAATGGGACACTATAGAGGTGGCGAAGTCAAATTCGAATCTCTAAAAATAAGTAGTCCGAAAGAAAGTGTTCTAGTATTATAGTAACAAGGCTTAGAGCGTTACTAAAAATAAAATAAGACATGGGATGTTAAAATCTCCCCTCTTTATAAAAATTTCGACCCCGAAATTTAAACAACGATAAGCTGAGAAAGATTACCTTAGGTGAAAAGGAAAGGATAATTGCTACGGATTTCCGACTCTAACTCCCAAGTGGTTCCTCCTCGCCATGGTGATGCCAAATCACCTTAGGTAACAGAATGACCCAATTCCTCAATATATGCTCTTTGTGATCCTTAATCCTCACTGGATATGTCTCATACGCTCTGCTCTCATCAATCTCAATCTCTTCAACTAGTAAAACATGGGAAGGATCAGGAACATAACGGCGCAACAGGGACACATGAAACACATTATGAATACGCTCAAGTTCAGGAGGAAGTTCTAAACGATAAGCCACAACCCCCAACTTCTCGGTGATTCTAAAGGGTCTGATGTATCTTGGAGCTAATTTACCCTTGTTCTTGAAACAGATAATACTATAATAGGGCTTCACCTTCAGGAATACGTAATCATCAACTTCGAACTCTAAGGGTTTTTTTCTCACATCGGCATACGATTTCTAACGACTCTACGCGGTCAACAGTCTTTGTTTGATTAATTTGATCTTCTCCATAGTCTCTTGCACCAACTGTGGCCCCAAAAATATTGATTCTCCTGCCTCTATCCAACATACTGGAGATCTATAAGGCCTACCATACAGTGCCTCAAAAGGCGCCATTTTAATACTATATTGAAAACTGTTGTTATAGGCAAACTCGGCTAGCGGTAGATGTTCATCCCAGTTTCCCCAAAAATCCAATATACAAGCCCCCAACATATCCTCAAGGATCTGAATAGTCCTTTCCGACTGCCCATCGATTTGCGGGTGGTATGTCGTGCTGAAGTCTAACTGAGTTCCCAGACTTCTGTGCAAGGCTATCCAAAACTTTGATGTAAATCTGGGATCTCTATCTGATACAACTGACAATGGTATACCATGCAATCTTACAATCTCCTTAATGTAAATATTTTCCAACCTCCCTACGAAAAACCTCTCTTGAATAGGAATAAAATAAGTCGATTTGGTTAACCTGTCGACTATTACCCATACCACATCGTTCTTAGACTAAGTCCTTGGTAAACCCATAAGAAAATCCATAGTGATATTTTCCCACTTTCATTTTAGAATAGGCAAAGGTTGTAATTGACCCGAAGGTTTATAATGCTCGATTTTGTTCTGACAAGAAAGACATCTTGCCATGAAATTTGCAATATCCTTCTTCATTCCCAGCCACCAATACATTCTCTTTAAGTCACAGTACATCTTGGTAACTCCTGGATGGATTGAAAACTCTGAATTGTGGGCTTTGACTAACACAGCTTGTTGTAACTCTACATTGTACTTGGGCACCTCCAACTTCCCTTTATATCTCATACCACCGTCGTGCTTGATAGTAATATCATCAATATACTTTTCAGATAATAACCGATTGCGGCACCATGCTAGGTTTTCATCTTGACCTTGGCTTCCAGTCACCTGACTTACCATTACTGGCCTGGCAACTATTGTAGACAGAAACGCCGTGTTATCTCTCCGATTCACTACTAAGTCATAATTTTGTAACTCCTGATAGAGTCTCCATTCACGGCACCTTAAAGCAGAAATCGAACCTTGAGACTTCCTACTCAAAGCATCTGCTACTATATTCGCCTTTTCGAGGTGATACTGTAAAGTGAAATTATAGTCTTCTAAGTATTCCATCCATCGGCGTTGTCTCAAATTCAAATCTTTTTGAGTAATCCGAAAGAAAGTGTTCCAGTATTATAGTAATAAGGCTTAGATCGTTAACTAAAAATAAAATAAAATAAAATAAGACATGGGATGTTACATTTCAGCTCCAAGAAGGCTTCCTCACATGCATCATCCTAACCAAACTGAATGCCTTTATGAGTTAGATGTGTCAATGGTAAAGCTATACGGGAGAAATCCTTGACAAACCGCCGATAATACCCTGCCAAACCGAAAAAACTCTTAACCTCGGTAACATTTTGAGGTCTCTTTCATTTTAGGACCATTTCTACTTTAGCCTGATCTACAGAGATGCCCTCTCTCGAGACGATATGTCCCAATAATTTGACTTCCGACATCCAGAAGTCACATTTGATAAGCTTAGCATACAATTTATGTTCCCGAAGAACTTTTAGAGCTACACGAAGATAACTCTCATGCTCTTCATTGGACTTGGAATAGATAAGAATATCGTCTTTAAAGATTACCACAAATTGATCAGGATACGGCAATATAAACGGTTCATCAAGTCCATAAAGCCGCTGGTGCATTCGTCAACCCGAATGGCATCACCAAGAATTCATAATGCCCATATAGAGTACGAAACACTGTCTTCAAAATATCTTCTTCTCGGACTAACATCTGATAATAGCCCGACTGAAGATCGATCTTGGAAACCTAACAGCACTTTACAACTTATCGAACAAGTCATCGATTCACAGCAAATGATACTTATTCTTAACAGTGACCCTATTCAACTGACGATAATCTATACATAACCGCAAAGACCTATCATGCTTCTTGGCAAACAAAACAGGTGCACCCCTCGGAGACACACTGGGCCTGATAAACCCTTTACGCAATAATTCATCAATTTAAATCTTCAGCTTCTTTAGCTCAGTAGGAGCCATACGATACAGGGTTACAGATATTCGTGCAGTACCCAAAACGATATCAATAGAGAAGTCCACCTCCTGATGTGGGGGCAGACTTGGAAGATCATCGGGAAATACATCAGGAAATTCCTTAACCACAGGAAGATCAGAAGGACGAGAACTACCATCCTCTCGTGCTACGATACTAGCCAACCACCCAAAGTAGCTCTGTTGTTCTTTGGGTTTTAGATATGTACACGGAACAGATGACTCGGGTTCACACTGAAAGGTCAAAACCTCACTACCTGATAGTTGAATCGACACCCGACGTTTAGAATAATCAGTTACCACGCGAAAAGTAGCTAACCAATCCATTCCCTGTATAAGATCATAAGCCCCTGTATCTAGGATAATAGGATCAAACTCTACCGAGGACTCCCCAAAACTCAAGGAGTATGTAACACCCCCGCCCTAATTATTGAGTCAACACCTGTAATTAAGGCCTCGAGTGTCACTAACCCATCTTAGATTGACTAAAATGGGTATGTGAGGTAAATGCATAAAGAAATCCAAATAGGAATATCGTACATGTCAAACAACCGCTTCATAATCATACTGATGAGAACAGTACTGTACACAAACCTACAAATGTGCATATAACCATTATACAAACCAACTAAGTAACGTTAAGATAATATACAATACTTCGGGCTAGCCGTGGCTTCCTGAGAGAACATATACATGACAAAAATGAATCTGTATTAGAGCCACTAACTCGTCCCCGATCCCGTCGCATCCCTGTTTTCTCTGGACTCTTGAATACCTGTATGGTTTATAAAAAAAAATGGGGTGAACTCACAGCTCAGTATGGGGAATATAGGGGAAAGTTTGGAAAACATTCCTTAATTTATTACTGTAAACCAAGTAAACCTTTTCATCATATAACCTAAATCTTATTTATAATATATCACAAAATATAACTATTTCATGATGATGCGTGCTCATGCATATGCAGGTTACCTCCCTTTGTGTTAACCCATTTTCGAATCTTGATAATGCATACCGATGAGAAACTAAGCCAAGATGGCCATATAGAATCCATTCGCTCCAAGAGCATACAACATAATCATAGTTCATGTCGACGAGAACCTGAACTGAAGTCTCATCATAGAATTCATTGCCTCAAAATGGCATCCGTCATCATACCCAGGAAGTGGAACAACAACCCGTCCATCTTTCATAGAAAAGAATCAAACTAATGGTGCATTGCCAATGCCTAAGTTTTCGGGTCTTTCACCAGTGGCTTATAGGCGACCAAACAATCTCTCCCAGGGGTTTAGGGCTTTTCAACCCAAGGGCACCAAGCCCTGCCTATTTTCCCATCTCGACAAGCACAATGAAAACAAACATTCATACATAATTCGCATCACCCTTGGTCATCCACGACCAAGTACAATCATTTCGAAAAGATCAATCAACCAATCGTATCCGGTAAGACAATATCAAGATAGAAATGAAGCTTCCATGAATTGCCATGAGAAATAAGCCTCTATGTAGCCTCCAAACAGATATATATATATATATATAATGAATCTCTCAGCATCATAATAAGAGATATACGCCCATTCGATAAGCCATAAGGGAATTCGAGCTTGTCGAAGAATCTTCAAGATTGCGGTTGACACAATAGTGATGCACAACATGCATACATGCTCTTTATGATAACTAAAAACAACACATGCCACTTGAACTTCATTCATCATGTATCCATGTTCCTCAGCGCATACATAACCCATTTACAAATTCACTTGGATACAGCCAAGCATGTATATCCAAGGAACATTGCTTACAACTCTATATTACATAGATATCAAGTTCAAGTGGCATATATTGTTCCACTTCATGTATCAAATATAAGGTAGATACTACATATGCCATATAAACTTTATCAAAATCATGTCCATGTCTTTTAGTGTATACAAAACCCTTTTCTTGTCAAATCAACACATACATACCCAAAGAACATCCGTATGAATCTATAACATGAAATTATAGAGCTTAGATGGCATATCTCGCTTAAATACATGAATTCGTACTCCAATTAATCATATATCATTAATATCAATAGGCAAAATCATCGTATTTAACATACATGTATAAATCATCCATTTCTAGTCAAATAAAATCATATTATCAAGTGTACATAGCATATATTGCCTCAAACCTCACTTTTAGGTCTTTATTCATCACAAAACATCATGTTATAGGCCATACTTTAGATAAATAAGACAAATGAAGTGAAACTATGATGATATTCATGAAACAATGCCAAAATTTCAAGTTTAAGAGCATATAAACCCCTACCTTAAGTTATTAGCGAGAAGGAAGAAAAAAGATGAAGATTCAAGCCTTGTCCGAAGAAATCCCAATGAGGAAGATGATGAATAGTTTTGGTGTGGGTGAAATCCTTGGATTTGGATGAGGAATCTACAATATGATTTCACAAATCTCCCCTTTGTCTCTCTAGAACTCTCTATATATGTGTGGGGAAAGTATGGCTCGAAGTGAGGAAGAAATAATGGTTTGGGTGTATAAAAATTGAGTTAAAACTCTACAAAATTCGTCTCCAGGGCTCCAAGATCGATCTTGGACCTCCCAAGATCGATCTTGGGAGCTCTAAGCCAAAGCTTATTTCACAGCACTGACCAATGTTGGTATTTTAGTCATAACTCCTTGCTCGGAACTCGGATTAGCGTAATATTTATGTCCATGGAAAGGTAATTCAAAGATTTACAACTTCCTAAGAGAAAATTTTCCCAAATTTTGGATAAATTATTCCCAAAAATTCACCAAAGATAGCGCTTTGCCAAAGCGCTACCGAATGACCAGAATTTAGCGATGGGCCTACTTTGCGCCCTATTTGACCCAGAAGGAGTGCGAATTAGCTTTCGGTTAAAACACAAAAGTTGTAGAATGGTATAAAAGCTAGACAATTTCGTGAACGAAATCTTAATCGGATAAGAAACGAAGAAGTTACGATAGCTCAAAGTTAGCTAAAATCAACAAATTGCAAAGAACCAAAACTTCCTATTTACCAACCGAAATCGATTCAAACCATTCAAATCACCAAACAATCACCCACACGAGTATAAAGGAGTGAATACAACATAATTAGATGTGTTAAAATACCACGAGACTCCATTACACGAAGTTTCACCCCTCACCTGTATAAAGTTAACACTTAATCCTTTTTCACCTCGACTAATATGATTAAAGTAGATTACACTCAACCCAATTAATTTACCTTGAAATACGGGGTACTACAGAGCAGTTCCTACAAACAGATCCCAATCGAATTCTATTTCCTGTGGGTGTACCAACCCAAAAAAGTATGTTCAATGATTCAACACACAATCCTAATCTATCAACCAACGAACGTGAAATAAAGGAATGGGAAGCACCAGTATCAAATATAACTTTAACCCAGGTACTAAAGAACAAGATGGTACCTTTTATCACCTTGACCTCTGGTTGCTCTAACTGTGTCAACGTGTAGACTCCTCGTCCCTGGGTTTTGCCACCGCCCCGAGAATATGAGCCTCCACCTCCACGAGACCCACTCTGACTTTTCCCACGGCCCTAGCCACCTTGGTTGCTAGAGAAGGATTGGCCCTCTCAGCCTGTGCAGGTAGAGCCCTAATACTGTGGCCGATTATAAGAAGAATGTGACACATGTTGACCTATATTAGGACAATCTTTACGGAGATGTCCTGGTTGATCGCATCCAAAACAAATCTTCTCCCTGGGTCCCTGACCCTCAGAACCAGACTCCGAAAACATACCTCTACCCATACTTCCACTAGAAGACCCGAAATCGCCCTTGGACCTTTTCCCCGAACCACCTGCTTTCCTTCCCTCGATGCCTCTCTTCCTATCAAAGAATCTATTAGCGTCTATCCTCTCTTGTTATAACTTCATTGCCATTCTCAAGGCTTCAGCAATGCTGCCATGATTCAAATGGTACACCTTCTATCGGATAAAAGGTTTCAATCCCTTAAAGAATAAAAGGATCTTCTCCACGGGGTCATTATCAAGGCTTTTATCAAAATGACTCAAACTCTTAAACTTTATTTCGTATTCTGCCACTGACATGTTCCCTTGAATCAAGGAACGAAACTCATCTCTCTTCAGACTCCGATGAACCGATGAAAAATAATGCTGTAGGAATAAGTGAATTAATTGCTTCCAAGAAGTAGGAGCGTCTGCTTTCCTAGACACATTTCTCCACTAGATACCAGCTTGATCAACTAACAGGTAAGTCCCTAAGTTAAGCCTCAGGTCATCGGGTAAGGTCATGACTTCGAAGGCTCTCTCTATTTGATCAAGCTAGGACTCTGCCACGTCGGGACCAGACATCCCATTGAATGTAGGTGGGGCTAGCTTCTTAAACTTCTCTAAGGCAACCACAGTCCTATTCTCCTGAACTCTACCCTGAGGTTGCTCAATGTGCCCTAACACGTTGGATAACTCTCGGGCCATGGCATGGATTACATCTACTGACTCCTCGGAGGTGGAACTCTTATGAATGGTGTTGTGGTTTAGTGAAGTCATCATTTTATATGAAAACAAGAAGGAAAATGTCATAACGATATCCAGATACTTAAAAAGAAAACAATTTATCATAATTTATTGCAATACATTGCAAATGTCGTCCCATAACCCAAGTAATCGCGTAACCTATGCTCGGATACCAAATTGTAACACCTTCGCCTTAATTTATAGGATAACTCCCGTAATTAAGACCTGGAGTATCACTGACCCATCTTAGTAGGACTAAGATGGGTAGATAAAAAGAGTATAAACCAACAATGATACATTTATCATACAAAGATAAGCATGGATTATAAATTGATACTGTAGTTGTGAGCATGTACTATAAATATACAAAATTAACCATATTAACATTCAAAATAAACATATACAAGTTCTCGGGCTAGCCATGGCTTCCCAGACAAACATAGTTATTACCAAAATGAATCATAGTATCAAAGGCTCTATTTCGTCCCGAGTCCCGCCATATCCTTGCCTTCATTAAATTTTTCAATACCTAGAAATATTTTTAGAAATCGAGGTGAGCTATATGCTCAATAGGGGTGATAATAACATGGGTATCATATTTAAAATATGTTTCGATTCAAAATCATATGCTCAATAAACAATGCATGCATATGCTAATGTAGGTTACCTCCCTTGTGTCAACCTTATAATCACGTAGCAAGAATACATCCATAATGATCTAGAGTATGACATGGGCTCGACTGCCCGAGAGAGTAATTCGATAGATATCAAAGACTGGCCCATTAACCTCAGAGAATATCAAGTAATCATAACTGGCCCATTGGACTCAGAGAATATCGAGCAATTATAACTGGCCCATTGGCCTCAGAGAATATCACAACCTCATAATCGAGTGGGACCTTTGGTCCACTGATACTATCACAGTAACAAAACCACTGATACCAGGCCCCACTTATTTTCCATACCGGTAAACACCAACCAATACATAATCCCTTCACCATCGAAGGGTCACAATAAAATCACAGCCGGATCCATATGAGGATCATATCACAATCAAAATGATATAATAACTATATCTAGCTTCCATCATCATAGGAAGGAGATATACGCCCAATGTGACGGGCCACAAGAATGATATACAGGTGTAAATAGTAGTCTCCAAGCAATTGATTGACACAATAATGATGTGTATAGTATGCAAACATGCTATTTCATGCAAACACCAAGCAATCTATGCCATATCCACTCAAGTACATCCCATTCTATATCTCTTGGTGCGTCTAAACCATAAAAAAATCCACTTTTCCAACAAACAACATTCACACAACCAAGAGATACCGTATAGAGTTCCAATAATACTTTACAACGAGTGGGTAGGGCATATCTTGCCTCAAATCATGCGAATATAGCCATAGAAATCATTAAACCTCATAGGTCTCTTTACTCATAAATTTTTAAATCAAAACAAATCAAACATAACGATTATTAAGCTAATAAATCATTTTATCGAGTTTTGAAAATAAGAGAACCCCTACCTCTATTTATAAGCGAGAAAGAAGAAAGAAACTTAATGATCCAAGCCTTTCCCAAAGGATTCCCAAAGAAGAAGATGATGAATAGTAAGCTAGGAGAGGATTTTGATGATTTAGAGCGTAAATCTTAGATCAGAAGCGAAAACAAGCGAAGATCGTTTGAGCACTTCTCTCTTTCTCTCTTTAGAACCCTCTAAAAATGTGTGGAAGAGTGTGGCTCAAAAATGAGTGAAAAAGGAGCTAAAACGCACTTAAAATGAACTAAGTTGGTGGATTATTCCGGATGGCGGACCGGTATGCCAAAAACAGAGTACCGATCCGCAATGTAAATTTCCCTAAATTTTTATGCACCAGAAGGTATACCAAAATCCGCATACCGGTTTGGAGCCAAACGTTTTTTAGAAATTCATACGCCGGACCGGTATTCCAAAAATCCAATACCGATCCGCATGTAAACTTTTTTCCAACTTGTTTTGGCCATAACTTGTCGCTCGAAACTCCGATCGAGACGATTTTTATATGCCTGAAAAGGTAATTTTGAGATCTATAATTTACAGAAAGAGTTTTTTTCCAAATTATGAATAGATAATTTTTACAAATTACCATTTTCACACAAAATAAACATAATTCACATTAAAATAAACATAGAGTGTTACAAGTTTCGACATGCTTTGATAGTTTATACAATTTATATACATGATATGAATAATTATATACACATATGCTTTATTTGTAGGATATCTACATCGTATTATAATTTAGATGATACCTTCGTAAATACAGAACTTTGTTTCGGAAGAATATATGTGTTGCAAGCTTTAGTTTGTCGATTAGTTATAATACAAACACTATAAATGAGTTACAAAGTTTTTACTTATGTACCTAGTATATTACAGTGTTTTCTCTCTCTACACTAAGCTCTTGCTAGTCTAGAAATGAAGATATAATAAAAATACAAGTTTTTCACTCTTTTCTGCCTTTGTAGTGGGCGCTTTTACCCAATCCTCCCGACCCCCTATAGAGAAGTTGCCCCAGGCTTATATAGCACTTGATTTAGCCTTTAGTGCTCGATTACCCGTACGGAGGATCAGATTGCCCGTATAGGCCATCCGATAAACCGTTTCAGTCGCCACATAACCCATTTTTGGTGTAAAATCAAATATTCCGCATTGGCTTTTGGATTTCATGTACGATCAATCAATTTAAGCATGATCGGAGGCCGGGAAGGCCGATTTCCTGTACGGTCTTTTGGATTGCCCGTACGATGGATTGCCCATATGGACAATCGGATTTTCTATATAGTAAATGGGGTTCTAACCATTGGATGAAGCTGATTTTTGGATATGTTGTTCCTTAAGATATTATGTAGCTTATATCCAAATTTGAGGGCGATCAGAGTTCGAGAAGGCATCAATTTGATTATTTGACTACACTTGGTCGAGATCATGAACTTACAGAGAGCCCGTACAGTCTTGGGGGATACCACCGTTGGATTAAGTTGCATTTTTAATATGATGTTTCACAAGATGTCTTGTAGCTTCTTGCCACATTTGAGAGTGATCGGAGTTCAAAAAGGCATATGTCTTATTGTTTGATTAGTGTTAGGCTCTTTTGTATAAACCCATGATGATCTTCAACCTTGCATTAGAAGTCCAAATTTTTTTATTGAAAAGAGAGTAAGAAAATGGGGGTGTCTACAAGGCGTTTCAACCCGCTCTCACTGTCTCCAGAAGCCTCCTCCCTATAATGGATGGTCGTAGGTGGATTAAACACTGCTCCTATAACCTCTGTAATTGGCACTATAGGAGACGCCTCCACTATCCAGATAAAAATTGAGGGCTGAACCGCTGAAGACCGAGAATGCCTCGAAACCCAACCGCTATTCCTACGAGACTATAATCATGCTTGGGAAGAGGTCACGCGATCAACCACCTACAACGAAACTTCGATCACCCTCCGATAATCATGCATGTAGGTGGTGGGATCTCACCCTACAAACTATAGCAAGTTCTAGTTGTATAAGGAACGTGTATGCAGTTCCCTTAAATCACCTGCTCGGATTATCACCGTCTGTTATCATAAGAAGGAAAAAAAGGAAAATCGAATCAGCATAGATAATAAAGTATAGATAATAAAAGAAAGAGAATAAGAGACATAAAGGAAAGAAAGATACCTCATCGCCAGTGTGTCCACCTAAATAACTGAAGGTATCCTTAGGAAGAGGAACCTCTAGCACAGTATACCGGCAAAGGCCTACATCGACATATAAGATCTTTTACGAAAGCGGCGGTGAACGACCACGGGAACGGAGGCACCAGCAGGAGTAGAAGAAGACCCACCCTCCCTGCGAGTCGGAAACATGGGGCCTAGAAGATGTAGTACTCGTCGCCGAAGGACCCATAGTTGTAGGAGGAAGCATGGTCAAAAGCGCGAAGGTCCGCACCCAAAAGGATCCACGATGGCTATCTTGTGACGCCCCGAATCCTGTTTTGAGATTTTTACCTCCGAAACTTGGTTAATCACGGATATCAAACGTGACGGCAGGTTTATAACACAAAATCATGACTATAAGAAATTTTGTTTCAGAAAATTTCGGCATGTGGAATTTATTTGTATAGAAAATCGCCCTGTGATATTAAAATAGTTTTTAATACAAGTTTACAATAAAACCATTGTGAAATACTTTAAACAATGTCCATATACAATATATATACTTAGTCCTTGACTTAAGGACTACAAAAGCTATCGGACATCAGAGGCCACTAGACTCGTAGATTGCATGCCCTTCCCCCGTGCTTGACCTGCAAAACTATTAAAAAAATAGGATGAGCCAAATCCGGGCTCAGTGGGAACCATATAGGTTATATATATAAAATAATTAGTTTACGTTAATGCAATAATTTGAAAATCGTGCAGTGCAAAGCAACTCACCCACACGTGCAAGCAAACCCCACTAGGAGTCCTATCCTAGCCACCGGAAGCTAACTATCCGAGCAATCTATCATGTCCTTAGACTTCCCATGGAGTACCCTAAGCTAAATCTCACATCCCTAGAGAATCGTTGATATAAAACTGCTTCAACACAACATCTAGCTTCCTAAGGTTCGACTTGCTACGTGGATTTGCTTTCAAGTTCAATTCAATGCTATTGTAACGCCCCGTACCTCTATTTTTTGGAAATCACGATACAAGTCGCGTGTGAGGTAGAAAGTGGACTTCGGATAGCCAAATTTTGTTCTGAAAAGGTTGAAATGACTTGGAGATTTTTAGTAAGCCATATTAATATATTTAAACATGTTGGAACACCCATAAGTCATTTCGGGTTACTCGGACAAAAATATGCTCGGACATCATAAGTTTTTATCCTACCCGATTTTTTTGTTTCAGGCCAACTTTGGAGCTCTGTAACTTCTTTGTCTTTTATCCGAATTGGACTCCATCTCCAATTATGCCTAGTTTTTATAGCATTCTACAACTTTCATGTTTTGACCGAAGACTAATTCACACTCTTTGCTGGTCAAAACAGTGGGCGAAGTAGGCCACTTAGTGAATTCTGATCATTTATTAACGCTATAGCAAAGTGCTGTCTTTATCGAATTTATGGGAATTATCTATTTAGAGTTTGAGGAAACTTCTTTGTAAGTAGTTGTAGATCTTCGAATTACCTTTTCGGTGACATAAAGATCATCTCAATCGGAATTCTGAGCGAGAAGTTATAGTCGTTCAAAGTTCAATGCAGCAGGTTCCAAAACCATCCGTGAACAGTGACGGAAATTCAAAACGGGAGTTTTTGTTTATATAAATTCACCTCCATTTCCTTCTCATTTTATCACCATCACTTGAAAGCTTCTAGAGAGAGAAATGAGAGGCGAATTTGGGGATTTTGCGCATGATTTGAGATCACGATCCAAGCTCCATCTTTACTTACTATTCCGCATCACTATTCATTGTCATCTCCATCATCTTCACTTTCTTCCATGTCTAAAAATAGGGAAAGCTTGCGATTCCCTCAGCCCAACTCAATTCAGTCACGATTCTTCGAGGGATTAACCCTAAAAGGTGGGAACATTGGTATTCAACCCTTATTTCAAACTATCATGCATGATATGCTTCAAATTGAATCAAACCTAGGCTTTTTGACCAAATCGCACGTTCATGGGGGTTCGGGTTGTTTTATTTCAATTATTTTGTTGATTTGCATTACATATAACTTGATTATGACTTTGATACCAAAAGCCCAAATTTCAAATGAGTTTAAGCATGGTTCGCATATGACCCTCATATACGTATATGATAGCGAGCAATAACTTTGATATACATATATATGATGTTATATACATAGAATTAAAAGTATTGCTTGGGTATAATTACTTGTGTTTGCGATGGTATTGTTGTACTTTGATTATTATTCTCTTTTTTTATGAGTTTTGCCAACTACTCGCCACTTCGTAACTATGCTGGGCAGATTTATAAATTTATTTTAAATAAACTAAGTACAGTAAACATATGGAGAAGTTTATATTGAACTTAAAGCTTATGAATTATATATTATGCTTGGCTTGGAGCCTATGTGTTGTAAACCTATGAAACTTTCCACACGAATGAATTTATTAACTAGGCCAATAGTTAACGGACTTGGCAAAAAGAGTTTAAGTACAACATAGATATTGCCATTTGATCTATGGTATATATTGTGATGCCTTAAATCCCGCTATGAGATTTAGACCTCTGAGACTCGGTTAATCACGGTGCCGTACGCAACGGAGGGTTTTAATACATTTAATTAGATACTAATATAAAAGAAATCAAGTGTAAGGCCATATTTTAAAAAAAATTGGCATGTGGAGTTCGTAGTTTTAACAAAACCAAAACCTATAATTTATAAAAAAAACAAAGATCAACTCCACATCTGTATAAGCCTTAATCATAAAAATCAAATGTCTAACATATACGTATATACCAATCCCTCCAACGAGGTCCCAGTAAAGCAAGTAAATGGCCTTTATACATCAATATAAAATCAAATACAGTCTAGTCATACAAATGATGTTTAGAATTATAACTCATAGGACATGAGTCATACAAGGCCGATTATAATGAATTAAGGTCATTAAAGGTTTCTAATCCATTGCTCATGCCATCCCTGGTAAGCGACCTGCAAACCTGTTTGGAAAATGGGAGTGAGCCAAACACGGGCTCAGTGGGAACTATAAGTTGTTAGGCTATAGATTTTAAGTTCAATTTAAGGTTTGGGAGAGAAGAATTGAAGGAATTTTAGGCTATAGATTTTCGCGGGTTAGGGTTATTGAGGAGAGAGAATGGATATTTGGGTTTTATTGAAAAAACAATATGAGATTGATATGATGTAGATTGGAATAAATGATTTGAAACTTTGTAAAGATGAATTTGATGTTTTATGGAGCTTTTGTAAAAAAAATGGGGAAAATGGTTTTTGTGGGTTAGAGAGAAATAGGGAAGAAAAATGAAGAGATGGAAGATAAATAAAGACCCAAAACAGGCCCCTGTTGAAGTTGTTCCTGCACTACATTTAAAGAAACTTTCCACTTTCAAAAGTATTGTTAGTTAAACGAAAAATAATTAGGGAAGATGAATAATTTGAATGTACACTTAAAACTAAGTAATTTTTGATCTCATATGTGAACTTTTTTTTAGATGAACTAAATATCACATGCTCTAGTAATTACAAGTTGTCGCCTAATTGTATAAAACTGATCATCCGGTAGAGGTTTAGTGAAAATATTCACTAATTGTGATACGGTGCTTACGAATTCAATATCAACATCGCCTTTTTGCACATAATCACAGATAAAGTGATGTCCTATCTCGATATGCTTGGTTCGTGAGTGTTAGATCGGATTCTTAGTCAAGTTAATAGCACTTGTGTTATCACACTTAGTAGGAATGTAACTTAAACTTATTCCAAAGTCTTCAAGTTATTATTTAATGTATAGTGTTAATGCACAACAACTTCTAGCCGCCATATATTCGGCTTCGGCAGTAGACAAGGCCACCGAATTTTGTTTCTTGCTTGACCAAGATACTAGTGCATGTCCTAGAAAGTGACAAGTGTCACTAGTGCTTTTCCTATCAATTTTATATTCAGCAAAGTCCGCAGCGAAATAACTTATCAAATCGAAAGTTGATCCTCTAGGATACCATAATCCCAAAGAGTTAGTGCCGGAGAGATAACGAAATATACGTTTTACGGCATGTAAGTGTGACTCTTTTGGATCTGCTTGGAATTGTGCACATAAACAAACGCTAAACATAATATCCAGCCTACTTGCCATTAAATATAATAAACTACTGATCATACCTTGGTACTTTTTGATATCCACGGTTTTACCATTTTCGTCTTTTTCGAGTTTCAATAATGAACTCGTTAGAATGCTCATTGATTTTGCTCCTTCCAAGTTGAATTTCTTCAAAAGCTCTTTCATATACTTCTCTTGATTTACAAATATTCCATTCTTTCATTGTTTGACTTATAAATCGAGAAAGTAATTCATTTCTCCCAGCATGCTCATTTCAAACTCCTTTTGCATGCAATTTGAAAATTACTTACATAGATTTTAGTTAGTTGATCCAAAAATGATATCATCGACGTAAATTTGAACAAATAGCATATCATTATCATGATTCTTGATAAATAAAGTAGTGTCAACTTTTCCTCTAACAAAACTATTTTTATAAACCCATTTAAAAAATTTCCCAAACATGACAAGTAGACGTGGTTTCAAGCAAACCAGAAAAGGTAAGGAGACAGCCACAAGCACTTCCACTCCTCTATTGCACTCCTCACACTTCATTAATGATGAAGCACAAGCTAAGTTCGCTACTCTTTACTTTAAGAAAATTATCCGTGGTAGAGTTGTTAATGATAAGTCTAAGTTTAATGCCTATAGTCTTCATGTCTCTAATTTATTCGCATTTCAAGGCCTCAAAACTTTTTTGGCCATATAATTAAGCGTCTATCCTTCCTATATCAAGGAATTTTATGCTAACCTCCATCATCCACAAATTGAGTCCATTGATAAATTTGATGAATCTATGTTTGCCACTCGTGTTAATAACACAAACTTAACCTTCACCGAAGCTCCCTAGCTGAGTTATTCAACATTGACCAAGATGATTGATTGCTTTTGATTTTGACAAAGGGGGAGAGAAATAAAGGCTTTTATCAAAGGAGAGTAACTTTTGCTTCTTAATCTTAACGGTTATAAATTTCAAACTCTTTAATTATTAAGAACTTGTAGTTTTAACTTTTAATGCGTTGTTTTGAACCTTTTAGTATGCTTGAATATTGGGTTAATTTATTTAGCGTGCTTTGCTCTAATGCTTTAAAGTTCATTATGCAATTTCCTTCATTAGTATAACCAATATGCTTAGTTGATATTATATGTCTAAATCCATGCATATTTTTAAGGGGGTGTTCTAAAAATCTCAATTTTCTTTAATTCTCAAAAGCTTTCTTGTTGGATTGTCATAATCAAAAAGGGGGAGATTGTCAAACCAATGTTTTAATATGTTGGTTATATATATATATATATATATTGATTTTGATTATTTAATTCAAATTCTAATTATTTAACTTGCATTGAATATACAGTACAAGATTCTTTATGAAGCAATTAGTTTGAGAAAGAGAAAGCTTCATGGAAATTATTCAAAGTGTTGGAAAAATCAAGTGCTATAACAAATTTTATTTAAAAAGAAGATTCACAAAGAATTCCACAATCTCAACAAAATTCAAATGCTTCATCAAATATTCAAGAGAAATATTATGCTTGAGAAAGAGAAAGCTTCATGGAAATTATTCAAAGTGTTGGAGAAAATCAAGTGCTATAACAAATTTTATTCAAGAAGAAGATTCACAAAGAATTTCACAATCTCAACAAAATTTAAATGCTTCATCAAATGTTCAAGAGAAATATTATAGTGTGTAAATATGTTTAGGAATTTATTTTGTAAAGTTATAATTATTTGATTTTGAAAGAAAACAAAAAAAATGCTCCAATCATTTTGATAATATTTTTTAAAACCCTCTTTTGTACTTCACTTAAGCACATTTTGAGAAAATATGTTATAGATATCTTTTGTTGAAAAGTTGGCCATTTCAAATTCAAATTGTGAGAAAATATATTATAAGATCTCTTTTGTTGAAAAGTTGGCCATTTCAAATTCAAATTATGAGAAAATATATTATAAGATATCTTTTGTTAAATATTGGCCATTTCAAATTCAAATTTTGAGAAAATATATTATATGATCTCTTTTGTTGAAAAGTTGGCCATTTCAAATTCAAATTGTGAGAAAATATATTATAAGATCTCTTTTGTTGAAATATTGGCCATTTCAAATTCAAATTGATCTTGAGATCTTAAAACTTTTCAAAAAGTGGTTACTTTCTCATTCCCACTTAGAGGCTATTTATACTCCAAAATATGCTTTCAAAACCACCTCTTGCATAATCTTTTATCCCTTGATCCTACAAACTTTGAGCAATTCATCTTTCTATATCTTGATCAAATATTTATAACTCTAAAAGTGAGCTTTCATTTTGTACTTTGATAGAGTTGCATTCCATTGGTGTGTATCACCAAAACCTATTATACTTTACATTTTGAGAGTTTTTTCTCATAGTGTTAGTAAGAAAGCTTGTTGTGTTAAGTATGGTGAGAAGAATCACACTTGTAGAGTGTAGTGAGAAATATTATATTTGTAAATATTTGATTTTCACCTATAAGAAAATCAATTTTAGTGAAAGTTTTCGGAGGCACTACTCGGGCGCGAACGTGTGGTCTAAACAACTGAACCGCATGAACAAAACATGATTAAGTTGCGGTTATATCTCTCTATCCTTACCTCTTTATTTATTTTCCTTATTGTTTCATCTTGCATCATTAATTAATTATTCAAAATACTTATTGATTATTTTAGTTTATTTTGAAAGATTTTTAATTTGCCATAAACCCTATTCACCCCCTCTAGGGTTAAAATCTGACCAATAATTATTTATTATCATTTACTATATATACATCTAATATACATCTTTTTAATAGACCATTAATTAGACAGCCCAAAAAACATATGTAAATTATTATTGTTATTGTTGTTATTGTTGTTGTTGTTATTATTATTATTTATGTTCCAAAAAATTGCATTCTCCTTTGTTCAGTTAACTTCATCCGTTTGTACAAAATGCCACGTGGCATCTCGCTAGGCCATTCCCTGGTCATTTCAACTTTTGGGCGCTAACCCACGTCTTTATAGGTTGCATTTAATGCGTAATGACAATGAATGGCGAATCCCAAAAGTTACACTCCATCGCTTGTTTGCTCGAGAGTGGGAAGCGTGTAGATTTGCGCATGCGGATGTATTAAAGATGGAGAAAATATAGAAATTCCTCCTTTATACTATTTCTTTTCTTACTCTACGGTAGCAGAAAAAATTCCTTTGAGTTTTTCCTTCTCCCTATTCGAAGAAAAACCCTAGGGCTTACTCCTTTGTCTCTCTTTTTTCTTCGTTTATGGAATATGTCGATTCACAGGAATCTAGATAGCTTTCTTGTTAAAGATGGGCCTATTCCTCTTAAGCTTCAACGATCAAATACGGGCAATGTAAGTGGTTCTTGTTGACTTGAAAGTCACTAATCTTGTTTTGATAATAATAATAAAGTTAATCATGTGTAATTTAACTTAGTTGATGTTTTAAGTAATAGCCACAATGAATTGATCATACGTGGACTTAACCGAAAAGCCGGAATCAAGATCATTCACCTATAAAGTATTGCACAATTAATGTCTCATACCTCACACAACTTCAATGGGATTTCTATGAAGAACAATGAGCCAAGGAAGAAAAGAAACGAAGATACAAACAAAGCCCTCGAAGAGTCGTTATTGTATATTTGAGTGAGTGCTTTAGTTTCCTTTGTAAAGATTCATATTTGATCTTCATTAAAGCTCATATTATGTTCTAACATTAATAGATTGATCAAATCAAAGTTTAAATCGGAATCCTTTCAAAAACCTTCCTTTGGAGAAAAACCGTTTTTGAAATAAATTCATTTTAAAATTCTTACAAACTCAATTCCGAGCTCTTTACATTTTAGAAGTCTTAGAAACTCATATTTAAGTATCCTCATCAAGCTTCAAAATTGATTTTTGAGCTAATTTGCACAAATGAGAAAAATGGGATTTTTGGTCAATCTGGCTGCAAACCAGAGGGGACCATCAGTCGACTGATGGACTTTGCTCAGTCGACTGATGGCCACTCAGTCAACTGATGGCCCAGAAACTAGCCGTCGGAGTTCTGATTTTTTACCATTTTTGGTACCAAACTTCTAACAACTCCCTCCAAACGGCCATATGGTGTCCTAGACTATATATACACCATCTAAGAATTATTTAAACATTCTTGAATCATTCCTACACTACTCTCTTCATATACATTCAATATTCAAAGATTCAAGAACATTTTTTTTGATCAATCACAATTATTTTGAGCTAGAAATCATTGATCAAACTTGATATCTCTTAGTGTGAGCTTAAATTGTAATCTTCATACACTTGAGAGCTATTGTACATTGGTGTTAGTCACCAAATCTTTTCTTTCAAACATTAAGAGAGGTTTGTCTCTTAAGATAGCAAGAGTGAAATCTTGTGTGAGTATTGAGAGAGATTCAATACTTGTAAGAGTGTGTGAGAAGAATACACTTGTAGAGGTTTAATCTTCACCAGAAAGAAGATCGGTTATAGTGGAAATTCTCGGGGTACTAACCGAACGCGAAAGTAGGGGCTAACAAGCCGAACCGTGTGGACAAAAAGTCTTCGACTTTTATCGGTTTAATCTTTCTATCTCTTGAACTCTTATATTGTGTAATTTGTACCTTGTGATTGGAATTAACTTTGTTTCTTGATTGCTTGATTGATATAGACATCAAACATTTTTAAATCAATTTTAAAAATCCTATTAAGTTTTAAAAACCCTATTCACCCCCCCTCTAGGGTATTTTCCGACCTACAGTTCCAACTTGACGGATGTTTATCCCTCCTGGCATTTTATGGAAAGAATCCAACAGTTAGAGGTATAATTGAACGGTAATGTAACACCTTCGCCTTAATCTACAGGACAACACCCGTAATTAAGACCTAAAGTGCTACTAAACCATCTTAGATTGACTAAAATGGGTACAAATGTAAATATACAAATAAATTCAAATAGTAAATGTCATATGTGTCATTCAACAAGATATAAGGTGATATTACTGTGCATAAATATACATACGTACATATAACTGTTATACAAAACCAACTAAGTAAGTTCAATAATAATATACAATATTTCGGGCTAGCCGTGGCTTCCCAAGATAACATATACACAACAAAAATGTATCTATATCAGAGCCTCCTATTTTGATCCCGAACCCGCCGTCTTATTGACATCACACGTCTCTTGTGTACCTGTATTAGTTAGAAAATGGGGTGAGCTTATAGCTCAGTAGGGGAGAATATAGGGGATAACGTGTTTGAAAAGTATAATCATTAATTTCTTAATAGTTTATACTTCAACCCTTAATCCAAGTAAATATCATTATTTCACAAAACAATGCATGCTCATGCATATACATGTTACGTCCCTTTGTGTCAACCATTATGTCGAATCACCAGAACAGAATGTGGGCCACCTTTTCAAGAGAAGTGCCAAAGCTAAACCAAAACATAATAATCATCACAATGGGCCTGACCGCCCTCAAAAGATACCAAAGCTGAACAACTTCATAATCATAATGACAATGGGCCTGACCGCCCCCAAGAGAAATGAGCATCGAGATCATAACATGGGATCATATATAAACATAATATGGCATTTTTGTCTCGGGTGAATACCAACAGATAATTAATAATTGGACCACAGTACACAATATCACATCAACCGATCATTATTATACCAATTGTCTCAACAATTATCTAGATTTTTCGACTATTCACCGTGGGCTCTAGACAACCGATGACTCACTAGTGTCTTGCCGTTGTCTAGATTTTCGGACTTTTCACCGCGGGACCTAGACAGCTGACGACTAGTTAACCCCCCCAGAGGTTTAGGGCGTTTCAATCTAAGGGCACCAGGCCCTGCCTATTTTTTCATCCCGGCAAGCACTAACCATATCATTCCCTTTCACCTAACGGAAGGCCAAACAGATACAAATAACCGTGGACAACATCCCACCATATATATAACATAATCGATAATAGATCCACATACGGATAAAGAACCCCCGAATATAGATAATCACGTGTTCAAGAATGCCACATGAGCATAAGAAGCCATCCACAACACGGATATAAGATACAATTCTTCTAAAAAGTATATAATACTCCATATGCCATGAGAGTACTCCAAGTTTATCCAGAATATCACCGAGAATGCCGAATTGACACAATAATTATGGATAGTGTGCAATTCATGCTCTAAATGTAAACTAGAAACAACATATTCCACTTAAACTTCATTCATCATGTATCCATGTTCTTCAACGCATACATAACCCATTTACAAATCCACTTGGATAAGACCAAGCATGTATATCCAAGGAACATCACTTACAAGTCTATATTACATAGATGTCAAGTTCAAGTGGCATATCTTGTCCCAACTAATGCATCATATAGAAAATAGAAACTTCATATGCCATATAAGCTCTATCCAATTAACGTCCATGTTCTTTAGTGTATACGAAACCCTTTATTAAGCCCTTTTCTTGTCAAAGCAACATATGGTGAATAGTACCTTAGAGATGGGTTTGGATGATTTCAAGCTTGAATCTTCGATTAAGAATGAAAAATACGTAGAAATCTCTCTCTTTCTCTCTCTAGAATCCTCTAGAACCCTTTGGAGGTGTGTGGAAGAGTTTGAGTCGAAGTTGGAGTGAAAAATGACCAAAAATAGCTTAAAAACGTGCTTAAATCGGTGGAAATAGTTAACTAGCAGACCGGTATGTCAAATACCCAATACTGGTCCGTGGAGCACAAATTTTCCAAAATTTTGTTGCCCATCCAGTATGCCAAAAAGGCCATACCGGTCCACGGGTAATTTTGGTGCCTTGATGCACTATTTTTGTTTTGACCGTAACTTTTTGCTCGGAACTCTGATTGAGGTGATCTTTATGTACACGGAAAAGTATTTCAAAGATCTACAACTTCTTAAGAGGAAGTTTTTCCAAATTCTTGATAGATAATTCCCAGGAATTTATCAAAGATAGCTCTCTGCCAAAGCACTACCGAATGACCATAATTTACTAACCGACCTACTTTGCATGCTGTTTTGACCAATGTGGAGTGAGAATTAGCTTTCGAAAAAAACACAAAAATTGTAGAATGGTACAAATACTAGACACTCGTGTGAATAGGATCTTAGTCGAATAAATAGCGATAGCTCAAAGATAGCTAGAATTAACAAATCGCGAAGGACCAAAACTTCTTATTTACCAACCGAAATCGATTCGGACGACCCGAATCACCAAACGATCACTCACATGAGTATAAATAAGCTAATACAATTCAATTTAAGATAATTTAAAGCACATGGTATTACAGGTAAGGTCCAACGACTCAAGTCTGAAGTACTTGGTGTAAGAACATGTGTTCTCGACGCCCGGGGTCTTCGTGGGCGGCGATTCCGTTGTTGCTTTGAAAATCGATTTTGAAAAGAATAAGAGTCGCTAGTTTGTTTTACTAAACAAATAAAAGGTTTGTTTAAAAGAGACGTATTTATGGACTAAATATCCTCTTATACACAATGTATGCGAAACCAGTTGATTCGAAGGTTCGGGGATTAAGTTACGAATCGGGAAGGTGTTAGGTACCCAATTCGCCCTTTCGGTCTCTTGAGTAGGATATGCGTGTGTTATAATTCAGTTCTTGCATGCTATTGCTATTACTTTATAACTTTTCGTGCTTGCCTTAGGAATCGGGATTTTGGGGATGGGATGAAAACTATGTGTTTCTTAGTTTGCCCATGATTTTGAAAATAAGTGTGTGTGATTTGGAAAAGAGAGTTCGATAATGGTAGATGCAATGAAACAAGTGATTTTGTAAAACTTTGGGCTTTTCGGAAACTTATTCGATGTGGAATCTTATATTCGATATTATATGAGGCGAGTTGACCGATCGTGTACCAAAATCTATTGATTAAATCGGTATAGATGGCAATAGTGCTTTCATAATCGAGTATTTATCACATATACACTGCAATCTATGAGTTATATTGGATATATAGCGATTATTGATTCCTTCGTATAACAATACCACTAATCCAGGCTTTTGGAAAAGTAAGAAAGTAATAATACTATTTTGGAATTGGATTAGGGTTTGTTATACGCCTTTAGTTTTGAAAAACAATTTGAAAAAGGGTTTTGAAAAGCTATTAAGTGATAAAAATTATGCACACAAGAGTATGAATTATAAAACTGACGAATAAATAAAAAAAGAGAGAGAAAATTATACCTAAGCCTCCTTGGAAGGAGAGAATAAGGATCTCTTAGTGTGTACCACGAAATCGCCTTGATTGTTGATGAAAAATATGAATGGAGGGGGGTCTATTTATAGCTGAAAAAATGCTTAGAGAGCAAGAAAATAGATTGCAACCAGGACTCTTAGAGCTTATCGCAAAGCCTTACCACCGTTGGATTATTCTGATTTTTGGATATGTGTTGGATTACTCGGTCTCCCCAGCTTGGTACAAAGAGTTTGTTCCCACATAGGAAACGTACTTGCGTACAACAACCTCAACAATTGAACTTATAGCCGTTGGATTTTCCTGAATATTGGATATATTTTCCCTCTAAATGTTTTATATTTTGTGTCCAAATTTGAGGTCTATCAGAATTCGGGAAGGCCTCTATTTATTTTAATTTGCTATAAAGGACATTTCGACTAGAATTGCATGATAGACAAATTGATTGTTGATGATCCCATGTCCGACAAAGCTAAAATTTGAATATGTTCTTCCTCATGATAAGACCTATCTACGGAACAAACTTCAGATCATTTTAACTTTAAGAAGGCCTCCATTTGATCACCCGAAACAAACTCATGATTTTCTGAATTTTCGGAGATCCGACCGTTGGATCGAGCTAATTTTCGAGTATGCTACTCCTTATGGTAATGTCTAACAACTCTCAAAGTTTGACGTTGATCCGAAATGCGTAACTCTCCTTCCACAAGTTTTCAAGAGTTTTGACGGTTTTTGGTTCTGGCAGTTTTCGATAATTTTGTAATTTCTTATCCGGGATCTTTTCGGTTTTTTTCTTTGACTTGTATCACATGTGTATGGTATGCATGCATCTAGGAATGCTTGTGCATGCATATGTGCTCATTTTCTTAGAGTTCGAGATTCTTGCAGGGGTCGCAAAATGAGGTGTTCACACTTGGCCTTAACTCTTAGTTACATGCCCTTGGGGTAAGGTATGATTAATTGAGGATAAAGTACAACCAACCTCTAGCCCCGAAGGCCAACGCAAAATCTTAGGATGTAGGCGTGCAGCAAGGCTTCCTCCGATTGAGGGAATAAAATGCCTAAGAATTCCTTCGATTGAGGGAAGATAATGCCTGACTGCAAAATGAACCGGTCATCAGAACGGCTGACATAAACAAACTTTGAGGGGAGCTGGAATGGTCCAAGCCTTTGGATGATTTCTATTGATTTCCTCCATTTTTTGTTACTTCTAACTTTGTTTTTGGACATTTAAAATAATATTTTTTTATTAAATCTTTTGTTTTGGGGCCCTGGTCCATCCGAATGAACAACTTTTCGAAGGATCTTAAGTTCGGTTATTGTTTAATTAATGTTAATTCCTTTTGGTTGTTCAAATGCTTAACGTTAAGTTCTCATTTTCTTAATGTTAAGTTCTTGTTCTCAATGCATGTATGATAACCGTCACTTCTTTGAATAAAAAAAGAAACTAAAAACATTTTAATAGTGGTAGAGCATGTGCTCTTGGTACTGATAGAGCATGTACACAAATAAATGGAATATATAATATGTGAAATATTCAATAATTTTTTGTGATTTTTTTTATACATTATTTTATGGTTACAATGGATCTTGTTTTGTAGTTATTGAAAAGCATATTTTAAATATATAAAAATATTATTAATATTTAATTTTTAAATTTAGAGTTTTATTGTTTTAAAGTTTTTTTAAAAAGTTGAGAAGAAAGAAAGATGGCGTGGATGTGTAAAATGGATGTGTATTATACACCACCATTTTACACATTAATGAAGTTGGTAAGGGCATTTACAGAAACATTGGAGCATTAATTTTTTTTTAAAATTGCTTATGTGGCAATGAATTTACACAATCATTGGAGACGCTCTTTAGTTCACAAGAAATTCAAAATAGACCATTGTGGAGTAAATGAGTTGTGTAATTTTTGTATGTAAAAGATAGCCATGTGGAGTAAATTCATTGGACACATATTTAAGCCCTATCGCACTAATTGATACGCCAACCCTAAACTCTCGTGAGTTGGAAGTTCAAAAATTAACATGATTATACAAGGGCATATGCATTAGATGATATACAACAAACTCCTTCTTTTTTTTAGAGTATACAAAAAATAATATTTTTTATCAAGTCTTTTGTTTTTGGAGTCCTAGTCCCTCAGAAAGATCAACCCTCCGAAGGATCTTAAGTTTGCTTTATGTTTAATTTTAATTCTCAATGCATGCATAGCAATTATCACTTCTCTAAATAAAAAAAAGAAACTAAAAACATTTTTTCAACATTTTTAATTTAAAGATAAAAATAAATTAAAAAGAACCAAAAAGAACTAAACAAAACTGCCACTTAACTTGATTTTTTTTTTGGATTACATGTCTAGCAACTGTCACTTCTCTGAATAATCAAATCACAAAATAAAATAAGTATTTTTGTTGATAATCTCTTTCGACAAATACATTAGTTATTTTATATCAACCGAAAGACAAAACTCATATATTTAATTTTCATTAAGTTCATTGAATAATAATAAGTATTTCTCAACTATTATTATTAGGAATTAAGTAGCATGCATGCATTCTCTCCTAGTTAGTATTCATATAGCTCTATTTTATTGGACCACATCATTTTATACAAGAATTTAAAAATAGTCATAATTGTAAACTTGTGAGTTCCAATAATATTAATTAGTTGTATCATGCAATACTTTACAAATCCAACCATATATTACTAACTTAAATCATTACTTTAAATAAGTACTACTTTACATGCACCAAGCATTAGAAATTAGAAATTGCATTATCTCGTGTTGTCAAAGAAATAATTAAAACTCCTTAAGTGTTAAAAGATCTTCACTATAATAAACACCTTACAACTTAACTTCTTCAATCAAATTACACTTATACTATTATCTTCTTACTAGTTCTTGGTAATACGATTTACAAGATCAGCAGCAATTCAGAAGAACAAAAGCTCGTTTATAGGCCCAAGCTATGCTTTTGTGGGAAAAACGCCTACTTTAAGATTAGCCACATAAAGAAAAACCCAAATAGGATTTTCTGTTGCTGTAAGAACAATGGTTGGGGTTTTTTTGAATGGTTGTTCTATAAAGTGTTATGTTTTCTTTTTCAGAGGAGAATAAAGATAGATTGACACATTCAAATACTTCAGTTTTTGTTAATATTCTAAATAATCACAAGAAATTGTATTTTATAGTTCTCATTAACATTGTGTTAAAGTTGTTTTAATTATTCTTATAGTTTGCATGATATTAAAGATATAAAAAATCAATTATTTCAATAAAATTTGATCTTTGTTCTATCCATTGTGTTTTTTCTTGTATTTTGCATAATATTAAAGATGTAAAAATCAGTTAGAGTATTTAATAAAAATTGATCGTTGTTAATTATATCAATTTGCGTTTTAAAGAAAAACTCTATTGATGAACATAAGTTTTTATGTTATTAATCAACTAAGTATAATTTCATACTTTTAATCAGATCAAAATGTACTTGCAATACGACATCGTAACTCATGTGCTTTCACCATTAGAATCATTCAACATATTTCTCAATTATAGCATCTTCGAAACTAGTATGTGTTGCAACCCAACAATCATGCTCAACAAGGTAGACACTTTTTCAACACGTACTAACCTACATTTGTAAAATTATATTATATATCAAACATATGATAATAAAAAAAGAAAGAAATAGTAATAACAAAGATGAAAAAACATATCCACTTACAAATTTAACATGTTCTAGAATCTGCAAATTGTTTATGTCAACATCTGATGGTATATTTATAGTCATTGGATCACCATCTTAGTATGGAATAAGAAAGGTCCAAGTTGCTGTTGTGACATCGTCATCTTCAATTGCACTAACATATCTATAGGATTATCCTAAAAATTGAAGATGTAAAAAGATTGTTGCTTAAAATAGGGAAACAAGTTAAACAAATATCAAATGGAGAAAAAATGCAAAACAAACTATACATAAATATTACCAAACAACCGTGTGAGGAACGCAGATCAAGCTTCGTACGACTGGTTCTGTCTCGAATCATGAATCTTGATGATGATGATCCCTCAAACTTTTTTGGAGAACGATATCGGCGAGCATTGTCTATGATCTCTCTTGATCTTTTTCAGTAGTTATGTGATCTTATCTTAGAAGAAAGAAGAAGAAGCTATGTATTTTACTTTTTTTTCCAAAAGCAAAAAATAAACAAAGAATAAGAATGGAAAGTAAGAGTTGTATGTAATTTGTAATCTTGATATATAGAGAGGAAGATTAAAAGTCAAATTTATTTTGAAAATGTTATTTCCCATAAACTTGTGTTATTAATTAACTATAAAACTAAAATAACGAAAACACCCATAAACATTTATCCTAATATGAAATTAAGTTATCTTAAGTTTGTTTGACAAATAGAATTTTTAAGATCCTAAGTTTGTTTGACAAATATAATCTTTAAAGAATCTTAGGATTAATTAAAAAAAATAGAACCCATAACCTTAACATTTTATAACAACTTAAGGATGTTGACATCCCACTAATAAACATTAATTATTATTGGTGCCCATCGATCAGAGATGATACTCGTTAAAAACTCGGCCATAGATAGTTCATATATAAATGTAATTTAATTTGTTTCAATGATACACACACACACATATATATATATATATATATATTATGGGTTCACATGTATATACTGTATAAGGCCATCTCCAATGGTCATTTCAATCTATACAAATTTCTATGATAGAAAAAGAAATAAATAAATAAATATGTGGGATATTTTATATTCATTTCTATGTGAGGTGGAAGTTGAGTTATATGTGGAATTTTTATAAGCATTTCTACATGTAGAAATGGTGATAGAAATTGTAGAAATGTCTATAGAAATTTTTAATGTGACATGGCACATTCTTTTTGGATACAAGAAATTCACTAATTCTCTCCCATTCTTAAATAAATGTCAAATAAGATATAAATAACATTATTAAAAAAAATTTATTTGAGATTCTTCTACTTATATAATTATAATTATATTACCAAATAGATATAAAAATATATATTAAAAATATCATATAGAATATAAATGAATTTATAAGAAATAATGACCTAAAAAAAAGAAAAAAAAACCCTTTGCGGAGATTTGAATGTAATGCTGTTGGAGTTCAATTTGATTGGTCCACTGTTCTATGCGTACTCCAATTCTTCCGGTGCCAAATGTTGCGATGAATGGGGAAAACCTAGGGAAAACAGAGAGAGAAAGTCTCTCAGAACAATGGACTTCGCCAACTCGGCGCTCGTCACCATGGCTCATCGTTTCGTTAATCTTATTAAGCTGGGCTGTCTTTCTATATTCACTTTATCAGAATAATTGCCCGGGTAGAGTTGCGCGTCACAAATGTCTTCTCCATAGTGCTCTTGGACGCTTATCTTTTCAACCATTTCAGGAGAATCCGCAATTTGGACCCGCAATGTCTACGTAAATTCTGTCTCATGCTCTTGTCATATATTGTGTAAATTCAATTTCCTTGTTTTTTTTTTGCTAAAATGTTGATTAAATGAAAGGGTATGATTCTAGATCATGATTTCAAGGTTGTCTAAATGTATTGTGTTCATGGTTTTGAGGTTTTACACTTTAAACTTAATTTTATGCATTATTTGTTTTTCTTAAATAAAAATAATCCCTAAACCATCAAAATATATACACTCCTGTACGCAGTTATATGTATAAACTGCTATATATATGATTCCCCCCGTTCTTGCACACAGCCAAAAATAAATGTGTTTAGTTTCAGTAAATGCGTTGCAGCGTTGGCTAGGCCCTGTAGGGTTTATTGGCAAATTAACTTATATTTGGAAGTTGCCAAAGTCGAAGTTCCAAGATAAGGGCTAAAGTAGGAGTTACAATAAAAGAATCCTTCTTCAGAGAAGAACAAAGATATGGTGGTAGCATGGAGAGATTAGAACCCAAAAAAACATGCTCAAAAAAATAAACCGCTGCAATGGTCCATGAGGCAGAATTTCCCTCAAATTCACCATCTCCCATTGATAGCCAGCATGATGCAATTTTTAATGCACTTGGTCCCTCAAACCTCAATCCATCTCATAACTCTCCTGTTGCTAATCATGGTATTTATGAAGTTATCCAGAACCTGCTGCGGATAGCATCATTAAAGGGGGATTAATGTACAGTGTGTCAAGTCTAGCAGAGCTCATCAGAAGCCCATCTGAGCCTGCTTGTTTGCACGCAGAAGTGCAGGGACCCAGCTTGTTTAATTGGGACCCAGGACTAGGTCAAGAAATAAGGCCCCAAACTTGGTAAGTTTGGATTAAAGGTCCAAACTTTTTCATAAGAGGAGAAATAAGGAGGGAAGAAAAGATGTCTGGCTCGTCACAACATAGTTTGATGGTCAGTAAAAAATCAGTTTTGTGGCATGAAAATGCAGAAGAAAACTATACCGATACCAGCAAAAGCATGAGTGAAGAAAAGGCAAAAAAATTAATACGACAGTGGAACTAAAAGAGACCTTAGAACGCTTCCCATTTGAGCAAGATGTCTGATCAAATTAGCTAGTATGGAAGAAGACTTGTTAGACTCATAGAATCTGGGGTTAATCATAGGCGAGCAGGATTTGGAGGATGGAAGTGAAGGGGAAGAATACGAGACGTAAATTGAGTCAGACCAAAGGCAAGACATGGTGGAGAGGTCAAAAGAGTTGTTTGAAGAAACAAATGGACTCTCCTTACTGGATGCGGAGCAGTTTTCTCAAGAACCAGATAGGCAGCTGAAGTCACCAAGAAAGGGACCTCCCAACACTTTTCCAAATAATGCTGAAATCGATTTCTCAACTTTGCCCCTCAATCCTATTCAGACACTTGTTGGCATTCCTGGTATTTCTTCCCCATTCTCTAAAACTTTTGTCAATTCCAATTTTATTTCATCCAGTTGCATGATAGAGAAAGGGGAATGTGGAAGAGATAGTAAAGAACAAATTATCACACTCATCACGGAATATAATTTCCATAATATTCAAATAAATGAGGGTCATTGCAATTCAAAAATTCATGGGAAACCACATCTCCACTATACCAAGAAACCCAACGAGGGAAGTACGTTGGGGAGCGAGTTCATAAAAGGTTGGAAGAGAGCCAGTGGACTAAATTGTCAGACTTATTAAATAAGTTGAATCTGACTTTAGTACCTATTCAAAACAAAGACAAAAAGGGTTTTTGGAAGGATTTAAAAATAAAGGGGCCATCGAGTGGGATAATAATTCCAAATTATTTTATAGAATTGCAAGTGGGAGAAAAGTGAACAAATTACAAAATTGAGAGTGCAGAAGGTGTGATATTACAAATGGAAGATGAGATAGTAAAAGAGATAACATCATTGTTCGAGAAATATAAGGTAGAGGATGTGGCAATGTTTGGAGTAGAAGGATTGGATTGGGCTGGTATTAGTAGGGAAAGCAAGGGAAAATTAAAGAGACCGTTTGAAGATGAAGGAATCAAGAGAGCGTTATTCCAATGTGAAGGGGACAAGGCTCCCGGTCCAGATGGGTTCTCCATGGAAGCCTTGCAAGAAGGGTGGGAAGTTGTTAAAGATGATATGATGAGAGTTTTTCAATAATTCTTTGGCAATGTAGTAAATGCAAGAATGAATGTGCCATATATTTGCTTGATCCCTAAGAAGTTAAAGTCTATATCGACTAGGATTTTAGACCCATTAGTTTGGTTTCATCGTTGTATAAAGTTTTGGCGAAGGTTACCGTCACTGAGATTGAAGAAGGTGTTTGGAGAGAATCGATTCATCAGAAGGCGCATTTATGCGAGGGAGGGAACTTTTTGATTTAGTCCTAATTGCAAATGAAGTGGTGGAGGAGTATAGGGTAAAAAAGAGAGAAGGCATGGTTTTGAAGATTGATTTCGAGAAAGCATATGACCACGTTAGTTGGGATATTATGCTTGAAAAGAAAGGGTTCAGGTGCAAATGAGGATGTGGATTAAGGGGTGTTTATTGGCGGTGAATTTTTCTGTTATAATTAATGGGAAACCAAGAGGGTATTTTGGTGCATCTAGAGGAGTGCGTCAAGGAGACCCCTTGTCTCCTTTCTTGTTGATCTTGGTAGTGGATGTTTTGAGTAGATTGGCATGTGACAAAGTGTTGATTGAGGGATTTGAGATTGGGCGCAATAAGGTTAGAATATCTCACTTGCAATTTGTGGATGATAGTATACTCTTTGTGTCATGTCGAGATTATAGCATAGGTAACTTGGTGGGGTACTAAATTTATCCTCTCTTTTGTCAGGCTTGAAAATTAACATGGCTAAGAGCATTGTAGTCTGGTTAAATGTTGAGTCTGAGAGGTTGTCTTGCTACGAGTTAGGATGCTTGAGTGGGCCATGGCCATTAAAACTATCTAGGGATGCCGTTAGACGGCAATCCTAATACCTTATTGTTTTGGGATCTGGTTTTAGAAAGAGTATCGAGAAGATTAGATGGGTGGCATGGTAAATGGTTATGGCGATTTCCATTCACTTTGGCACTCCATTATTGCGAGTAAGTATGGCCTTCATCCGAATGGGTGGGATGTGAATATTGATGTCAAAGCTACTCTCCGTTCCCCTTTGAAATCCATAGCGAAAGGATGCGATAGTTTTGTTGAAAATACAAAGTTTGTGGTGGGGAAAGGAGATAGAATCCAATTTTGGGAAGATATTTGGGTGGGTAATAATCCGTTAAAAGAGTTATATCCTAGATAATATGTTAATCCAATCAGTTGTTTCTTTGCACTTCCATTTCAACCATTCATGGGATTTAAATTTCTCAAGGAATTTTAGCGATAGGGAGTGTGATGACCTTATCTCATTGTTGAATTTTATTGATAGTGTTCAACTCATTCTTAAATAATCTGATAAGAGAGTATGGGCGGGGCATTATTTAGGTGAATTGTCTTCCAAATCCTTCTTTGAAATCCTTTTGCAATCACCTCTGGTTCATTTGTTTCCACAATTTAGTTTCATTTGGAAAAGTGGTGTCCCTTCCAAAATCAAAGTCTTTGCGTGTATTGCCTCGTTGGGGAAAGTGAATACTTGTGACATGATCCAATTGAGGAGGCCGTTCACAGACCTTTCTCCTTCATGGTGCATTTTGTGTAAAAGGGCCATAGAAAACGTGGACCACATTCTGCTGCACTGCAACTTTGTTAATGATGTGTATGGGAGGGTCTTTGAAATGTTTGGAGTTTGGGCTCAGTTTATAATCATCAAGTGGACTTTCAAGCATAATAATCAGCAGTTGAAATTGATATGGAGATTTGCAGTTTTGGCTTTGGCATGGTCCGTTTGGATGGAACAAAATAAAAGGACGTTTGAGGACAAAAGCAACAGCATTAGTGAAATCTGGGAGCATACACGGTTTCTGATTGGATTATGGGCTAAAGCTTCAAACATTTTTAAGATTCTGAGCGTTTTTTGTTTAGTTTGGATTGTGCTAGCTTTATAGAATGATATGTGGGTCAGAGTTTTAGTTCTTTGTAGCTATTCCAAAGGCAAAGGAGTTATTTTCTTTTGATGCTAGTAGTTCCAGTGGATGTCTTATCCTCTGCTCATTAGCATTGTTTGTTTTGTAATTCCTTTTGCTGATCAATAAAATTTTCGTTTTCTATCAAAAGAAAAAAAAAGGCAGCCATGATGAGAATCAAGAACTTATTCCAACACAAATGCCGATTTAACCAACTGTTTCTCTCACCTTTAATTGGTAGAGCATGCCATGGTATAGCCGATGATGATTCAGAGGAGACTTTAGAAACTTGGGCGGAAGCACAAGATGCTAGAATTAATGTGAGCCTTGAACCTTTTCCTGAGCAGTGCATCCAACTTGAACAAGATAATAGCTCCACCATACTTGATCAAGATGTTCCCCGCTCCCTTTGCTCCAACATATGAGCACCATCCCCTTGAAGTCTGTCATTGATCTGCACCTCTGCCTCTAATTAAAATTCAAGCACTTATGTCCCTCCCATGTCTTGAGCCAATAGGAAACAACTGAAGAATAAAGCAAAATAAATATTATTTAAGTCAGTAAGGCAACTATCATTTAGCAATTCATTGTGGATGCCCTATAAGGCCCTAATCATGCTTCGGTCAACTTAAGAGTTTTTTTACAAGGGGTATGACCTCCCTTAGTTTCCAATGTCTGTCCCTCATAGCCAAAGGACTTTAAAACAAATGTGTTCCACTCAGAGACCTTCAATTCTTGCACTTTCACAACCAATGGTGCCTTTTCCTGCTGTCCCAAGTAATTATTGACCGTATCTTCACATGACACTCATCACTTGCTGCAAAAGAGGCTCTGTAAAACTCAACTTCTCGTAGTTCCACTCCACAGCCATCCATCATTTACTATTCACTAGACTCGATGTCCATTCTAGCCATTTCAATATAAATTGTCATATAACACTGGTTTATGTTAGTAGCCTAGTACTGAATATGTACTAAGGACACACCACTGAAACAATTTTGTATACCTAAAAACATACTCTAAACCCCACTATGTCTTGAGATTTCATGCTTTTCATGGACAAGTTTCTCCATAGGCTCAATTGCTATTTTGACTCACCTCTGGACTCAGGACATCATATTGGCGCAGGTTTCGTTTTGAGGACATCTCAAACCTCTCTGGTCTTGCCTTTTGATGGCTTGCATTGCAACTTTTGCTACATTGGGCACTGATCACTTTGTCTTGAGATTTCATGCTTTTTATGGACAAGTTTCTCTATAGGCTCAGTTGCTATTTTGGCTCACCTCTGGGCTCAGGACATCATATTGGAGCAGGTTTCGTTTTGAGGACATCTCAAACCTCTCTGGTCTTGCCTTTTGATGGCTTGGATTGCAACTTTTGCTACATTGGGCACTGATCACTTTGTCTTGAGATTTCATGCTTTTTATGGACAAGTTTCTCTATAGGCTCAGTTGCTATTTTGGCTCACCTCTGGGCTCAGGACATCATATTGGAGCAGGTTTCGTTTTGAGGACATCTCAAACCTCTCTGGTCTTGCCTTTTGATGGCTTGGATTGCAACTTTTGCTACATTGGGCACTGATCACTTTGCAAACCACTTATTAACTTAATTAGCCTATGCCTTCATTTTTTACTTGTCATAGTTCAGGCCATGGGTTTGTTAACCCCAGTTTTTTTTTTAGTATAACTAGCCTTCTAACCTAGACTTTTCTTGAAAAAACAGAAAGGATTGTTACATTCGATAGTCTCCAAATAATTGCTCATTCAAACCAAGATTCATTGGATGAATTTTCGATCTCTCTTTCTATATTATGATTAAACATCCATGCACTCAGTCTCGTATCTCAAACTTTGAGACAAACCACAATGTTTCTGCCATAGCTTCTAGGGCTCGTTTAGTTTGAGTTTTAGGGAAGGAATTGAAATTTTAGATTCCTGGAAAGCTTATTTCCTGACTTTTAAAATGCCTTGCTAATGTTTGGTTAAGACTGGAATTCTCTTTTCCTTGTATTGAGAATAATTTGCTAATAGATTATTAATTATTAATTTATTTAATATGAATTTGTTATACTATTATAATATATTATAAAATATTATTTATTTATAATGCAAAAGAATAATGTTTAATTATTTATTAAAATGAGGGTAATTTTGTCAGAAGCAAAAGTAGGAGAGGATTCCCTGGATTCCTATTGGCTTTTTTTTTTTTTTGATAAGAAACAAGATTCCATTAATAATAAAGATTAAAAGTACAAATATAGAGGGGACAAGGAGTCCACCAACCGAACATATAGCCCACAAAAAGAAAATAGAAGAAATATAATCCTGTCAAAACCCATAGCTAACAATGCACCCTTAACATAGAACCCAAATATAAATATATAATACAATGGAACACTATTCAAGAATCCAAGCTCTCCAATTGTTCTTGATGTCTTCCACCCTATAATTTTTGAAAAGCTTGGTGTTGGAAGCCCACAACGAAGCCATGAATTTGACTCTTTCCCACAGCCACTCCTTTTCTTCTATCTTTCCATCAAAAATTCTAGAATTCCTCTCCATCCATAATAGCCAAAAGGAAGCGACTTTGACACATCTCCATAGCTCCCTGCCCTTAGATTTGTCTCTATAGCTCTTGATTTCCCACATAAGAAGACTCGCGCCATCTTTGGGAATGGCCCAACTAAACCAAATTCTGCACAAGCTTTGTTCCATATAAAATATGAATAAGGGCAATGTAACAACAAGTGGTTCAAAGATTCTGCATCACTCTTGCACAGTACACACCATGATGGGGAGAGGCAACACTTCGGTCTTCTCTTTTGCAACAGATCGTAGGTATTAACCCTCCGTGAGCAACTAACCAAGAGAACACCTTCACTTTTGTGGGAATACCAACTGCCCAAATGACTTTTGAAGGAGCAAAATGTGGATGCGTTGGAGAATCGATAAGAGATTTGTAAAAAGAAGAGCAAGAGAACCCCTCCCCTTTCAACAACCATCGCCTATAGTCCATACACCCCGGAGACAATCTAACACCCTCAATGACTCTCAACAAAGAAAGATACTCCTCCAACTCTCTCTCATTCAAATTTCTGGAAAAAGATAAATTCCAAGACACAATACAATTCGAATTTAAAGAGGCTAAAGAAGCAATGGAATCTCCTTTGTTCACGGAGAGTCTATACAGACGCGGAAACAAAGAATCAAAGGTTGTCTCACCCCTCCATTTATCCTCCCAAAATCTAACTGTGGAACCCCCACCCACCCACTTCAAGTTTTATGTGCTCCAAGAATGATTCAAGACCATGAGAAATATATTTCCAAGGGTTTCTATAAGTCCCACTACTCACAACTTTGGAGTCCCACCCATTTTCGCTTAATCCATATTTGCTTCTAATGATGGAATACCATAGGGAATTTTGACTACGGGGGAATCTCCACAACCATTTTCCCAACAAAGCTTTATTTCGATTCACCAAATTACCAATGCCCAACCCCCCTTTATTTTTTGCTTTAGACACTATATCCCAATTTATTAAATGATCTTTTCTATTATTATCGCACCCATCCCACAGAAAGTCTCTCATTCTTTTTTCCAAAACATTTTTAACCTTCATAGGAATACGAAAAATGGACAAAAAATAAGTTGGAAGGCTTGCTAGAACGGATTCAATCAAGATAAGTCTCCCACCTCTTGACAAGCAACCACCTTTCCATCCATCAAGTTTCTTCTTAACTTTTTCCAACACCGGATTCCAAAATTCCAAAGAATTTGGATTACCTCCAAGAGGCAACCCCAAGTACTTTAATGGCCAATTCTCAATCTCACAACCTGATCTAGTAGCCCACTCCTCTAACTTCTCCACCTCTATGTTAACCCCGGCAAGTTTACTCTTATTCAAATTTAGTTTCAATCCTGATATTGAGCAGAAAACCGATAACACTTTCACCAAATTGTTAAATTTGCGTTCATCACCCGATAAGAAGAAAATCGTGTCGTCTGCAAATTGTAAGTGTGACACTTCCACCATATCCCTCCCAATCCTAAACCCATCAATCACACCTTGTCGACTAGCCTTCTCCACCAATCTTCCCAGACAGTCCACAACTAACGTAAACAAAAAAGGAGAGAGTGGATCACCTTGTCTCAATCCCCTTGTTGCCCCAAACTTCCCTCTAGGACGCCCATTTACCAAAATCGAAAAGTTAACTGAAGACAAACAACCCCTAATCCACCTTCTCCATCTATCTTTAAACCCTTTTCTCTCCAAAACCTCATCCACAAAGTTCCAATCTACGTGGTCATAAGCTTTCTCGAAATCAATTTTAAACACCACACCTTCTTTCTTTTTTGTTCTATACTCCTCCACCACTTCGTTGGCTACCAGAACTATATCTAGGATTTGTCTTCCTTTAACAAATGCCCCTTGACACTCTAAAATTGTTTCCTCCATGACTTCTCTTAACCTTAATGAGAGTACTTTTGCCAATATCTTATATAAACTTGTTACTAAGCTTATTGGCCTAAAGTCCTTTATTTTGCACGAATTCACCTTTTTTGGAATTAAACAGATGTATGTCTCGTTCACACACCTGTTAACAACCCCATTCTCATAAAATTCCCTAAAGAACCTCATTAGATCGCCTTTCAGGACATCCCAAAGTTCATGAAAAACAGCCATAGTGTACCCATCGGGACCCGGAGCTTTCTCACCATCGCATTCTATAATTGCACTTCTAACTTCCTCTTCCTCAAAGGGTCTTTCAAGCCATTCTGCCTTGGTTGCTTCTATTGGCGCCCACTCTCCAAACCTTCCAACTTCCACTTTGGTTTCATATCATTCGAATACAATTTCCCAAAAAAAGTGATTATTTCGTTCACTATCAAATCTTCCTCTTCCAAAATTTCCCCATTGTCTTTTTCCAATTTGTTTATTAATTTGTTGCCTTTTTTCATATTAACGATTTTATGAAATAATTTTGAATTGTTATCCATTCTCGAACCATTTAATTCTAGCTTTTTGTCTCCAAGAAATTTCTCTTTCAAGATTACTTTTTCCAAATTATCTTTCAACTCGCATCTAACTTTTCTAACGTTATCATTAATGTTGCCCACTTCTTCTTCCAGGTCAATCTCTTTTATTTTCTCCATTATTGCTATCTTTTCCAATCTAGAATCCCCAAAACATTCAAGATTCCACTTTTTAATAATAGATTTCAAAGTTTTCAATTTATTCATGAACTTGAACCTTCCCACCCTAGTTTCTCTGTCTCCACCCATCCTTGCGAAAAAATCTTCTTGAAATCCTTATGTTTAAGCCACATGTTCTCGAATCTAAATGGTGTCGGACCCCACTTTGATAATGACGTGTCCAACAACACCGGACAATGATCAGACACATTTCTAAAAAGCGCCTCCATCCTTACTCTAGAGAAGCTTTCCTCCCACTCACTCGAAAATAAGAATCTATCAATTCTTGTGCATACCACATTTTCTCTTAGACTTGACCATGTGAAACGTCCATTATTCATTCTAATGTCTCTCAATTTTGTTTCCCTTATGAATGAGTCAAAATCCTTCATGCTCTTTGTTACCCTTCCTCCATTCGATTTCTCCTCTAAAAATCTAACAACATTAAAGTCCCCCCGACGCACCACTTAGGGGAACATAAGCCAAATAAACCGGCCAATTCCTCCCAAAAATCCTTTCTTTCTTTGTACCTACATGGACCGTAAACCCTGTGAACCACAAAAGTTATCCTCATCTTTTTTAATTTTAACTGAGACCGAATAACTTCCTGTAACGCACTCCACTATCTCTACAGATCTCACATCCCAAATCAATAAAATTCCCCCCGACCTACCAACCGATGGCAAGGAAACCCAATTTTTAAACCTAACGCCCCATAGCGACCCGACTAATTTGTCTTCAATTATCTCCTTTTTTGTTTCTTGTAAGACAACTAAATCCGGATTTACCTTTTTTATTGAGTCTTTTATTACTCTCCTTTTATCTTTATTCCCCACGCCCCTCACATTCCATGTTAAAATCTTCATCGACAAATTATATTAATCCCCCTCGTGTTATCCTCATCTGTTATTGGAACTAGTTTTAAGGATAATTTTTCCAGAATTTCATTAATTTCCTCCTCCAATTCAACAATACGGTTGTGTCCTTCCCCTTCCTCCAAAAGACCCTCGTGATTTCCATTCCCAGAAGCATTACTGCCACAATGAGTTATTCCTTTGTTATTTTCATAGGATTTCTTACACTCCCCATTAGACAATAATTTCTCATGGTTTGAACTTACATCCTTTTCTTGCAAACAAACTGAAGTATGATCTTCACCCTCCCCATATTCCCCAGAATTAGGAACGAAAGAGGACGAACTCGAGAATGAAACAGAAGAGGGGCTATGAACGATAAGATGAGTTTGAACAGGGCAGTAATGTGAAAGGTTATTCACAAGATTAGTGCTCGGTTGAGTACATACCTGATCTTGATTGGCAATAGAGTTAACTTCATGCATGTCAAAAAAATTCCCCACCTCGCATACTGCTTCTACTTCATTTGATTCTTTTACTACCTCCGACGACGAGGACTCTCGGTCTTCATCTTCCTGACTTTCATTATCCGAAAAATCTGATATTATGTTACCGAAGTCCTCAGCTTCTGTCCCAGAAAAACCACCTATTGCTTGTTCGAAGCATTCGGGGATTTCTGTTGTATCTTCAATCTCTCGTATCAACTTTTTATTGCTCCTCCTCATGTAAATTTGCCCGAATCTTTTATCTTTTAGCTCTCCACTTTCTGCAGAGTCCCTGTTGTTCCTCTCCTTGGTTCCTGCTTTTGGTGTTTTCATGATCCCTCTGTCACTGTCACTGAAATTATTCTGACCCTCTTTATCACAAAAAGATTTCACCGATTCGATATCATCATTCTCACATCTGAGAACGCAGCTGCCAGTAATACGCCTCGATCTTGGCTGCGTTATTGTTTCTCTTCTTTTAATTTCCCAAAGTTTGAAATCCTCTATTTGTTTCGCCCTTATCCGGCCCAGCCAATTACCTTCGTGCCCTTCTGATAACGCTTTACCAGGCTTCACCTGTTCTGGTTCAGTTTTTGCCCCCACACCATGATTTCCACCCTCAACCTTACCAAAACTAGTCAGCATGGCATCCTCATCATTCTTTGTATCCACTACCACTATATCCTCTTCGGCAAACATGGATTCCTATTGGCTTTATTCCCATTGGATTTGCGAATGGAGATGGAAAATTCTCCTTTCCTAGGAATCCTAGATTCTTAGGAAAACTTCAACCATACGTGGGAACTTGGATGAATAGGAACTTGGGATTCCATAAGCGTTCCATAGAACCGTCGATTATCCTTTTAGATTGCCTAACTAAATCTAATAGAAAATTGGGTACATGATGGGTGTGAGTTGGGGGAGAACTGCAATCTGATTGGGTGCGAATTGGACTCCTTTACCATTTCAAAGAATCCTTCCTTCATAGTAGAACTGTCAGTGTACAACCTCATAAAGTGATTTGGAAGGTGGGTATTCCCTCAAAAGTTCAAATATTCGCTTGGTTGGCTGTTAAGGGAAAAGTACATTTGTGAATTGATCCAACAAAGAAGGCATATCTCCTGTCTTTCACCCAATTGGTATATTCTTTGCAAGAATAGTGCTGAAAATATTAATCACTTGTTGCTTCAATGCAAGTACACGTCATTTATCTGCATAAGGTGATGAAGGAGCTGGATTTGGTTGGAGTTTCCCCTCAAAGGTGGCATGACTTCTTGCTGATTGATAGGTTCTCTAGAGGCAATAGAAGGACATATAGACATCTTTGGAGATGTATTGTTCTGAATAGCATGGGGTGTTTGGCTGGAAAGGAATGCAAGAGCATTTGAAGGCTGAGGCATTGATAAAGAAGAGCTATGACTTCCACTGAAGTTCAGAGCATCTATTTGTGCTTTGACTTCCACTAGCTTTAGATGATATTATGCTTCTGATATCAATAACAACTGGGTGGAAATTCTATTTTAATTTCTGTCTTGCTCTAGGAGATGATTAGGGAAATTGTTTTTTGGTCTTTTGGAGTTGGGTTGTTCTTTTTCTGTATTTTCTTTTTGATTATGCTCCTTTTTTTCCTTTTTCATAGAGGACTTCCTGCTCTCTTGTTTTCCCCTTTTGTACGTTCTTTCTTTGCAATAAAATTTTCATTTCCTATCAATATATATATATATATATTTGTCTTGATTAATTTTGTAGATTAGCGGATTTGGGAGGACTAAAATGGAGCATGAACAAGGAAGAGACAAAAAAGTGGCATATCCTGTCATCAATATTCTTCCATAGGGGACTTGTCAGTGTGATCCTTGATACAATCAGCTTACTATTCATGGGCATGGAACTCGAACAAAATTTTGGGATTGGTAAGGAATGTACTGCTGCTGGAAGCATTTATTTGTTCAAGTATTGTGGAACAATTGAGTGAAACCCTTTTTCTTCTTCATAATGCCAGTGCTATCATTTGTAGCTTTATAGGATTGCATCCATAAGAATAGGGTTGGAAATTTTAGAAACGAAATGAGATTGGCAAGAAATTGACACTAGAATTTATGTTTGTGTCTAAAGTTTTTAACACGATATCGTGTCGCGTTCGTGTCCAAATTTTGGAACCAAATTGACATGAATTAGGGTTATGTTGTGTTAATCGTGTCTAGTCATGTCTAAATGAAATAAAAAAAATGTCGTTTCTACTCATGTTAGGACTTAGGAGTGTCTATCAGGATGAAAAATTGTAATTGTGTTTGTTAGGTTTACGAGTGTTGTGTTCGTCTTGGCTAAAAATAGCACTAATTCGTGTCGTGTTCGTGTCCTCATTTTTCTTGTCAAGTCTTGTTAGGCAAAATCATGAATTGCAACCCTTACATAAGAATTTATTTATTCTTAGTTTCTTCTTCTTCTACTTCTTCTCTTTTTTATTTTTTTTATTTTTTTTTGGTTTTACGAGGGACTATCGTCCTGGATGCCCTCCCACGGTCCACCCACATCATGAAGTCCTAAAGCCAACTGAGGTGGGAAATCAAAAGTCCCATGAGTAGTTGAGTACAATGGAACTTTGTGTTGGTGGCCCCATCGAGTTAGCAAGAACTGAGTTGAGGACCTTTGCTTCACATCTACACTAGTATAGTTGTCAGAATCGTATGATACACGATACAATACCAAGCAAAAAAGATACAAAATTGCTAGTTGAATCGAAAGATGTGAATTGGAATGAATCATATGGCCGCGATTGTGTGTATCGCGATTGAATATTAATTTGGGAGTATTTTTCAACGTGTTAAGTTGTTAATGCTCTGGATTTTTATCTATTTATTTAGTTGCCTATTTATTTTGGAAGTATTTTAATTTAAATTAGTTTCCTATTTGTTTTAGGAGTGAGTTTGAATTTGATTTAAATAAATTTCGTAATTGTTTTTGTTTTGAAGTAGATTATCTAAATAAATACTCTTATATGGATATAAATTCATCTTGATCTATCTGATTCAGAAGGGACGAACTTGCATCAGTATTTTAATTCAAATTTGTTTGTAAGTCTTTTCCTTCTCATAATAGTGTTAGGAGTTTGGGATATAAAGATTTTTTTATTTTTTTTTGGGTAAAGTTCAAATATTTCGGTTAACTTTTCGATTTTGGTAAATGGGCGACCTAGAGGGAAATTTCGGGCAACAAGGGGATTGAGACAAGGTGATCCACTCTCTCCTTTTTTTTGTACAATGGTTGTGGATTGTCTGGGTAAATTGGTGGAGAAGGCTAGACTACAAGGTGTGACTGATGTGTTCAGGATTGGGAAGGATATGGTGGAGGTGTCACACTTACAATTTGTAGATGACACGATTTTCTTCTTATCGGGTGATGAACGCCAGTTTAACAATTTGGTGAAGTTGTTATCGGTTTTTTGCTCAATATCAGGATTGAAACTAAATTTGACAAAGAGTAAACCTGCTGGTGTTAACATGGAAGTGGAGAAGTTGGAGGACTGAGCTACTAGATTGGGTTGTGAGATTGAGAATTGGCCATTAAAGTACTTGGGGTTGCCTCTGGGAGGTAATCGAAACTCTTTGGAATTTTGGAATCCGGTGTTGAAGAAACTTGATGGATGGAAGGTGGTTACTTGTTAAGAGGTGGGAGGCTTATTTTGATTTAATCTGTTTTAACAAGCCTTCCAACTTATTTTTTGTCAATTTTTCGCATTCGTTTGAAGATTAAAAATGATTTGGAAAAAAGAATAAGAGACTTCTTATGGGATGGGTTCGATAATAATAGAAAAGATCACTTAATAAATTGGGACATAGCGTCTAAAGCGAAAAATAAAAGGGGGCTAGGCATTGGTAATTTGATGAATCGAAATAAAGCATTGTTGGGTAAATGGTTGTGGAGATTCCCCCTTTGTCAAAATTCCCTATGGTATTCCATCATTAGAAGCAAATATGGATTAAGCGACAGTGGGTGGGATTCCAAAGTTGTGAGTAGTGGGATTTATAGAAACCTTTGGAAATATATTTCTTATGGTCTCGAATCATTCTTGGAGCATACAAAATTGGAAGTGGGTGGGGGTTCCATAATTAGATTTTGGGAGGATAAATGGAGGGGTGAGACAGCCTTTGATTCCTTGTTTCCGCTATTGTATAGACTCTCTATGAACAAAGGATATTCTATTTCTTCTTTAGCCTCTTTAAACTCGGACTGCCTTGTGTCCTGGAATCTATCCTTTTCTAGAAACTTGAATGAGAGAGAGCTGGAGGAGTTTCTTTCATTGTTGAGAGTCATTGAGGGTGTTAGATTGTCTCTAGGGAGTGTATACTATAGGCGATGGTTGTTGAAAGGGGAGGGTTTCTCTTGCTCTTCTTTTTTCAAATCTCTTATCAATTCTCCAACGCATCCACATTTTGCACCTTCAAAAGTCATTTGGGCAGCTGGTATTCCTACAAAAGTGAAGGTATTCTCTTGGTTAGTTGCTCACAGGAAGGTTAATACTTATGATCTATTGCAAAAGAGAAAACCGAATTATTGTCTTTCCCCATCTTGGTGTGTACTTTGCAAGAGAGATGCGGAATCTTTGAATCATTTGTTGTTACACTGCCCTTACTTATACTTCATATGTAACCAAGTTTGTGCAGAAATTGGGTTTAGTTAGGCCATTCCCAAAGATGGTGCGAGACTTCTTATCTTGGAAATCAATAGCTACAGAGACAAATCTAAGAGCAAGGAGTTATGGAGATGTGTCAAAGTCGCTTCCTTTTTGTCTGTTATGGATGGAGAGGAATTATAGAATTTTCGAAGGAAAGGTAGAAGAAAAGGAGTGGCTGTGGGAAAGAGTCAAATTCATGGCTTCGTTGTGGGCTTCCAACACCAAGCCTTTTAAAAACTATAGAGTGGCAGTGAGCAAGGTGGAGGTACTTAAAAACATGACAATGAGCACGGTAGAGGTACTTAAAAACAAGGTGGCAATGAGCAAGGAGGGAGAGGGGAAGGATTGGGGGCTTTGCGGTGAGAATCGTTGTACTTTTGAGATCGGTGTCGAGGTACTTAAAAACAGGGTAGAAGAGGGAATGGGGTCCTTAGCCTAGATGGCAAGTGACTAGTTCTCTACTCATGCTTTAGTCCAGTGTTCGAATCCCGCGGCCAACAAGTTTTTCGATTTGCAAGAGTATTGAAAGATTGATGAGAGATTTCTTATGGGAAGGTTTTGGAGAGTCAAGGGGTGATCCTTTGGTTAGTCGGAACCTCCTTTCTAAAAGTAAGGAAAAAGGAGGGCTGGGTATCGGCAACATTGCTAAAAGGAATGAGGCTTTATTAGGAAAATGGCTTTGGAGATTTCCTCTTGAACAAGATTCCTTTTGGTGTTCAATTATTAAAAGCAAATACGATATGCATCCTTGTGGATGGGACTCTAATGCGGTTAATAGAAGATCTCATAGGAATCCATGGAAGGCTATCTCAGCCGGTCTTGCAACATTTAAATCACTTATTCGTCTTAAAGTGGGTAAGGGTAGTGATATTCGGTTTTGGGAGGATTTATGGGTGGGGGATTTTCCTTTATCTAATTCCTTTCCTCATTTATATAACCTCTCCTGTGACAAAAATCTTTCTATTTCTTCGGTTGTGGAGTGGAATGAGTCGGGTTCTTTCTTTTGGGATCTTCACTTTCGTAGGAATCTTTTTGATCATGAATATGATGACTTTTCAGCTTTGCATAGTTTCATTTCTAATGTCTCCGGGCTAGCAACCTTCTAGATTCTAGAGTTTGGGCGGGGGATAAATCGGGGGTGTTTCTTGTAAATCTCTTTTCAGCATTCTCATTGAGTCACCGGGAGATGTTTCTCTCTTTCCTTCTAAGGTTATTTGGAAAGCAGGAATTCCCAATAAGGTTAAATTTTTTGCTTGGCTTGCTTTTTGGAAGAAGGTTAATCCCTGTGATGTGCTACAAATTAAAAAACCGAACATGGTGCTATCCCCGTTTTGTTGTATTTTGTGTCAGAAGAATGCAGAAACATTGACCATTTGCTTCTACATTGTAATTTTGTATCTAAGCTGTGGCGGAAGGTGTGCAATATTTTCAGTATGGTTGGGGCTTTCCCAAAATCATGGGGGGATTTTTTAAAAATTAAGTGGTTCTTTAAAGGTATCAAGAAGAGGGTGATAGTCCCTTGGAGGTGCTGTTGTTTGGCTATTGCTTGGTGCACTTGGCAAGAAAGAAACTCTAGAATATTTGAAGATAAGGTTAGGCAGGAAGATGAAGTCTGGAGCAGAGTGGTATTCTTAGCCTCGTTGTGGGCTAAATCTTCAACGGCATTTCATGATTTTTCCTTTTTAGTTCTGGCTAGCAACTGGGCTGCTGTCATCAATTGATGTTTCTAACGAATTTGCAGCTCATTTTGTTTTTCTGTTTTTGTGTTTTATTTATTGTTTTCTTTTCTAGAGCCCCACTTTTGGTGGACTCATGGTTCCCCATAGTGGCCTCTTGTATCGCCTTTTCTTGACGATTCAATAAAATGCATTTGTGTTTTCGATCAAAAAAAAAAAAAAAAGAAGTAGAGGAGGGGCTTGCCGTTCTTGTGGTCCAGAGGAGCTTAATGGCGTAGATGGAATGGGAAAGCATATGAAGGAGAGATACTTCTCTAAGTACTGTTGGTGGTACTCCTTCTTCCATTTCTAGCTGAGTCTTCTTCAGTGCCACCAGTTGCCCTGTTACCTTGTCATTGGCTTTGTTAACTTTTCCGTATGTGCCTTCCACTACCTTCTCCAACTTCTCTTATTTTTATTTCACTGATTTCCTTCTCCTTCTGCAACTCTATCTCTCTCTCTCTCTCAACCGACAATTATCCAATATTTAACCATATCCTGCCTCCTAATCTAGCATGCCAAACATAACATTAGTGTTAGAATTCCAATCTATACTTTATGTTTGAGAGTTCCACTGATTTCAAGTCTCACTAATTACTATGTATAAACTACGAAGGTTAAATTTGGATTAACTACAAAATATTATAGTGTACTTTGATTTTCTAACTTTGACAATAAACTTTTTTTTTTAATTGACAACATATTTTATGTTTGGCTTCATTTACATCCATCAGTTAGCCAACTTAACACCGTTAACCAAATGATGACTTGTCTAACTTTGTACACAATTAGTTGCCAACTAGGATGACTACTAAGCCTCTGAAAAGAGAAAGGGGTTAAGTGACTTAACCCCCAACATTACTAGCCATATTTGAGTACTCTTAAATAAATTTTAGAGTAAACTACCCTAATGGCCTTTAAACTATTGGCCTGGTGTCATTTTGGCCCTTAAACTAAAAAATGCTCCACTTTAGCCCTTAAATTATTAGTGAGTATCACTTTAGTCCTTCTGTCCAAATTTTATGTTAAGTTGGACGGAAATGGGGGTCATTTTTGTCATTTAAGTTATTATTTTTTGAAAAATAAATTTAATTAGAATTTTTATTAAAAAAATTATTAAGAAAACAAGAAAAAAAGGAAGAGAGAAATCCTCAATCTCATTCTCTCTAAACCTTTTGCGTCTCCATCCACGGCCAACACCTTCGCCACCACTATCACCTTTTCCTTCTCTCTAAACCCTCCTTTTTTCTCTCTCATACACATACATACGTACATCTATATATATAAATATATGTTATATACATACATAACATCTTTTTCTCTTTCCACCGCCACCACTACCATCACCATCTTCTTCTCTCTCTAAACCCTCCTATTTTCTCTCTCATACACATTCATACATCTATATAAATATATATATGTTATATACATACATAACATCTTCTCTCTCTACTGCCGCCATCACCGCCACCACAACCACCATTACCACCCTCCAAAACAGAATCATATGGCAAGATCCATGGGGTTTTAATTTGGGGTTTCAATTTGAGATGCAAAATAGTGTTTGATGGTATTTTTTTTATAAGAAACCAAATATTATTAAAACTGAAAAAATTTACAAAAGAAGGGACGAGATGTCCCCTACAGGAAACCCAAAAAAGAACACTAGGCACAACAAAAACAACATCACTTACACACTAAAAACCAAAACCCAAAAAGACAACATGAGGATCATAAACTAAAAATAAAGAATGCAAACAAATCTCAACCCAGTTTCGCATAATGATATCAATCCCCAACCCTGAAAATTCCTTAGAAGCGACGCCCACAAAGATGCCTAATAATAGCCCTATTACAAATGCCTTTCTTATCACATTTTTAATCTTCAAAAATACGAGCATTCCTTTGCATCTAAATGCACCACGTCGCTGCCGTAAATATACATTTCCATAGCCATTTGAGCCTTTTCTTATGACTTGAAGGGAACCAAGCCACTCTCGAAAAAGCCATTCAACTCCCAGGAACTGCGCTTATCACTTGAAAGGTATAAAACACTTTTCGCCAAATGAAAGAAGTGAAAGGGCAATGAAGGAACATATGATCTAAGTCCTCCCCTACTGATTTACAAAGAGCACACCAATGAGGAGATAAAGAATGATGGTATGGTGAAAAAATAAAGAATGATGGTGGTGGTAATGGAGGTATAAGGGTGGTGGTAGAGGTATAAGGATGATGGTGATGGATTTAAAAAAAACAACTTTTTGATCCAAAAAAGCTTTTTTTTAATAAGAAACAATCAATTCCATTAAAACTTAAATAAAGAGCACAAAGAAATTGATACAGCCCTAGATGAGTTATACAAGACTAAAAAATAGGAAAACATCGCTCCAGCTTATACAATCTAATTCAAACAAAAGACTCTCAGTTTTATCAAATAATTTTGCCGCTCTCGCCCACAAATTAACTTTGCATATAACAATATCCCAAACTTCCCTGACTGAGCTTTCTTTATCTTCAAAGATGCGTTTATTTCTCTTCTCTCCAGCCAAATCCACCATGCCAATGCTAACACCAAAAAACGCCAAATACGCCAAATACTTTTGCTCTACTTAGAATTTATCCCCAAAAATCAGCGATTAACCACCCGCTCAGCCCATGTTTTGTTTGTAGCCTCAATAATACGAAACAATGCTCTTAACTTCTGCCAAAGAGCACAAACAAAAGGGCAATGGAGCAGCAAGTGATCATTTGATTCACTGTCCTTTTTGCACGACACATATTGATGGGGATAGCGACCAAAAAGGTCTACGCCTTTGACGAACATCAAATGTGCTCAGATTGGAACGTCCTTTTAAAGAGGACGAGATAAAATTGGCTCTATTCTCTTGCGATAGAAATAAAGCACCAGGTCCAGATGGCTTCACTATGGCAGCCCTTCAAGACTGTTGGGAGATTATTAAAGCTGATTTAATGTTGGTTTTTAAGGAATTCCTTGAAAATGGATCGGTGAATGCAAGAATGAATGCTACATACATATGCTTGATTCCGAAGAAGCTTAATTCAAACTGTACCAGAGATTTTCGTCCAATCAGTTTGGTTACTTCTTTGTATAAAGTGGTAGCAAAAGTTCTTTCATTGCGATTAAAGCAGGTTTTGGAAAGTTCGATTGATTCAACTCAATGTGCTTTTGTACAAGGAAGGCAGATTCTAGATTTAGCCTTAATTGCGATTAAAGCAGTGGGGGAATACCGATCTAAGAAAAAGGAAGGTGTTATCTTCAAAATAGATTTTGAGAAGGCGTACGATCATGTACATTGGGATTTCTTAGACTTTGTCTTGTGCAAAAAAGGCTTTGGTTGGAGGTGGAGACGATGGATTAGGGGATGTCTTTCATCAGTGAACTTTTCTGTGATGATAAATGGTAAGACGTGGGGACATTTTGGAGCATCTAGAAGATTACGTCAAGGCGACCCGCTGCCTCCTTTTCTCTTTATACTTGTTGGGGATGTGCTTAGTAGATTGGTCAAATAGACATGTGATTTTTCGCTCATCAAAGGTTTTGAAATCGGCACTAATAAAGTAAGACTATCTCACCTTCAATTTGCAGATGATAGTATTTTTTTCGTCTCTAGCAATGAGGAGCTTATCAGAAATCTAACTAAGGTGGTGGAGGTCTTTACTTTGGTCTCGGGGTTGAAATTAAATATGGCGAAGAGCATAGTGGTCGGAATAAATATTGCCTCTGACAAATTGGAGTCTATTGCTAACTGATTGGGTTGTTCAGTTGGGAATTGGCCGCTGAATTATCTTGGGCTTCCACTCGGTGGTAATCCGAAATCTTTAGCCTTTTAGGAACCTGTTGTAGAAAGAATATCTAAGAGGTTAGAAAGCTGGTTTAAAAGTCACCTCTCTAGAGGAGGTTCAATCGGTTTTGGGTGGTATTCCTTTATATTAAATGTCAATTTTTAAAATGCCTCGTCAAGTAGCAGTGGTGTTGGAACGGTTAATGCGTAATTTCTTTTGGGAAGGCAAAGGGGAAGGCAATAAAGATCACCTTGTTAGTTGGGGAATAGTGTCAAAGTCCAAAAAACAAGGAGGATTAGGTGTGGGTAATTTGCTAAACAAGAATATTGCTCTTCTTGGTAAATGGTTGTGGAGATTCCTTCTCAAGAAGAACTCCCTTTGGCATTCTATAATAGCTAGTAGACATGGTATTTCTTTTAATGATTCGGTACTAAAGCTACTCTCAAATCTCCTTGGAAATCTATTGTTAGTGTGTGGGCTCTCTTTGAAAAAAGAATAGCATTGATAGTTGGAAAAGGTGATAAAGTAAGATTTTGGGAAGATTGTTGGCTTGGTAATTCTCCTCTTCGTAGTGGTTATCTGAGATTGTTTTAGTTATCTCGTAATAAAGGAAGATTGATTAAAGCATTTATCAAATGGGATCCGGCTAGTGGTATTAATTGGGATTTTAATTTTTTCAGAAACTTGAATAATCGAAAGAGTGAGGAAGTCTTTTCTCTTACGGGCAGACTTGAGAGTTATCGATTCAATCAAGTTGTGGATGATAAAAGGGTTTGGAAGGCTCATACTTCTGGAGTATTTTCTTGTAGATCCTTTTTAGAATCTTTACTAGATTCTAGCAAGGAGCCGAAATTCCCCCACTTTGATTTCATTTGGAAATATAGTGTTCCCACCAAGATTAAGATCTTTAATTGGCTTGCAGTACTTGGCAAAATTAATACGCTTGATAGGTTACAATCTAGAAGACCTCATATGTCCATCTTTCCTTCGTGTTATGTCCTTTGTCAGAAAGCTGGTGAATCTACAGATCATCTTCTTCTTCATTGTGAATTCTCTAACAGGATATGGGCTAGGGCTTTTATTTGTTTTGGTTTTGTAGGGGTTGTTCCCAGTTCGTGGTCTGATTTTATTGATATCTGTTGGTTTTTGGAAGGCAACGATGGGGTCCATAAGGATATTTGGAAGCTTTTTGTTCATGCTATAGCGTGGTTTTTATGGATTGAGAGGAATAGGAGAATTTTTGAAGATCGTTTCAGTAATGTGGAAGACATTTGGTCAATGGTGTGCTGCATTGTGGGACTATGGGCTAAAGCTGCCAAGATTTTTAATTCCTTGGATAATTTTCTATTTTGTTTAGACCCTTATTGTTTCCTAACAGTGTAGGAGGCTTCTTGTTGTTTTGTTGTTGTGTTTTGTTAGATTCTAGGTGCTCAGTTGGATTTCTCATCCACTGTTTTCTCTGATTGTGTTGATTGTACTCATCTTTCTTATTAATGAAGCTCTTTTTCTTATCAAAAAAAAAAAGTGCTCAGTTTTCCTAAAGATGTGAGCCATGCAAAGACTCTAATTTTTGTCGGTGCACTGCTGCTCCAAATAAACTTATACTGCTGAAAATCTGGTTCATCGTTTTCATTGCATAAAATTTCAAAGAAAGATTTGCAAGAGAAAATTCCAGACTTCTCCCCCTTCTATACCCGTTTATCCTCTCTACCACGAACTGGACTGTGATCTGTAATTAAACCCATTAACTCCATGTACATGTCAACTTCCCAGTCGTTTAAATTTCTATGGAACTGTAAATTCTAAATGGCTGTTCTATTCTCACCCCATTTCACAAATTCACTGACCGTACCCCCCTTATTTCTAGCAATTATGAACAATCCATCAAAGCATTCTTTTAGAGGGACTTGACCAACCCATACATCTTCCCAAAATCGAGCTTGTTCGCCATTGCCCACACTTAGGCATGAATTACTTGAGAATTTGTACCAGCCTTGCATAATGGCCCTCCATGGGGCCTTAAAGGTGCTGTCAACGTTGCATAAAGGGTCCCAGCTATTGCTATGGAAGCCATACTTGCTTGCGATTACCCGGCACCAAAGTGAGTCTCCTTCGAGCGAGAAACGCCACATCCATTTCCCCAATAGTGCCGAGTTCCTTTTTCCAATGTTCCCTATCCCAATCCCACCTTTTACTTTCAGTTTTGCGGCCATATCCCACTTAACCAGATTGTCTCCACTACTGTCTCCATTTCCCTTCCAAAAGAAGTCCCGCATCAGCTTCTCCACTACATTGATCACTATAATTGGCATTTTAAAAAGCGACATAAAGTAAGTGGGGATACTACCAAGGACCGATTGTAAGAGCACCAACCTTCCTCCTCTTGATAACGCTTCTTTAAACTATCCTTCAATTCTTTTAGACATCTTCTCTAGAACAGGTTCCCAAAAGACAAAAGAATTAGGGTTACCTCCGATAGGAAGCCTTAAGTACGACATCGGCCATTCCCGGCAAATGCACCCAACTGATTCGGCGTAACTAGAGACAACACCAGCCCCTATATTTAAGCCCACTAAACTGCTATTCTTTAAATTCATTTTTAAGTCGGACGCCTTAGAAAAAATATTCAACACCTCCCATAAATTGTTTATGCTTGCCTCATTATTTTCAATAAAGAAAATACTATCATCGGCAAATTGGAGATGAGAGATATTGATTCTATTCCTACCGATCTCAAAACCCTTTATTAGGCCTTCATCGCTTGCTTTTTTCATTAGCCGACTTAGAACATCCGCCACAACAATAAAAAGGGAGGGGGAAAGGGGTCACCTTGACGAAGACCCCTAGGTGTATCAAATCTACCTCTTGGCTTCCCATTTAAAATGATTGAAAAATTTGCCGTACTCAAACACCCTTCAATCCACTTCCTCCATCTTCTCCCAAAGCCTTTCTTCTCAAGAACAAATTGTAAAAATTCCAAAAAGCTTTGAAAAAAACCAAATTGGTTTTTTTCTTGAACCAGCTTAAAAAAATTTCTAACTAAAACATTTTCAATTAAAATGACAAAAATACCCCCCATTTCCGTCCTAGTTAACAGAAAATTTGGACGGGAGGGCTAAAGTGACACTTGCTAATAGTTTAAGGGACTAAGTAGAGTGTTTTTTAGTTTGAGGGCCATTAGGGTAGTTTACTCTAAATTTTATTAGACATAACCCCTTAAATAAATTTTCTTCGTCTCCTTTTTCTTCCCCAATATTTTCAATCCCTCTTTCCTCTGAAACACTTATTTCCAAATCAACTCAACAAATAGACCAAATAATTTCAGTTTTAAATAAAAGGTCATTCAAACATCGATTTAAACCAAATTATTCTTCTTATTTCACATCTTTCCTCTTTGATTCTTCATTATCTCTCTATCACGTTGCCGGTGTAGCTCGGGCAGAGGATGTAATATCTTTTCCCTAATTTCACTTTTTTTTCCTCCTCTTTTTTCTTTATGCAGTGACACAAAACAATATCTTTTTTACAAATTCGTGTTTGAACAGCTTTATGCCATGGATGGTGTTTAAACAGCTTTCTGGATTTGCTGGTGAGTTTTGGCCGGCTTGGATGGTGCTAGAGAGAGAAATTTAGTATTTATTTGGATTTTCTGGCAAGCTTTGTAGAGAGAGAGTGTGGAGATGGAGGTCGGAGATGCAATCACCGGCGACGGCTGTTGGGTGGCCGAGGGCAGCTGTTGTGGGCTACATCTAAGGATAGGAGTAGGGAGGTGGTGGTGGTGCAGCGTTGGTGGTGGAGGTGATGGTGGCTATGAGGCATGAGGGTGGGGTTGAAGGGGAGGTCACCATTGTTGTATTGGAAGTTGGGGTTTATTTTGAAGTTGGTTTGGGGAAGAAGATGAAAAACAAGATGGAGAGGGTATTTTGATTTATTGGAAGATGAGATTGTTATTATTATTAGTGATATTGCTTAGTTTATTTATTTATTTTTTCTTGTTTTGAAAAAAATGCTGAGTTGTAATCCTAGTTGGCAGCTGAGCATGCAAATTTTGTGCCACGTCATTAAATTGTTAACGGTGTTAAGTTGGCTAACTGACGGATGTACTAAATGAAACCAAACAGAAAGTATGTTGTCAATTTTTATTTTTTTTAAAAAAGTTCATTGTCAAGGTTGGAAAACCAGTGCAAGTACATTGTACTTTTGTGTAGTTAATCCGTTAAATTTCAACTTGTTTTCTCCTGGAATATATTCTGGAGTTTTGAATCTTTAGGAAACTTTGTTACTTTATACCTGGTATTGCACTACTTTTGGACCTACATTTATTGTCTACAAAGCTAATATCCTGCCACTAGAGAATGTAATCATGTCCTAAGATTGGTTTTACTTTCCAATTTGCTATAAAACTTATTCTAATGAGTTCCATATACAGTTGGTTATAATTTAAATCTGTTTTTACGGTTTGCAACAAATCGCATGATACAATTCACTATACGCGATTCATAGGTTGTCGACTCTCAGTATGATTCATGATATGACAACTATGCACTGCAGTAGTTAGTAAGGACTGAGCAATGCTTACCTTCATCCGTGTTGCATTATTATTAAGCTTTGATAAAGCAGGTATGCGTAACATTAGGTGCAGGGTAATTTGTAAGGACTAATATGTATTGGTGTGCTCCTCTTTCATTTAGTCGTTTTGATAAAAAAATATTGGGTGGCTATTGCCACTCTTTCTTTATACGAAAAGAAAAGAACAGCGCTTAGCTGTTGCATCTGCATAGAATATGCACAATTTTGTCTCCCAAATTATTGGTTCATAAATCCAATATCAAAGTACAAGCTAACAAGGTAAATTCCTTCCACATATATCACATATGTAAATTTGAAAGGTACAAACCCTCTTCATCCATTTTTATTTATTTGTGTACAGAAAACGCTAGGTTGTCAGACTAGTGAGCTCCTTCCTTCGTTACATAATGTCTTGGCACTAAGTTTTTGGCTAAAAAGGTTAACTTGGCTGGACAATAAGCTGTATTATTTGCATTGTTGGTCGGAAATCAACCCAAGAGGGGGAAGGGGGTGAATTGAATTTATGATAATTGATCCGGAATTAAAATAAAATACGTGAATATATGAAAATGGTAGAAATGATCAACTCAAACAATTAAGGAGTTTGAGTTAGAGAAAATGAACCACAACACCAAGTTGTTTACATGGTTTAGTGCCTCACACCATACATCCACACCCGAGAACTCGTCCTCTTACGGGTGGGGAACAAATCTGTTACGAAACACTCACAATGTTTCAAGTTTTATACACCTCTGACCTGTCGCAAGCACTAGAACCCTCTTGTTATCACTAAAGATATACTATCTCAAAGATTTTGCAAAGAAGATTTTGGTGTAGAAAACACCTATACAACAACTCAAAAGTGTAGAGAGATACAAAGATTAAGCTGTCTCTAGAGTTATCAAGAAATGATCAAAAAATGGCTCAAGTGTATGCTTTGATCAAATATGACATTTTGATTGCAAGAATGCTCAAGAATGTTTGATTGCTTTGATATAGATGATAAGAGTGGCAGAGTGTATAGAAAGAGCCTTGATAACCTTTGAAACAAGCTGGAGAAATGTTTACATAGCTCCTACAAGTTATCTTCTCATTTTGATGCATTTAGTGCAAAAAGCATATTTCACACACCTAGTTTTTTAAGCTCTGGTCAGCAAAAAACAGCCCTTCAGTCTACTGTTGGGCTTCAATCGTCTGCAAGCCGGTTTATGGGAGGTTTTGGACAAAACCATGCCATAAACGACTTAAATAGGCGATTTCAAAGTTTATATAAGCATGGGGAGAATGTTGGGGATGCTTGTCTCAAAAGTGTTTCAAAATTGTAAGGCAAAATCTCAAAACTAGTTTTCTAGGGTAAAGCTTAACTTTAGAGAGCAATGCAATTTCTTCAAAAACAAAAATAATTTGCATTGATTTGTAAACCCAAATGAGCGCAAAGGTACGATTATTTAACAAGATGTCCTAACATTCCAACCCTATATCCCCATCAAAGTAGACATCCTCAAAATTATCAATTGCGAACCTTCCCCTTCAATGAGAAATTTCCTGTCTTACCACCTTCATCAAATGCCAGCATTGGTGATGCTGAGAAAGGCAGCACACAATGCTTTGAGTGCCTTTTGGGATGATTTCTCATTGAGCCTTGTAATCTTGCTTTGCATTTGCATTTGACTTTAAATCTATGTCTTGTGATGCAATGATGTAAATGATCCTTGGATGATTGAATAGGAGATACTTGATAGCAAAGAGACTTGTGTTGGAATTCCATTGCTTAGTTCTTCATGAGAACCTTTGATGCCAATTAGTTTGAGCTCTTTCAAAGATGTCTATATAAGTATTAAGAATACACACGTGTGTGTGTGAAATTACACATGTTTATGTATTGTTATGATTAAAAAAGAGATTAAACCAAAGATAGAACTTTTAGGCTAACACTTCACAAGGTCACTGCACTGTGCACCAAAAAGGAAATTGAAAGACCTTCGCTTCTTCATCTGGAATGCTATGGTGGTACCTTGGAGATCTGCCAATATCAGTTCCTCTCTTAGGTCACTGCACCATACACCCAAAAGGAAATTGGAGGACCTTCTTCGCTGCTTCATCTGGAACTGCTATGGTATCTTGGAGATCTGCCAATATCAGTTCATCAAAGAAGATGGTTAATGCAGGAGACAAATTTGCTCTGGAAATTTATTTTGTCTTGTGCATTCACGTTTAATTCTTCGGTCTTCATCATCTACGGATAGTTGTGTGTGATGGATATCATGATGTACAATGTTGGCTCACTACCTCACATCTTGAGCGTTTAGGTGAGATGGTGATCTAACATTGTATCAGAGGTGGGTTTTGTAAGGTCTTCAATTCAGAGTCCCTGCTCACATTTGTTCACACCTCCCTCCCCTGCATGTTTATTTAGCATGCACATATTGCGATTGTGCATTAGGTGCAAGTTAGTTTGTCTCTCCATGCCTGGGTTGGGTTCGCACGTGAGGGAGACCGACGGAGAGCATGATGAATATTGTTCGCCCACTACCTAAAAACTTTAGCACCTGGGAGTGAGTTTCTAACATTTTGCATGTTTTATCATTAGTTCTTTGGATAAATCCTATGATTTTTGATCCTTAGCTTGTGGTTTGTTTTGATACTGTGACCACTATGTTATGAACTTGCAACAGTGAAGATTGGATTATTGTACTTCCTATCCAGCTTAGGAGGCAGCCTTTGGGCTTCCCTTAAATTCAGAGGACCTGTGTATGTTGGTGGCTCATGTGGAGCTTGTGGACTTACAGGAGGTGCCTTGGCAGAGTTGTTCATCAATTCAAATATGCACAAAGAAAAGGTGATTTATTATCTATTTGAAATGGCATATTGAGGACATTTATATTATTTGGAAAACTCTTAATTCGGTTAGTCTGGTAAAATATTTTCCTCATACAAATTGTATATGCAGTTCAAAAGGTTTCGTTCTTTGTGCTTGGGTGTTGCCATCAATTTTTCTATCAAACTTTTTCCGCGGGCGAATGTCTCTGGATATATTGGTGGGCTCTATTTCGGGATTTTACTTGGTTTTCTGCTGCTCATTCGTCAACAACCAGAAAGTGCTGGGTACAAGTATAAACATTCATGTTTTGACCCACAACAACTGGTGTTGAGTTATAGTTGGTATCAACGGGTGCTCTGGGTTATTGCCTTGATCTCTACAATTATTCAGTAAGAACTTTAATCAATATCATTTCCTAGCATGAAACTGGAAATTGTTGTATTTACTTCACTATTAAACTATAGAAAATAAATTGGTACTTAAACTTGTATTTCCTTTGTGAAATCTGCAGATTTTTAGATTCCTTAATAAAGTATATTTTACATTGAGGAGGTCATCGAGAAGAGATAAGCTACAACACATTGCCGGTCGCATCATCAAACAGATTGTCATGCCCTTTTCTTGATAAAGACGTAGCAAATATTCAAAAGTGAATCGATTAATTTCCTACTCAATTTCTTTCTCATGTATTTTCTTGAATATCGATGCGGTCATCGTCATGGGTGCTAGTTTGTTGAAGAATACTCCCTCCATCTCAAACTAAGAATTCATTTTTTTTTTGTAAAATACTTGGGATGCATCTGTCTTTTCTTTTCTTGAATTCTGTAGTTTGAGCGGGGAGCGTCTACATTTATAAGCGCAATAAGCCAACAGAATATTCTTATCAAAAAACTAAGCCAAACAGAATACACAATTGACCATGGAACTAGCAGGAATCTTGGGTCGAAGTGCAGACGTTACCCGTTAAGTGTGACCACGTGTCACGAGACAAAAGTCCCACATGGAATAAATAGAAAATTTAGAAGTGGGGTACGAGTATGTCAAAATACAAAACGAAAGCCAGACCATGCGGTTTTTTACTATTCTTAAAGATATTCTATGATATAAATATGTACATTGTTTTAAAATAATAAACTCTATTTTTTACCCATATTTTTGATACTTTAGGTTTGGTATTTCGGTTTTTGAAATATTAAAACAAAAACCAACCCAAAGAAAGTATTTTCAGTTTTAGTATTTTCATTATTCGGTATTTAATATGTGGGCATATAAGCATACAGATGTTATGTGTGTGAAGCAATGTTTAATGACAATTGACAATCATCATCGTCATTGATTTGCATAGGCGGCGGTTATATTGTACATGATCATCGTAAAGACGAGACTGATGTGGGTGTAGATTCGCGGCAGCCATATATCACCTCCAAAACACCGTCAATTCAATCACTTCACCATTGAACGTAGCCCTAATTTTTCAACATTCAACACGGCAAATGCTTTCAAGGCTGAAATGTATTGAACTTGGTAACTTCGAGAGGGAGAAAAGAGAAAGAAGATGAAGGGGAAGACACAAATTGGGTTTATGAATTTGAATGGAAAGTCCAAACTCTTTTTTTATTATTATTATTAATGGGTTTAAATTTAGTATAAAGAGATGGTTAATAAAATAAAATAATTGAATGTTATAGAATACAGATTAAGAGTGACTTTCTCTTAAGGATCGTCTTTAAGTTGGCTAACTTAAGGACCGTCTTTTTTTTGAGAGGGTAAATAGATGAATTTTTTCATTAAACTTGGTGGATATTATCTCTATAATGAATAGATAATTTTCACCAAATTTCATAAAAAAATCAATTGAGAAGTGGGTTAACTGAAAAATTGATATATATGCGTATTTTTGGATGTTGAAATTTTAGATTTTTATAGCTAACCCACTTCCTATTTGATTTTTTTTGATGAAATTTGGTGAAAATGATCTACTCATTAAGGACAGTCCTTAAGAAAAGTGGACTGTAATAATTCATAAGGGTCAACTGAACTCAAATTAAGTTCAAATTAAATTTCCTTAATTTAACTCTTTCTTACATTGTTTAGTTGCAAAATTATTTAAAACGGCTGTTTGTGTTTTTAAAAAGACCATCTTACCTATTTAAAATGCACCCCACCACTTTTTAAACGCAGAGCCATTTATACCTAAAGGTGTTTTAGGTTTCAACGGGCGTGAGAATCAAGAAATCTAAATCCAACATGAATTTAAAAGTTTGGGTTCGGTTTAGTTTTGGTTTCAAAATCTTTGAAACCCAAACCTAACCAAAATTTTTGGTTCGATTTTATTTAGTTTTTCTGTATCTTATTTTGAAAAATTAATTTAATATAATAGTGGCTAAAAACAATATCAAAAATGGCTCAAAACAATGAGGAGTAGTGTGAGAACCCGCGTCCTTGACGCCTGGGGGTCTTTGTGAGTAGCGATTCCGTTGTTACTTTGAAAATCGGTTTTGAAAAGAATAAGAGTTGCCAGTTTATTTCACTAAACAAACAAAAAAGGTTTGTGTAAAAGAGACGTATTTATGGACTAAATATCCTCTTATACACAATGTATGCGAAACTAGTTGTTTCGAAGGTTCGGGGATTAAGTTACGAATCAGAAAGGTGTTAGGCACCTAATTCGCCCTTTCGGTTTCTTGAGTAGGATACGCGCGTGTTATAATTCAGTTCTTGTGCTATTACTTTACAACTTTTCGTGCTTGCCTTAGAAATCGGGATTTTGGAGTTGGGATGAAAACGATGTGTTTCCTAGTTCGCCCATGATTTTGAAAATAAATGTGTGTGTGTGTGATTTGAAAAATATAGTTTGATAATAATAAATGCAATGAAACAAGTGATTTTGTAAAGTATTGGGCTTTTCGGAAACTGATTTAATGTGGAATCTTATATTCGATGTAATATAAAGCGAGTTGACTGATCATGTACCATAGTCTATTGATTAAACTGGTATAGACGGCACTAATACTCTCATAATCGAGTATGTATCACATATACACCGCAATCTATGAGTTAGATTGGATATATAGCGATTATCGATTCTTTTGTATAACAATGCCGCTAATCCGGGCTTTTGAAAAAGAAAAAAGTAATAATACCATTTTGGAATTGGATTAGGGTTTATTATACGCCTTTAGTTTTGAAAACAATTTGAAAAAGGGTTTTGAAAAGCTATCAAGTGATAGAAATTATGCACGCAATAGTATAAATTATAAAACTGACGAATAAATAAAAGAAGATAGAGAAAATTATACCTAAACTCTCTTAGAGGAAGAGAATAAGGATCTCTTGGTGTGTACTACGAAATCCCCTTGATTATTGATGAAAAATATGAATGGAGGGGGGGGTCTATTTATAGTTGAAAAAATACTTGAAGAGCAAGAAAAGATATTGCAACTAGGACTCTTAGAGCATATCACAAAGCCTTCCCACCGTTGGATCATGCTGATTTTTGGATATATGTTGAAAATAGAATTCTTCTAGATCGTATAAAAATTTCAGGTCGATCAGAATTCGAGAAGGTCTCCTTTTGCTCTGATTGGTACGAAGAGTTTGTTTCCGTGTAGGAAAAGTACTTGTTGTAGACAAGGTCACTTGTTTGCATGACAAGTCAAGTTCTAACCGTTGGATCACGCTGAATTTTGGATATATATGTATTTTAGACCATGTAAAAATTTGAAGATGATCTGAGTTCGGAGAAGACTCGGTCTCCTCGGATTGGTACAAAGAGTTTGTTCCCGTATAGGAAACGTACTTGCGTACAACAACCTCGACAAATGAACTTTTAGCCGTTGGATTATACTGAATTTTGGATATGTTTTCCATAAAAAAATTTTCTAGCTTGTTCCAAATTTGAGGTCGATTAGAATTCGGGAAGGCCTATATTTATTTTAATTTTCTACGAAGGACATTTTAACTAAAATTGCACGATAGACAAATTGATTCTTGAGGATCCCATGTCCGACAAAGCTGAACTTTGAATATGTTCTTCCCCATGATAAGAACTATCTTCTGACCAAACTTCAGACCATTTTAACTTCGAGAAGACCTCCATTTGATCACCCGAAACAAACTCATGATTTTCTGAATTTTCGGAGATCTGACCGTCGGATTGAGCCGATTTTCGAGTATGCTACTCCTTATCGTAATGTCTAACAACTCTCAAAGTTTGAGGATGATCCAAAATGCGTAACTCTCATTTCACAAGTTTCTAGGAGTTTTGACGGTTTTCGATTCCGGCAATTTTCGATAATTCTGTAACTTCTCATCCGGGGTCCTTTCGGCTTTCTTCTTTGACCTGTATCACATGTATAAAGTATGTTTGCACCTAAGAATGCTCGTGCATGCATGCGTGTTCATTTCTTTGGAGATCAGAATTCTTGTGGGGTTCGCAAAATGAGGTGTTCACAAGTAGAAGCGTGGAACTTAGGGTTTGAGACTTGAGAGAATCAACACATATATTAGAATGAAAAAAATAAAAGATGGGTGTCTAATTAAGTTATAATTTGAATTACACAAAATAGAAGAGGAAAAGTGTCAAAAATAGCTTGGTATTAATATAGGGAAGTAACATGCCATGCATCAAAGAGTTTTATGTTTAAGGAGTATGGGTAATTTTATTTCACATTAATATTCTACTCCCTTACCCTCCTTGTTATAGGGGAAGTAACTAAGTTAAACATGGTTAATTTGTAATATTTTCTAAAACGAAAAGCCGAGACTAGAAGTTAGCATAAAGAAATTAATTTATTACCAATATTGGGCTTATGAAAATTCAGTGAATGTTTGAATGAACTATGTTGGTCACAAAATATCCTAGAGGGGGGGGGGGGTGAATAGGGTTTAAAAACTTTAATGCGGAATTAAAAACTTTTTCAAAATATTTAAGTAAAACAATTTAACTAAACAAGTTTATCAAAGAAAATAATCAATCAACCAATCAATCCCAAGAACAAGCAATAATATAATGCAACTTCAATCAATAAATATAACAAGTAAATAAAGAGATTGAGTTAGAAGGATTGAACCAATTTGAAGTCCAAGGCTTTTTATCCTCACGGTATTGGTTTACCAAACTATAGTCCGCGCTTGGTTAGTTCCCCGAGAAGTTCCACTAAAACCAATCTCCTTCCGGGTGAAGATCAAACCATTACAAGTGTTGTTGTCTCACACACTCTTTACAAATATTGCTTCATTACAATATTCACACAAGAATCTCTCTCTTGCTAACCCTGTGAAATTTACCTTTCACAAAATCTAAATAATAATTTACCTTCTTGTTTTCCTATGAGATTTACCTCTCACAATTTGAATACAAATATTTGGTGATTCACACCAATTTACAATAACTCTCTCAAGTGTGTAAAGAATACAATTTGAAGCTCACACTAGAGTTACTTGTTTGATTAAGATTTATAGCTCAATAAGAATGATTGATCAATAACAATTTATTGAATCTTTTGATATTGAAGATAGATGAAGTCTAGAGTATAAGAGTGATTCAAGGTAGTCAAAATGTGTCTTAGATAGTGTATATATAGTCCCAAAAGAGATATAGCCGTTTGTGAGGTTTGGTAGAAGTTTGGTACCAAAAATGGTAAAAAATTATAAATTCAACGGCTATATTCTGGGCCATCAGTCGACTGAGCAAAGCTCCATAGTCTATTGAGTGAGCCTTGGTCGATTGAACAAAAGCCATCAGTCGGCTGATGGACCAGACTGTCCATCAGGTCAAAAGACCAAAAATCCCAATTTTTACACTTTTGCATATAAGCTCCAAAATCAATTCTAATGCTTTGGGGACTTAAAAAATAAGTTCCTAAGACTCCTATTTTTGGGAAAACTCAAAAAATGATTGTTTGAATTTAATATGAATATATTTCAAAAATCGTTTTTTGCCAAAAATGATGTTTTTGAAATGATGTTCTGATTCAAACTGATTTTGATCAATGTAAGAAAGATATATCAATATGTATGAGCTATATAAATAGTCAAATAAAAAACTTTACATAATACCTAAGCACTCACTCAATTATCGAATAACGAGTCTTTGAATGCTTCGATTTGTTTCTTCAATTTGATCTTCACTTGAAACTTTTGTCTTGAAGCTCTTGCATGTGATCCTTGATCTTGATCTTCATGAATTGCATTGTGATGAGATTGATCTTCTTGCTAGTCCAATGCGTAGTTGACTTGATTGGATATTAATTGAATGATCCTTGTCATGCTTCCTTTGAGTAATCATGCTATTCTAGATATTCCATATAAATTAACTATAAACTTATATCAAGAAACATGTTAAATTACACATGATTGATTTATTATTATTATCAAAATAAGATTAAGACCTTCTAGGTTAACAAACTATAATATTAATTGAATATAATGTGATATTAATTACTAGTTCCATACGATTGTATGTATACACGATGCCTTATTTTGTGTTGAGTGTAAGTTCAATTTAGTTTGGCTCAGTTTTAAAGTGGCACAACCCAAACTTGTTTGGTTTCAGTTCAGTTTGTACGTTTCATTTTCAATTTTTTCATCAATTCAATGTTTTCAGATTGGTGCAGATCGGTTCAATTCGGTTCAATCGGTCAGATTTCGAATTGGGCACAACAACACCCCTATTTACACCTACCAAAAGTCTATGTACCACTCCATCTGATTTAAATAGTTGTTTTGTCTATTGACACACCACAACTTTTTATATTTACTCCAATGATTAATTATTAATAACCCTCATAATTTACTTTAATAACACAAATTAATACACCCCAATCATTACCACTCCACTCACAAACTCACTTTACCACTTTAAGTCAAGAGCATTACACAACCGAGGAACCACATACTCTCTCGCTTCCATTTTTATTTCCTTCAAAAATTCAAATTTTGGATAAGAAAAACGAAGATCATTGTTGGTTATGTTGTGATTGAAGTGTAGAGATTGTAATATGTGGTGGCCAAAGAAAGATTGAGAGAGAAAGCTCTTTTCATACTTATTATGTTTTATTTCGACCTCTCATTGAACAAAAATGGAAATATAGTACACTGGGTGTGTATGCAATTCTACTTGGCTCTAACCCATCAAGATCTTATACACAGCGGAAGTAAATGATTGAATCCACATGAAATGGAAGTTTAGAATTTGTACTAATCTAATTCACTTATTATAATAAGAAAATTAAATTGCAAACTAATCTAATATAAGCTAAATAAAAACAAAAACTAATTTCTAAGTTAGATGGAGGAAATTTCAAATACTTATATGCTTAAAATTGCATCTGCTACAAAGAATCCTCCACAAACTCGAACGTGGAAACTTCTTTCCTTCCTAACATTCACAATACAATTTCAATGACGAAAATATTTGTTCTTCCAAAAACACAAATAACCTCACCACCTAATAGTGTTCAACCAAAATAAATGCTTGAAATCTCATTATGTTCTTCCATTGTAAGGATTTATTTGTTCTTCCAAAGACACAAATAACCTCAATGTGGTATCGCATAACAAAAATTAGGAGCTTCCAAAACCTTCACCATGTTTCTATCAAGGAAAGATACATATGCTAAAATTGCAGAAAACCTCTCAAACAGACTTATATAATGGGAGTTGGGAGTTTAAAGTTTAAAGTTTAAAATTGCATGATTGTTAGATTTTTTTTATGAAGAATGATTCAATAAATATGAGAAGAGTTATGGTTTAATGAGAAAAATATGGAAAGTGGTTGAAGAAGGATATAATTTAAGAGGAGTAAGGAGTGAGAAATTAAATGGAGGCTAGGGTTTTATTTATTGGTGTATGGCTGCCATATCATAATTTTTGTCACTATGCATTGGCAGTAACTGCAAGACTGTTTTGGCAAAGTAAACATTCAAATTTGAGAAAACCAAAAACATGAAAGTTGTAGGTCTTCAAATGTTGTTTCCAACCATAAAAAGAACGCTGGAATCCGAGTTTTGAGTAAAAAGATATGCTCAAAATACCGAATTACTATATAACTTTCTTAGATACGATTCTTGTTTCGAGATTCCTTTGATTTGCTTTTTCTTGACTTCGATACTATATTCACTCAATTAAACCATTTTTCGTTATTTTTTCACATACTTTATAATTATTGCCATATACTAAAAATAAATAACTTTTATTACCTAAAACGGAGAAATAAAACAGTTATGAATGTTTTATTTACTCGCAAGTGCACGAATCGGTATATAGTATAGCTTAGGTAAGTGCGAGATTGAACCATATGGACTTGATGGATGGAATTTACTTATTTCACTCATTAATTCTAATTAATTCCTAATCTAGCTTAAAAATAGGGAAGGATGATTTATCAACTAAAAATATTAATAAAAATAATTAATTAATAAAATACTAATTAATTAATTAATTAATAAAATACTAGGGTGGCGGAGTCATATATTTGATATTATATTCTTAATATCCTTGCCCAATAAACTATACTCTTTGTCTCACACTAATTTGGTCTCTCGACTATATTAGATGCGGAAAATAAAATCAATTAAGCCCAATTAATTTTTAGAATCCAATTATTAATTCTTCCACAGCCAAACGTATGTATAAGATCAAAACACTCACTATATTTGTTAAAACACAATTTATATCCGCTTTTAACAAATCATAAACTGAATCCAAATAATTATAATGAGAATCCAATCTTATTTTTTTATCAATCAAAACCAGCATCCAATAGGAAGAATTATTTTTAATATTAAAGCATTAAATTGGTAGAGTCAATTGGCATAAATACGTGTAAGGGAATCAATCAATTATACTCATCCCCAACCCTAGAAAATAACATAGCATAGCATGCTTGTAATTAAAATACAAAATATAATTAAATAATAAATAATTAAATAAACTAAATACTTACTTGAATATGCATAAATAAATTAAAGAAGAAAAATAACTCTGAATTAATTATAATGGTCCATAAAACATTGAAGCATCCAAATACTATCAACAATAAACAAACAAAGGCTTTGCAACAAATGAAGAAAGAAAGGAAAAGAAGGAAGGAAAAAGAATTAAACGCTCTTTGTTGAGTGCTACAGCTCTTCTTGATTCTTGCAGCTGCTATATGTTTTTTTTTCTTTTGCTGCGTGCTGCTTTCTATCTATATTAGAGACAATGGCTTAGGGTAATTAACAAATTAATGGGCTTGGGTTTAATTAGGTAAGGCTGTTGGGCTTTAGCACTTAATGAGTGGGCTGCTAGTGGGCTTGAGCACATTCTCGGTGGAATTAATTCCTTTAGCATAATGATAGTATTCCGGCCATAACTTTGCACTCCGAACTTCAATTGATGCAAGATTTTAGCCTACGCATAGCTAACTCAAAGATTTAAAACTTTTGTCTTCAGAGTTTTTTTTTCAAATTCCTTACAGATCAGTGCCATAATTTTCTTGAACAAAGGCATTTTGCACAATAAATCTCTTTTTCCTTCGAAATCTTCTCGATTTAATTCCAAACACCTAAAAAGTACTAAAAATACAAGAAAAATAAAAATATATGCTCTCCAAAGTATATTTTAGTGGGGTAAAATGTACCAATTTCTTGGCACATCAAAAAGTAAGTAAAATGTCTAAAATACGCACAAAATCGTGCACATCAATACACCACGTTTATTCAAAGACTTTAATTCTACCTTAATGTTACTTTACCCTTTTGGCTAATCTTTTCTCTGTCAACATTTATTTATTGTTCATGATTTTGTATCATTATCATCATTACCCTTTAATATTTTAGTAGCTACTTTATATGCATATACGTTATCGATGATATTTTCTTTTATATTCCACCTCTATTGTTAAATATAGATATCTCTTTATTATTTGGTACCATTGCCTTTTCAAAGGCTTCTATATTCTCTTTAGGGGCTTATGTCTTTACCAAGATAATTACCTCTTTTAGGGCCTTAGAGAGAGTGAACTTTCCAATTACCTCTTCTTGAGTGAAATGGAGAACTACTTTAAGAGTGTTCTTAGGGTATGATTGCTCAGTTTTCCTATTTTTGAGAGCTGAGTTTTTGGAACTTATAGGTCTGTCATGTTTTTAGCGTGGTGCAGATTCATTAGTTGCTATATTTTATTTTATTTTCATACAGGGACACTATTTCTGGCAAGTGTATTTATAGTTGGTACACGTGATATTATTACTTTTCCTACATCATTGAATCCATCGGTAATCTATTTACAATTTCTTGTAAAACACTATTTTTTGTATTTTTTTCTCATATTGCAATGTACGTGGCTTTAGGTGAAACATAGTGGGATTGTTCCACTATAATTCTCATTGATCTTCTGAAACGAATTATGTTGCATGAACTTTTTTAACTCCCCCAAATGGCGGGAATACTATATTATCAAAGTATTACTATGCAAAACGTGCAATAAATACATCTCCTACCATTGATTATAAGTATTGGATAATGTAGGGTGAATCAAAGCCTATATGAATAACACTTTCAAATTTGGGCAAATAAGATTATTAGATATGTTAAAAAATATGCATAATAGGTTGTGGGTCTAATTCTAATTAACTTTCATATAATACAACATGTAATCTAAATTACATGAACAAATGCATTTAATTAAGGATTCTACTAATCTATTTTGGATTTAAACATGTGAAATAAGGCGTTCAACGCATGTTTCTATATATAACAATAATCATAAAAGACTATAAAAGTAAAATCAATCGCATTATCAAAGCCTTATAGAATATGTTGACCAGGAATTATGCCTAAATTTAATGACGCGTGTCAATAGACGTTAAAAAAAACAATACTTATAGTAAAAAGAAGACTTAAATCAAACCAGCAGGTGGACGGTGGAGGCATCTATCCAGACAATGAAATATTCAAAAGGTCCATGCATAAGGCTTTGTGAACACGGGGTAGAATAATACACTTAATAAAATCAACTTTTGATTTGTCAACTGTAATACTTTGTATTTAAATTAGTAGTAATTATGCTCCTTCATTTGATAAGTTTGATACTTTTGGTTGTCTTGGTTAGAAATGATTTTTGGTGTTTATATTTCATATTTCTGGACCAACAGGGGCCTATTGTAATAGCCTAGAAGTGCAAAAATGCACTGGTCCTAAATAGGGGCCTGATGTAGGTCGGTGGGTAAGACAAAATGTTTTCCTAAAAGCTTCATTTTTTATCTTTTATCCTCAAAACTTATTCCAAACACCATTAGAGGTATCTTGAGCTTTCTCTCTTTAAAATTTAAGCATTTAAACACTTTAACTCATAATTTCTCTTAAGGAAAAGTTACTCTATGCATCGAGATGAACATAGTGACATAAGAATTTCAGAGTTTTACTGAACGGGATTTCGGGTCATCATATATATTTTTATCTCCTTGGTCTCATAACTTAATGTAGGGGTTTCTTGGCATTAAAATTTAGTGATTTGATTTCAAATGTTGAAAAATTATGATGTTTTACTCATATGTGTTGTCAATTAAGAATTTATGTCAAATATGATGATATTCTTTGATAATTGAGTATTGATTTATGATTATAGGCAATATATGTCATTTAAACTTTAAATCTATTTTTTGCTTAGTGGAATCTCTATATTCCTTGGAAATAGGTTGTTCGGTGTGGTGGAATTGAATCTTTGATTATACACTTTGTAAAAAGAAATATAGTGCGAAAATATTTGGAGTTTATATGACATAGATTGTAATGGAAGCAAATTATTGATATTATAAGCAATTAAGCATACTTTGCATTGTCATGGTGTTAACCCGGGTTCTCGGCTACATCGGAGCTTTATTATCTATCTCGATTCAGTTATTAGATGATTTATTATTTCTCTTGACAAGTTTACGGTGGATTAAATTATTACCTCAGTATCATTCGATTATCAAGGTGTTGGTATCAATTCTATTTATTCATGAGATATGCTCATGAAGGCGGTAATTCTATATATGAATGGTGCTTGTTGAGTGAAAATAAGGTGGGGCTTGGCACCCTTAGGTTAAAAACCCTAAACCCCTAGAGGAGCAAGGTTTGGCGGTTTAGAACCACCGGTGAAGAGTCCGGGAATTTAGACAATGACAACAGACTATAAATCATAAATGTTTTTTGTGAATTGGGGACGGGTTGTCCAATTTTATTGATGTGATCGTGTTATATTATCTTGCTGCAAATGGATTATATATTATAACTTCAGCTTGGATTCTCATCGGTATAAATCATACAAGGATTGAAAATGGGTTAACACAAGGGAGGTAACTTGTATAAGGATGAACAAGCATTATTATAAATCATAAGTTAAATACATGCCTCTTGCATTATTTGTGTTGTTCTTATATTCTGTAAATTTAACATATGATAATATAGCTGTAATGTTTTTAAATCACACCCTTTTGCCCCTTATTGAGCGACATACTTACCCCTTTTCTAAAATATTGTAGGTACACAAGAAAATCCAGATATTAAAAATGCGGCGGGTTCCGGGATGTTGTAAAAAGCTTTAATACTATTACATTTTGGATATAAATATCAAGGTTATGTCTAGCCAAGGTTTGCCGAGGATGTTTAGACTTTTTAGGAAAAAAATTGCTGTTTATACATTATGTATGATCTTTACTCCTATGTTATTAAGAATTTAAGTATGGTGATGTAAATATATGAATGTAGGTATTATTTTAATTATTGTAATGTGTTACTTGTGCATATAGTTGAAAGTTTTAATACTCATTTTAGCTAGTCTAAGATGGGGTTAGTAACACTCTAGGTCTTAATTGCGGATTAAATCATGGTAATTAAGACGAGGGTGTTACAATTTGGTATCAGAACATGGCAACGGGTCGAGTATGGGGCGGGTTTGGCTAATACTAAACCCGACCCGCATTATTAGCCAAACCGAACCCGCATTTATACTAGCCTGCCCCAAACTTGAGAAACTTTAAAAAAAACCCAAACCTGCCGCCCCATACATGCTTAGGAACTCCCACCCCAAATCCCCCCAGTCTTCAGATTCTTCCACCATTAATACTTTTCTAAAAAAAAAAAAGTCATGAAGTGAGACCACCCTTTGGACACCTTCTCCAGAGGAAGCACCTTCGACGCCCTCGGCATGTCCAACATGTGGCTAGAGGAATCCCACAAAGACGCAAAGGATGGTGAGCTCCTTGCCTTGTTAGGCTACAAGGTCAGATCCTCCAACATGGCCGACGTTGCTCAAAAACTCGAACACCGTGAAGAAGTGATGGTTAAAACACAAGAAGATGGCGTGCATGGGAAAGGTGAGAGAGATGGAGGTGTGCGAAATGAAAGTGGCTGTGGCTGCCTTCTCAGTTCTCACAATGATACAATCTATGTTTCTCATCATTTATGATCTAACGGCTCACATTTGGTCAATTTTTTTAAGAAATACTATATATATAATTTTTATAAAAATATATATATATATTTATATATATGTAAGCGGGTCGGGTCGAATAGGGTTTTTAGTAGGCAAAACCCTAACCCATCCAGAACATGGTCCGGGTTTTAAAAAATACCAAACCCGACCTAGGCTTAAAAAACCCTGCCCCAGCCAGGTTTGGTCTGGTCGGAAACCCGTTGCGTTGGTTTTTTCTTGCCATCCTTAGTAATTACTTGGGTTTATTGGGACAAAATATAATGCATAGAATTCTTTGTTAATTGTTTTTCTTTGTTAATATTTATTGAATTGTTTTAATACCTCTCTTTGTTTCTTTTTAGTATGATAATGCCATTAGATGATATGCAACATATCACCCAAGATCCCCAGAATGGGGAAGATGGCATTAGTCATAGGGGGATATACTTCGTCAAAGCCTTTAGATGTGATTCGAATAATGGTCAGGGAGTTAGCCATTATGCTAGGCTGTTTTGAACAACCCCAAGAGAGAGTTGTAAACGAAGAAAATTGGGCTATGGCGGCCTTAGAGAAGTTCAAGAATTTGTCTCCTCCTATATTTTTAATGGTATCTTTGAGCCAAATGTCGCGAAATCGTGGCTTGATCAAATAGGGAGAGCCTTTATTATAATGGAACTTTCGGATGATGTAAAGCTTAATTTGGGTATGTACCAATTAACTAATCAAGCAGGGATTTGGTGAAAAAATGTTTCAAGATGTATGGATAATCCAACAACATAGGAGGAATTTACTCAATTGTTCTTGAAATGGTATTTTTCACCTAACATAGAAATCTCAAGAGAGATGAGTTCCGTCCCCTCATCTAATGGAGCATGTCTGTAACGAGTACTAGGCTAAGTTTGAAAGCGTTAGTTGTTTTGATAAGAGTTTAAATAATGATCCAGAAGAGAAGATTATATTGTTTTTGAAGGGTTTGAAACCGTCGATTAGGTAAAAATTATACACCTCCACTATAGTAGTATCACCAATGTCATAAGTGTGGTGATGAAAGTGGAACAAGAAAGGGCCAATGCTAGTTGACTATTTAACAAGAAAATAGAAAGTGATGGGAAGAAGTTTAGTAATTAGGGGAAGAAATACAAGAGTGATTTGGGTTCTTCTAGTGGGAATTATGGTAGAGAGTCTGTTATCGATGTGGTCAACCGGGGCACTTCAAAAGAGAGTGTCCAAATTTGAATATGGAGCAACGATCGTACCAATCACAAAACATTTAAATTCAAACCCAAGGCTTGAGTCGCATAGGCGGAGCGAGTTAATCTTACTCGTTTAACCAAGGTCATGGTTAGAGTTAAAGCGGGCAACAACAGGGGAGGAGTCTCATGTAATCAAGGCGGTGGTAGGATGTAGGGTTGAGTTTACACTTTGACCCAGTCAGAACAATTCAAGGCTAAAGTAATGAAAGGTACTATTATATTCTTTAGCTCTTGGGTTAAAGTTTTGTTTGATATCAGTGCTTCCAATTCGCTTATTTTGTATGGATTGATTGATATATTGGAATTGGATGTTAAATATTGTGATACACCTTTATGGGTTGATACACTCATGGGGAATAAAGTTCATTTGTGATTTATTTGTAAAAATTGTTCTTTGAACATAGGAGAATCCTCGATAGAGTTTGATGTTATTTATATGGAAATGGGGTTTATGATCTTATTTTAGGAATGGATTAGTTCACTATTTTTCAAGTAGTAATTGATTAATTGTCCAAAACGTCGAATGTTGATTCCATTACCTAATAATGGAATGTTGAATTTTCATTGCGAGTCCGATGTACTCCGTGTATGTATTTGAAGCCCAGGGAACAACATAGTTTCTTTGGATGGCTAGCCAGTATAGTAGCGCGTAAGGAGGGTGGTTCCTAACCTACTGGTTTGCCCGTGGTTAGGGAATTCCTTTATGTGTTTTCAGACGATTTTTCGAGTTTACCCCCACATTGGGAGGTGTATTTTTATGTTGATATCCATACAAATACTGCACCAATTTCCTTAGCACCATATTGAATGGCTCATGCCGAGTTGAAAGAGTTAAAAATTCAAATTGATAAGTTGTTGAAAAAGGGGGTCATTAAACCTAGTGTATCACCATGGGATGCACCTATCCTTTTCACCAAAAAGCAAGATGGGTCTATATTCCTATATAATTATATATGCACATATTTTTTTGTTGGTTGGTTTAATTCAAGGCTTTTGTAAAACAATAATATGGGTAAGCATAATGAAATAATGAATGGGTGTACATAGTAATGTCAAAAGAGTGATTTGCTTTAAATTTAGAAAGTGGGTCAACATAATTATTTGATAGGTTTAAATAAAATTTTCCTTTTGTACTGCCTAACTTTTTCTACGAAATTTTTATTTAATTTCTTTTTATTATAAACAATGCTGATGGGGTTAAATACTAATTTAACACTTTTACCTCCAGTAAAATCCTATTTTTACCTCCAGTAAAATACCATTTTTACCTATGTGACCTACGCGTACACATCATCTACATTCTAGAATACATGTGACCTAAGCATACACATCATCTACATTCTAGAATACATGTGACCTAAGCATACACATCATATACATTACACAAATTTACCTTTTTGCCCTTCATTTTTTACCTATAAATACCCCCTCATTCATTCATTTTTTACCTATAAATACCCCCTCATTCATTCATTCAAAACACACCAAAAAACATATCTTCTTTCTCTCACAATATCCATCTCTCCTAAGAGATATAAAGCCATTGGCAATATAAATACAAGCCAATTTTCGAGGGTCTTATACTCTCTCTTTTCATACCCCAAAAAAATACCAATCCTTATACGCTCTCTCTCATACACAGTTTATTATTTATTCTGTTGAAATATTTGTAATCATAATTCTATACTTATAAATAGAATTAAGGAAATTATAGAAAGAAAGAGTGAGATTGGTAGCTTGTATTATCATCCAAATTGATTGCCTTTGAGCTAATACAAAGCAAGCACACACAAAAGGAGGACGTACTGCCGGATTAGCATAAGCGCTACCGGGGGAACCTACCTTAATAAAAAACGTCTCGTGTTCATCTTCATTTTTAATCAGTTTCTGCCGGTAATGTTCACAGTCACTGTTCACATATACGGTGGTACTGTTCACAGTCACTGTTCACAATTACTGTTCACATATACAGTAGTACTGTTCACAGGCACTGTTCACAACCACTGTTCGCGTATACGGTGGTACTGTTCACAACCACTGTTCACATATACGGTGGTACTGTTCACAAGCACTGTTCACGGTTACAATCCATTATTAAACCTCTAATTCACCATTATTCATTGATTGGTCGGTCGTTAATTATCTGTTCTAGATTTTGACACCATCAGTTTGGCGCCGTCTGTGGGAAAGACATTTCCTTAAAGTCACACGCTTCTCAAAAAGCCAAAAACCATACATTCACCATATTCCAGTCAGAAAACACCCAAACAGACCCCTTGATAGCCTTAGTGGCTCAACAAACTGCTCTCCAGGTCCAGATTGATAGATTGATAGCTCAAAGAGAACCCCATTCGTACAGTTCAAGAGATGGATCGCCTCCGACCCCTGTTTCTACACCGGCTCCCCCAGCCCCTGCGCGAATCCCAACCATTGAAAGGCTGGGGGAACGCTGCCGGAGGTATAGGAGAAGTCGAGGCAGGCCCAGTGGGTCTGATGCCGATCAATCCAGTTCTGAACAAGGAGATTCTTATGATGAGTTCTCTGTTACAGCTCCCCCATCATCTCCAAAAATAAATCCACAAATTAATGTTGTTTGAGAAAGACGCTCTGAAAGGGAGGCTCAAAGACAAAGTGTGAGTAGAGGAGGTCGATCCCCCATTCCACCAGTTCTGGAGATAAATGCTAGGCCTCGGGGGTCCGTGTTCGACAGGATCTCGAACAAGAGCTCTGTTGAAGAAGTAGAGCAGAGGCTCAGATCATAAATGAAAGCCCAACTGGCCGAAATAATGAAAACCATAGGCCACGTTGGGGGGAGCTCGGCAGCAACTCTGGTAAGAAATTCTGAATCGCCGTTTACAGCGCACATCCAGACCTGTGCAGTCCCGAACAGATTCAAATTACCTCCTCTAGAGTCATATGATGGCTCAACCGATCCAATGGACCATTGGCAGCAATTTGAAAATATGATGGGGCTCCAGAATGTCCCAGATGGAATCATATGCAGGGCTTTTGTTACAACTCTCAAGGGGGCAGCTCGGATGTGGTGCAACAGTCTATCTCCAGGCTCGATTCAGAGCTCGCACGAGCTTGGTACGAAGTTCGTAACTCACTTCGTGGGGACTAGAAAGCAGTCTAAGACCTCCACCCACCTCTTCACAATCAAACAAAGTTCGAACGAAGGTCTAAAAGACTACGCTTGCCGATTCAAACAAGAAAGCCTCATGATCAATGATCTCAATGAGGGTGTGGCCGTAGCTGCATTTATGAACGGAGTAAGCTCTCCCTACTGCTTAATGACCTTAGCTAGAATGGCTCCAAAGACCATGTCTGAGCTCTTGGACGAGGTCAACAAACAAATTGGGGTGGAAGAGACACTCCAAGGACGCAACTTGTCGGGGTTTTCTGCTCTCTGCCCCCCTTCCAAGTGCCAGGGGGAACATAGCCCTTCTTTTGGCCAAGAGAGGGAGACCAAGAAGAACAAAAAGAATACCGAAAAGTTCAAATCTAGCGAGGACAGAGCTCATCGGAAGTTCACTCCCCTTACAGCTCCACTGAGCGAGGTCTATGCCCAATTGGAACCAGGAGAGGTACCTAAGCCTAAAAAGATGAGCACTCCAGAGAGGAAGAGGGATTCTACCCAGTAATGCCGGTATCACAAGGACCACGGCCACGAGACTGATAATTGCTGGAAGCTCAAGGAAGAAATTGAGAAGCTTATCCAGCGAGGTCAGCTCCGGCAGTATATAAAGAAAGAAAAGGATGTTCCCCCAAAAGCCAATGGGAAGGAACACGCCAAAGAAATATTCATGATTGAGGGAGGTTTATCCTTCTCTGGAAACAGCAACAGGTCCCGAAAGGCTTACATCAGGCAGGCTAAATTCTCGAGCTCAGAAGCAGAGTTCTTCAGTTCAAGGCCCTCAAAGATGGCTAAGTACGAGACCTCCGAGATCACTTTCACTGATGCGGATATGAACGGGGTAGAGTACCCCCATAATGACCCGTTAGTAGTAATAGCGATGATAAGCAACCGCAACGTCCATCGTATCCTTATCGACATAGGAGCGACCTCGAACCTCATGTACTACAGTGCTTTCAAAGCGATGGGTCTCACTAAAGAACACCTGGTCCAATCGCCGGTCACATTGGTAGGGTTCTCTGGGGAGAAGATAAGGTCCTTGGGAGTAATCAAGCTTTCGGTAACTCTAGGGACGGCTCCAAAGCAGGTCACGACCATGGCAGAATTTTTAATTATTGACTCAGCTCCCCATTACAATGCTATCTTGGGTAGAGGAACCCTCAATGAAATCAGAGCCGCCATATCAACCTGCAGCTTAACCATGAGGTTCCCAACCCTCCATGGGATCGGGGAGGTCAGAGGTAACCAAATGGAGGCCAGGCACTGTCAATTTGGAACCTTAAAAGAAGTTAGAACCACGGAGATCGCCACCGTAGAGCTCGAGGTAGCAACTGCTGAAGGGGAAAACAATACAGGAGAGTCCGCCACCTCTAAGAGATTGGAAATTGATACCTTAGACCCCTGGGACGAAGAAAAAGAGCTCAGGGGAAAGCCTGTTGAGGATCTAGAAGACTTACTCTTGGATCCTTTACTACCTGAAAGGGTGCTCAAGATCAGTAACCAACTCAACTCGGAGGTCAGACAGGATCTTTCCCAATGCCTTAGAGATAACGCTGATGTCTTTGTGTGGTCCCATGATAACATGAAAGGGCTCAACCCAGAGGTCATGGTGCACAGGCTCAATGTTGATCCAGCCTTCAAGCCCGTAAGACAGAAAAAGAGAAACTTTGCAACAGAAAGAAACTTGGCTGCCAGAGAAGAAGTCCAGAAATTGCTCCAAGATGGTTTCATTAGGGAAGTCCACTACCCAAAGTGGCTCTCCAATGTTGTACTCGTGAAGAAGCACAGCAGAAAGTGGAGAATGTGTGTGGATTTCAAAGACCTCAACAAGGCTTGTCCAAAAGACAGTTTTTCGCTCCCGAAGATTGATCAGCTCGTGGATGCGACCACTGGGCATGAAATGCTAAGCTTCATGGACGCTTATTCTGGATATAATCAGGTAAGGATGGCCCCTGAGGACGAAGAAAAGACATCTTTCATCACCAATGAAGGGACCTACTGCTACAAGGTCATGCCATTTGGTTTGAGGAATGCAGGAGCTACCTATCAAAGGATGATGAACTTCTTGTTCAAAGAACAGATAGGCCAAAATATGGAGGTCTACGTTGACGACATGCTCGTCAAGAGCCTCAAGGCGTCCAACCATGTTTCTGACCTCAATGAAGCCTTTTCCATACTTAGACAAAATGGTATCTCCCTCAATCCAGCTAAGTGTGCTTTTGGGGTAAAAGGTGGCAAATTTTTAGGTTTCATGGTAACACAAAGGGGAATCGAAGCTAACCCCGAGAAGATACAAGCTCTGATTGACATGAAGTCTCCCACCAAACCAAAGGAAGTCCAGAGCTTAGCAGGTCGAGTGGCAGCCCTTAATAGGTTCATCTCTAAGGCAACTGACAAATGCCACCCATTCTTTAAAACTCTGAAAAAGGCCTTCGAGTGGACAAAAGAATGTGAGCTCGCTTTTCAGCAGCTCAAGCAATACCTTGGAACCCTCCTTTATTGAGTTCTCCGAAGAAGGGTGAAATTCTCTGCCTTTACTTAGCTGTTTCTCAAACAGCGGTCAGCTCAGCCCTTATGAGGAACGAAGAGGGGGCGCAACTCCCTGTCTACTACACGAGCAGAGCTCTGCATGCGGCTGAACTCAATTACCCCAGGTTGGAAAAATTGGCATATGCTCTCCTCATCACTTCTAGGAAACTGAGGCCCTACTTTCAGGCCCATGCCATTGACGTACTCACAGACCAACCACTACGACGAATTCTTGACAAACCAGATCAGTCAGGAAGGCTAGCTATCTGGGCTGTAGAACTCGGACAATTTGTGATCAGTTACAAACCACGAGTATCAATCAAAGGGAAGGCTGTGGCTGACTTCATAGCCGAGTTTACTTACAAAGAGGAACGAGTTGCCGAACTTCCAGAGCTACTGCCAACAGTAGATCCAAGTGCCTCGAGCCCTTTCACCTCAATAGGCCTGATACCAGAGATTCCAGTGTGGATACTCCACGCAGATGGTGCCTCAAACTCTCAAGGTTCTGGAGCTGGTCTGGTATTGATCACCCCTGAGGCTAACACATGAAGATAGCCCTCAAGTTTCTTTTTAAGGCATCGAACAACGAAGCAGAATACGAAGCTGTCATAGCAGGTCTAAGGATTGCTGGAGACTTGAGGGCAAAACAAATGGTGGTTTACAATGACTCTGCAGTCGTAGTTGGCCAAATACTTGGCCATAACATGGCTAAAGAAGATCACATGGCCGCTTACCTGGCTAAAACTCAAACGGCAGTTCAAAAGTTTACAAATGTGGTGTTCATCAAAGTTCCCCGAGCTCAGAATAACAAGGCAGACTGTCTGGCCAAACTAGCTTCGTCAACAGAGGCACCAAGCGGTGTCCACATTGAATATTTGGAAAACAAAGCCATCAATGAGCTTGAAGAAGTCGATGCAGCCCCAGTACAGATCTGCAAATGCTGGATTGATCCAATTCTGGACTACCTCACAAATGGAGTTTTACCCGAAGAAAAGAATATGGCCAAAAGAATCAAATACATCTCTAACAGATATGTAGTCATAGAAGCAACCCTGTACAAGAGAGGTTATGTTCTTCCTTTCTTACTCTGCCTACACCCCCATCAAGCTTAGTCAGCCCTGTTAGAAATCCATGAGGGGTTGTGTGGTGGACACCTGGCAGCTCGTTCCTTAGCTCTCAAAGTTGGACGACAAGGTTACTTTTGGCCAACCATCCTACAAGATGCCAAGGAATTGGTAAAAAAGTGTGACAAATGCCAACGGTTTGCCAATGTCCAACAGCTCCCAGCAGAGCTCATGACTCCTGTCAGCAGCCCATGGCCCTTTTCTCAGTGGGGGATGGACATTGTTGGTCCTTTTCCCTTGGGTAAAGGACAGACCAAGTTCGTAGTCGTAGCCATTGAATACTTCACCAAATGGGCAGAGGCAGAGGCACTGACCACCATCACTACTATGAAAATCCAAAGCTTCGTATGGAAAAATATCATCTGTCGTTTTGGCCTCCCAAAGATTCTGATCACTGATAATGGCAAGCAATTTGATTGTGACATCTTCAGAAATTTTTGTGAAGGTCATGGAATAGAGAATCACTATAGTTCGCCTGTCCATCCCCAAGCAAATGGCTAAGCAGAAGTCACCAACAGAACTCTCCTGAACTCGCTGAAGAAGAGACTTGACGACGCTAAGGGAAATTGGTCTGAAGAACTCCCCTCCGTTCTGTGGGCTTACAGGACTACGATCTGAGGGCCTACGGGGGAAACTCCTTTCTCTCTGACCTATGGAAATGAAGCAGTGATTCCGGTAGAAATGGGAATGCCAACGTACAGAATCAACCATCATAACCCAGCTCGAAATGACGAGGGACTCTTAGCCAACTTAGACCTCCTCGAAGAAAAAAGAGAACAAGCTCGGATCAAAGAAAAGGCCTACAAAAGGAACATGGTCAAGAGTTACAACAAAAGGGTCAGGCACCGAAGCCTCATTGTGGGCAACTTGGTGCTCCGAAAAGTCATTCTAGCCACTAAAATTTCCCAACATGGGAAGCTAGCTGCCAAATGGGAGGGTCCATATGTGGTAACCAAAGTCAGCAGACCTGGTACCTATTACTTGAGAACTATGGATGGAATGGAGCTCATGAGGCCATGGAACATAGAGCACCTCAAGAGATACTATCCCTGAATGAAGTACTTTGTAATCTTGTAATGACTTGCTCCGAAGAAAAATATATGAAATTTTACTTTGGTATACCGTTATTTACAAGAAGTAAAACTCTCACAAGGAGGTCGGAAATACGCTAAAGAGGCTGTATAAAAATAATTGAGAAAGCTGTTATAATTTGCTTAAGTCAAAAGGAGGCATGACATTTCTGTAGACTTAACCAAAAAGTACAAGTTTTCTTTTTATACATCAACGACCTCGAAAAAAAATTCCTACCGCCACGTAGGTCAGCCACCAAGCATATAACGTCTAAGTGCAGACTTGCTGAGAGCTGAGAAATTCCTCTGATTAAAGAGGTCAGTTTGTTGGTGTACAGTTCTTTTACATGCGCACACTTACACTCTGAGGAGTCTAATTGGCGTTCGGAAAGAATCTTACAAAATTTGGTTAAAGTCTAGGGGGCACAACTCTTATAGATTTAGCCATAATAAGAATAATTCCTTACGTACAAATGACCCAATAAAAACCTGTTACACACCAGGTCCCTTTTGGGAAAAACTGCCAAAAGACCTCTAACACAGGCATCTTTACTGGATTTATTTTATCTCTTTTGCCTTTACTGTTTTACTTTGAGTGTGGGGGAAAAGGGATAACCATTCATATATGGCTTATTCAAATCTCACAATAACAACTCAAAACAAAACATAAAAAGAGCACACAGAAGGTATAAAAAATTCTGAAACAAAACTTGTTTATTTATTGATGAAAAGAGATGTTACAGGTGGAATATTTGCGGAACACTTGTTTAAAGAACAAAACCCTCACTAGAAGTGCATACATTGTCTGGGCTGAACGGTATGCTATTGAATGATAAGCAGATATGTGTTGGACCCCTTCTTCGCAAACAAAAAGACATGAAAGTAGAAGGGAAGATAACTTATCTAATCAAAGAAAAGGTTGAAGAATCCGAAGATCATCAGTATCAAAATTCAAAATAGTACTTAAATCAGAAGAAGAGTAATCAGAAAAATCATGGCGAATATCCCTTAAAGCTGTCCAGTCAGGGCTGGTTGGTTCGGCAACCTCCGTAAGAAAATTAGCTTGCGAAGATTGCGATAAAAAACAGTCAGGATTCACAGCAGACGGAACAACATCAGCCGTGTTATTTTCTACCGACGAAAGGAACCTCGAAGAACCTCGAGGAGGAGCAAAGGAGTATAACGGGTTAACACAGGAAGGTCCTCCTTCTAACCGAGCCTCTAATACCGTCACCCGTTCTTGTAACTCTTCCACCTTCTGTTCAAGAGAAGCAAGGAGAGCAGTACACCCTTTAATGGGATTCTCGACTCTCGCCTTAGCTTCAAAAAGAAATGAATTAAGAGTTTCAAGATATTGATATTCGGGAATATTTTGTAAAATATCTGCAATGTTCTTCACCCCGAAAACAGTGAAGATTGTGCGATAATCCTGGTGACTAATCACATCTCGAATTTTTTTTGCATATTCACACCATGGCTGACATCTCTTGCGTTTATAAGTACAAGCAGCACAAGAAGAACCTGTACAACGGAAGGTATTTGGCACATTCGGCATACTTGTGATTTACTTTCCCTTATTCATTGGTATCCCCTGTAAAAGGTATAAGAAGAAGATGGATCTTGAGGGAGATGACAAGAAAGAGGGGACAAGAGGCATCTAGCATTGAAAGAATCCTAAAGACGAAAAGTTGTCTTCTTAAAAAGTCAAAATATACAACGCTCCCGCGTGCAGCGCCCCCCGCGTGCATCTAGACTACACCGCCCTAGATCCCTCTTTGATGTCGCCATGGGGGAAGAAAATGTGTGTATGATGTTGATGATGCGATTTTGACACGAAGGATTCGGGCTTAAGACATCACGAACATCAAAGCTCAAAAGTTACTACTAGCTCCCGGGTTGAAGGATATCCTCACCAATCAACTCATCCGAGCTAAATGATAAGGATAGGGGGCAATTGATGGGGTTAAATACTAATTTAACACTTTTACCTCCAGTAAAATCCTATTTTTACCTCCAGTAAAATACCATTTTTTACCTCCAGTAAAATACCATTTTTACCTATGTGACCTACGCGTACACATCATCTACATTCTAGAATACACGTGACCTATGCGTACACATCATATATGTTGACCTAAGGTCTTAATCTTATTTTGATAATAACAATAAATTAATCATGTGTAATTTGGGAGCATATTATTCATTTACATTTTTATCTATGCACCTATTTAGGGGGAGCATATTATTCATATGCTTAAAATTATTATCTTTTTATAAACACACATTAACTCTATTGTCATCATAAAAAAGGGGGAGATTGTTGACCTTAAAGTCAATTAATCTTATTTTGATAATTACAATAAGTTAATAAAGTGTTATTTAACTCGGTTGTTCCAATGATAATACCCATTTTAACCGATATATCTTCCGACCGAGTGTAACTTCAAACTGAAGCAATCAAAATCTCACACAAGCTTTACAAACGCCTCTACTCACAAGAAATGAACTCAAGTGATATACATGTGCTATACAAAGTCAAGAAAAGATCTAGATCATCAAGAAAGTGAAGATATGCACAAGAATGATCTCCACATGTTCTACAAGTTATCAAAACCAAGAAAGGATCAAGAACATCAAACAAGTAAAGATACGCACAAGAAAATCAAGCATCACGAAGACTCGAATTATCATTGAATGGAGTGAGTGCTTAGATTTTATGTAAAGATACTTTATTGATCAAACCCCTATAGCTCAAACATATTCTTGCATCTTTTAAAGATTGATTCAAACTAGCTTGAAATTGAATTTATTTGAAAAACATCATTTTACAAAAACCGAGTTTCAAAATAAATTCATATTAATTTTAAATGATCATATTTTAAGCTATAATAAAAATAGGTATCTTAGAAACATATCTTTGAGTTTCTAAAATCATTAGAATTTTATTTGGAACTAAATTGTTAAATTGCAAAATATTTTTATTTTACATTTAAAATTCGCTCAATTTCTGTCCAGTTTTGATCTAACGGTAAAATGGAGGCCTTCCCGGACTCCAATCATTTTGAAATTTTTACTGTAGTTAGAAAACATCTCCTGGCACTTTTGACTAAAATTTGAGCATGATCCAACGGTCAAATTGAGAGAAATTAACAAAACAATTTTAAATTTTTTTGTCAAAACTAGCTGTTGGAAAGTTTGAAAATGTATACCTTGGAGCCAAAACCTCTCTTAATCATCCCCAACGGCCATATGGTTTTGCAAGCTATATATATGATGTCTTAGACATGTTTTAACACACTTGAATCATTCTACAAACTTATTTTACATATATACAAAGTTATTTAAGTATTCAATTCATTTTATTGATCATATTCTTCATTTTTGAGCTATATACTTTGATCAATTTTGATATCTCTTAGTGTGAGCTTCATTTTTATTTTTTCATATACAAGAGAGATATTGTACATTGGTGTTTGTCACTAAAACTCATTTGAATCATAATTGTGAGTGGTGTATCTCATAGATTAGCAAGAAGGATTTCTTGTGAGAGTATTGAGGGTGTTTCAATACTTGTAAGAGTGTATGAGAAGAATACACTTGTAGATGTTTAATCTTCACCCGGAAGGAGATCGGTTATAGTGGAAATTCTCGGGGAACTAACCGAGTGCGGAGTAGGGGGGACAAGCCGAACCGTGTGGACAAAAAATCTTCGACTTCGATCGGTTCAATCTTTCTATCTCTTGCTATATTATATTGTTCTATTTATTCATTGTGTTTGGAATTAACTTTGTTCTTGATTGCTTGATAAATATAGACATCAAATATTTTTAAATCATTTTTAAAAATACGATTAAGTTTTAAAAATCCTATTCACCCCCCCCCCCCTCTAGGGTATTTTCCGACCTGCAATATACATTACACAAATTTACCTTTTTGCCCTTCATTTTTTACCTATAAATACCCCCCTCGTTCATTCATTCAAAACACACCAAAAAACATATCTTCTTTCTCTCACAATATCCATCTCTCCTAAGAGATCCATCTCTCCTATAAAGCCATATAAAGCCATGGCAATATAAATACAAGCCAATTTTCGAGGGTCTTATACTCTCTCTTTTCATACCCCAAAAAATACCAATCCTTAATACCAATCCTTATACACTCTCTCTCCTACACAGTTTATTATTTATTCTGTTGAAATATTTGTAATCCTAATTCTATACTTATAAATAGAATTAAGGAAATTATAGAAAGAAAGAGTGAGATTGGTAGCTTGTATTATCATCCAAATTGATTGCCTTTGAGCTAATACAAAGCAAGCACACACAAAAGGAGGACGTACTGCCGGATTAGCATAAGCGCTACCGGGGGAACCTACCTTAATAAAAAACGTCTCGTGTTCATCTTCATTTTTAATCAGTTTCTGCCGGTAATGTTTACAGTCACTGTTCACATATACGGTGGTACTGTTTACAGTCACTGTTCACAATTACTGTTCACATATACAGTAGTACTGTTCACAGGCACTGTTCACAACCACTGTTCGCGTATACAGTGGTACTGTTCATAATCACTGTTCATGGTTACAATCCATTATTAAACCTCTAATTCACCATTATTCATTGATTGGTCGGTCGTTAATTATCTGTTCTAGATTTTGACACCATCAAATGCAATTATATCTAGGTTTGTGTTGAGGAGACTCGGAACTTTGGTGCATAACTTTTCCTTTGTCTTTACAGAAAAAGTTTGGGCTAGCGCGTGTGGAAGCAAATTAATTAACCCTAAGTTTGTCATTTAGTAGTTGAATTATCAAAAACCAATTTTAATCGAATCAAAAAATAAATCCTAAAAGTCGATGGCTTTTAATTCTAGAAAACCTGTTTAATATTTTATAGCATGCAACAATTAAATAGATAAGCAAATATTATAATTGACAAGGTATCTCTGCATTGCAGGACTAATTCTCAACAATTTATTATATGCACAAAAGTTTACAGACTCGATTAATCTCAAATCATATAGACTTACACAACTTGAATTGCACAAGCATTATGCAAAAGTCTCTCCTTCTACGCGTTTAGTCCCTCCTTGAATTACATGATTTTGGTCACAATGAATCACACGCCTCGGTCTAGCATCGATCTTCAACACCGTTTACGAATCACACGCACTTTGCAATTTGTTTTGTTCTTCAAGGAAAGAACGCTTTTGCTTTGGCATGAATTAAAAAACTATAAGGTGGATTTTATGTTTTGAAGTTTTAATATCTCTAAGGTTTAAATAACTCTCTTAAAACAAGTATAAAAGTCCCTTACTTTATGGGTCTTTTTATATAAAAATATAAAGACTAACTCCCTACAAGAAAATGTTAAAAATACTTAAAATAAAAAATTTTACAATAAAAACTCGTTGCCCAAAAATATATCTTAAACCAATCCAACACCAAAAAGGTGTACTGTTTCGAAATTAAGAATTTTAGGGCCTGTTTGGTATGTGTCTATTTTTTTTCCCAAATTTTATAAGCTGAACTCTATTTTCACACTTTCCAAAATTTATTTTATTTTACTTTCTCTCTTTAAAAAAACTTTTAAAATAACATAACTTTAAATTCAAAAATCAAAATTAAATAAAATATATATATTTAAAACATATTCGTTGAGATCTATAAAATAAGATCCATTGTGACTATTTTTTAAAATTTTCTTATGAGATTTTTTAGTTGGTTAAAAAAACTTAAAACAAGAACTAAATTTACTTTTTAATATATTTTCAAATTTTATCGATCACCATATTTTAAAAACCCAACTCAAAACAACCACCGGGCCCTTAATTTCAAGCCCAAAATGCTTCGGATTGGTTTAAGTTAACAAAACTTGTACCCATCCACCCATTCGAGTAATCGGGAGCTTGGCCCCACTTAGTTTAAAATAGCCACACATTCTATTTAACTTGGGTCACTCACCTTTGGAAACCAACATCACGTGGGTTTATTTTTTTTATTTTTCACGTGGGTTTAATTTAAATGGGGGCCATTGGGGGTTTTAATATGACTATTTTACCTTTTTAAAGTTTAATCTTTTCTTTTTATTTATTTATTTAATAAATATTTTCTTTTAAATCCTTTTCTTTTCTTTTTTTTATTTTTGTTTTTCGCTGTGTTAATTCCATTAGAACTTCGACCTAAATTTTTGAAGTAACTCTAGAAATATGTTAGGAAGATAATGCAAGAGTTTCCTCATCAATTTAGTATGCCGAAGCATTATGATTACGGGAAAAATACTAATAAAAATAATAAAAAAATAGTTCGACCTATAAAGCTTTTATGAAAACACTGTCTAGAAAATTAAATTCAAATGCTAATGCTCACTGTTTATCTCTATGTAATATTCTTTCAATGCATTTCTTCGGTAGCTTAGCTTGCTTGTTGTTTTTCAGATGTAATCTTGAACGATTCAAACAATTTACAAGAAAACATGTTTTTTCTCGAAAAATAAAGCTAACCTAAACTTAGAATTTACACTTACATGTTTATACTATTTTTTTTGGAAAATAAGTAATATTTGTCTAAAAAGAAAGTATTACTTGTGCAATTATAGAGGTAAGTTGGTGCATGGAACTTAAAACTTTTGTGCTTCATGTTGTCACAATGTGTACACCAAGGCTCGGACTCCTATATATAAGATCCTCAACAAAAGTCAAAATCGGAAGTCTTCTTTTCATAAACATCACCACTCGTGGTCCTTATTTTAATTCATTATATAAACTATTGGGGTCTTTGCGTTAATGTAACAACTGTTAAAAAAATTGTATTTTAACAATTTTATATTCTAGAATTTACAAAAATTGTAACACGGAAATTAAACCCAAATCTTATGTATTACACAATTTTCTTAAAACAGTAACATCGTCTTAGTGAATGTGCGTAAAGGCTTGCTTAAGGCATATGTTTTTTTTAGATAAAACGGAGTTAGAGCATTTACCTTTGCATGAAGATGCTACTTACTAAACGAACTGAACAAGTGTATGAACTATATCACCCAAAAGATGAAAGAGCAGAGGACCAGAAAGATTAAAAAACAAAGGATGAACCGGAAATTTCAGTGAATGAGTACTGTGAAAAGAAGAAAAAAAATTAAGCTTCATTTGAAAGATGAAAGAGCCTTTCCGATGAGTGTGGGTGTGCACGACAAGCCTACCTAAGGAAGTGACCTTGAGAGTTTAGAAACATTACAAGTTTATAAGGTGTAATACGTTACGAGTACACAAATTTTTTTCACAAAGTTTCAATGTGGGACACAATAATTTCTCCACTCTTACCTTGAGGTCAAGGGTTCGATTCATGAGAGTGGGATGGCGAACTTTCCTTTATTTATAGGATTAAGGGAGAAACTTACATCTTCTTTAAATTTTTTTATTTAAAAAAATAAATTTATTCTTAAACTTTTCATTTTCCATTTCAAGTAACTCATTTTGAGTGACAATTTCTCATTCACCTGATATCTATTTTGAGCAAATAAGTATACCACTTTGATGCACTCATGGAGGAGAACACGAACCTATAATAATCTTTTAAAACCAATCATTCAGTTTTAAATAAAATTGCTCTAAAAATGGCCAAAAATTATTATTTTCCAACAACTATATTAGGGATGTCCATCCGATCCGATCATTTTAAACCATTCGCATTTGATCCAATCCGATGCCGATTTTAGGTTTAATTTTGACATCTAATCCAATCCAACACACTTTACCAATCTAATCCAATCCAATCCAATTAAATGTTGGATTGGATTGGTTTCGATCCAATCTGATTAGAAGTTTAAAATAAAATATATTATATTCTTAAAATGTTCAATTTTAATGTAAAACAAGACGTAAACTACTTGTAAATTTAATGGAATCTATTACAAATAAAGTTCAAGTGTTCAACCAAATAGCTTCAAGTTAAAATGTCTATTATCTAACTAAAAATACATAATTAAACCAAGTGACAAACCATACATGATTAAACTAAATATTAAATAACAAACTAAGATTAATTAAATGATTGAACAAAAGAGCACTAGATAGATATTTTAAATCTACAAAGTTTCAAGCCTTCAATTCTTCAAGTCATTCATGAGGGAGAGACATGTGACAACTCTAATAATAAATTGGATCGGTTCCTAGAGCACATCAAACCGGAACCGATCCAATCCATTCATTCATAAAATCCAAGAAAAATGGATTTGATTGGATTGGATTGGCTCGGATCAAATCGGTTCTTCGATTTGGATTGGATTCTGGACACCCCTAAACTATATATTATTGTGACCAAGGTCCACCCCAAATCCGGCCAAGCATGGTTTTACAGTTCGCGCTAATCCGTTTGCTCAATAAATATTTATTAGACAAGTAGTTAAGGAAAATATACTCACGTGCATACGTCCCCCTCACATGCATTTCCTGCAGCTGACTCATTTTCCATCAATGGATAAGTTTTCCACGTTTCTGTTATTTCTTTGAAAAGTTGGACGGTGCCATTATCATTGAGTCTCCATTGGCAAAGTCTCCCGCATCTGCCTTCAATATAGGCAGCAAAGTATCCCCTTGGTTTTTCCGGTAGGTGTAGAAAGTTGACATGGCACGTAAAGACTGTGAAGTCTACGGGGAATGTTCGAAATTTCCACTCCAAAGAATTACCCAGTTTCAAATCACGCTCCTGCAAGTAATCATCCACTGACCAGCACCGAATTCGAACCGGGGTCTTGCACTCACTTGTTACTTTAACGATTTTTGGCGGAATGATTTTGTCTATAAAACTGGAATCCGACAACAATGGGATGCGGACGAAAAAGACAAGCATTAAGGCTATATCAATTTTCATGGGAATAATCAAGAGCTATGAAACTTGTGGAGTTAAATGTGCTCACCTATTTAAAATAGTTAAGGGCAGTAACAGCTCATTTGTGTCGGATGAAATAACTGTTACGTACCAATGCTAAATTCAAGCTTTGTTTGAGGCTGTGTCATAAGTTAGGTACTACATTTTCTTCTTTTTCCAAAATATATATGATTATATAACTGATTCTGCACAAGAAAAAGGGGGGGAAAATCAAATTATTTTCCTTGGCAAAATTTGAATGCTGCTTCTTCTTTATTTCACTAGACACATAGACCTAATTTAAATTGGAAAGAAATCACTGGCAAGTGATCCAATGGTAGCGTACAAGGATTAGCGCCGAGTTCAAGAGGGAGCTCCATGGTCACCATATAATATTGGTTGAAAGAACTTTATGACAATCCATAATTAATTAACACATTGATATGTGAATTTATCTTGTCACATATTTATGTCCATGTTGACTTCTCATTGGTTCAATAGTTAGTATTATTTTTAGTAACTTAATGGCGTTGGGTTCAAACCTTATTGCTCACATATTTATTACAAGGAAAATATTAACTTATTATTTCAGGGCACATATTAAGCATACTAGGAATAGAAAAAATAACATTTAGTGTAAGAGCCGTGCCTATTTAATATGTATTAAAGTTTGGTTCTTTTTATAAATATATTGTTAACATGTGCCCTCAATCGCACGCTAACATTTCCCATTTTACAAAATAATAAATAGAGTTCAAACCTTATATCTTGCTTGCATGTATACATTTTGTCGGAATCTGAGTATTTTAATTTGACATAAATTAAAATTAAATTAAATTAAAAATTGTATGAGTAAAATAATTCTCTAGAAGATTATAGAATTATATAGATACAAAACCAATTTGAAAGGAATATAATTTAACCAAATGTATGAATGTACTTTTTGTGTGAAATATAAATAAAATATATATATATATATATATGTATATATTTATTAATCTACGTAACCTACTATATATATGTATCTTAATTGAATGATAGAAAGTATTCAATAGTCGTGAATACAAACATACAAATATATATGTATATATATGTAGGCTATTAAATATATATATATATATATATGAAAGAATAAAATAAATACTTATAGTAACCAAATGAGATTTGGAATTGGTACAAAAGAAATTAAACACGTTAGTTGAAGAAGAATAACACCGAGGCTAGCTACAATGGTGACGGACTTCGGCGGCTACCTGTCAGGATACAACGGTCGAACTACTCGCAGTCAGGACTGTGAGCAACAACGAACCAAATTTAGACTTGTACTCGTTCTCCTATTTATATAAGAAGATGATGAATGTTGTGAATTATTGAATTTGGGAAGAAAAAGCGCCTTATATAGGGTTGCAAGCGACAGTTGGACAGACTCGAAAAGCTGCGAACAATTTAAAAGAAACCTTACGCGAAGAATTTTGGCCAAAGGTGATGATTCACTCAAATCGTTTGGGGAGAAACCTTACGTGAAGAGTTTTTGCGAAAGGTTACGATTGACTCAAATCGATTAAGAGTTAAATTCTAACGGACAACTTAAAAGGAAATTTATGTTTAAATAATCTTACTCAAAGTGGGAAATTAATTTTTCTCTAAACTTATTATTTCCCAATTATTAATCGGATTATTTTATAATTAATTTTCTCATTCAATAGAAACTTGGTTTGTCCAATTAAATATTCAGACCTTATCTACTTATAGAGTATAATACATTTTGACTTAGAAACCTGTTTTAGAAATTCAGGTACCGACCTAAATTTGGCTCTAAATTATTAAAACAAATATTAATTGAAAAACAAGTTTCCAACACATGTAAATGCTCTTTCCTCCTGCCTATTTTCAGATCCGGTCAAATTGCAATGTTGAGACTATAAATCATACATCGAGAAATGAAATCTTCCCAAAGCAATATATAAAAATGAGGGGCTACTCCACCTATTATCAATTGGTTTTGGGATTGATGCTCCAAATTCTAATATGATATCAAAAGGAATGCTATGTCACCCTTTATAAACGTACAGTTCACGTGTTAGGATAAAAAATTACCCTACCTCGTGGTGATTGAGACTATAAATCACACTTCAATAGCCCATTAGTTTTTGGATGACAATATGCTTGGAACTCTAATATGTAGAAAGCAAAACCCCCTCATCATTTTAGGAAAAAAAATTCCGTCTTAAAAAATTCAACATTAAAATTCAAAAATCCAAACTTAAAATTCACACTAGAGCAACTGGTAACCACGAAACGTAGAATAAAATTACTGCGTATTTACTATTTCACTCTCTAGAAAGCTTATTAAAACCATGAAAATAACTCCGTAACTGTCCCTTTTTAAATTATATTTATTATCTTATCTATCAAAGTAAATTTTTCAAAAAAATTAAAGCACGAGGTAGTTTCTCTGATTCATGCTTAAATTAGGTATGCATTCTTATTCTTGAGACTATCATAGAGAGTGTATTTGTATAGTTTGAGTTCTCCCCAAAGGGATTAACTTTGATAGTCACAAAATTAGATTTGCATGAGATGAAACCACGCTAAAGAAAATTAGTGCAAATTTATTTTTGCACTTGTACGCCTTGCAACAGAAAAAAAATATCAGCAAATTCAAGTAATTGGGATAGTAGTTCATGCATGGTATTAATTTCATTTCCTCATTTTCTACCAGGAGAAGTGACGACGGTCACGTGGCAGTTCCGGGTGTGGAAAAGAAGAGGAACTTATCCTAGTCTCCGGCTTTAGTTTGCCTTTTTCTTGTCCCTTTACATTCTCTGGTTAAAAATTACCAACAAAGATGATAACAACCCGAGTTAAGCCCCCATGCCTTGAATCTTGGTCTTTGCCACTCGGATCATTAATTAATCGGATCTCACAAAATGTATTTAATCAGCTCATTAATTTAGTTCAAATTTTAAAAATGAAATTTAACAGCTTTTTAACATTTGAGATTCCTTGCTAATTTTTGTGCTAATTAAAAATCAATATATATCCCTTGCTCGATAGAGAATAAGTTGTTGATATATTACTTAAATATATTGTAATATATTATTAAATGTTTGCTATTGCTTAAAAAGATGAATATTTTTTTCCGAAAAAATATAATAAGAGAGATAAATTTGTAGGAATCCTCTCAAGTTTTCCACCATCGAGTATGAGAATGATCAGATGAAATTCCTTACCTAGTGATCCCGGCTTTCCTTACAGTAGTCCCAAGAAACATTGAATCTTGAATGAATCCGAATTTATGATTTAAGAGCATCTTCAATGTAAAAATGGGTTAGAGAGTTTCAAATCATGAACATGTAAGTATATCTTTCATATATGGCATAAAAAAGTTTATTGATAGATAAGTTTTAAAAAAAATGTCTCTAATGCAATTGTCATAAAGATTATCAATTCGGAAATTCACGAAAATAAAATTAATAACTTTATATGCAATATGGATCTTGTTTGATAGATCTTTATTCATACTTTTCAAAAATATAAATTTTATAAAAAACCAATTTATCTTGAAAAATAAAAGTAGGTAGAGATAAAAGATGATGTGGGATTAAGACATTGTCTGAGAGACTGTCTAAAAGTAGAGGGTTACCTTTACAATTTTTCTTCTCATTTTTGCCACATAAGTTTGATGGTCATTATTGATAGTTGTATTGGAGAGCATTTTTTTAAATATTTTGTCTATTTATCCTATCTGACATTTTATTTTTTCCCAATTGATGGTTGCATCAGAGATGCTCTAAAAATCAATCCAAATATGCCCTTAAAAACTAATTTTTCAATCCATGATAAATTTATAAAGTTCGAATTTGATGCAAACGACACCATGTCTGCTAAACTGCTGTATTTAACTCCTGTAGCAGGGTGTTAGCGCGGATAGGTGGTGCAAAACTCGTTTTCACATTCAGTTGACGCAGCTAATTCAGTCTTCAAGGGGCGATGGGTTTCCCATTGACCTTCTGCTTCTTTATAAAGTTGCATGGTACCATTATTTGTAAACCTCCAAGTGCATGTGTTGGTGTTGCATCTAAATCTCATGTAGGGAGAAAAATAACCAGACACAGGTCCCCTCAAGAGATCGAAGTTCACATGACAGAGGTAAACCGTTTGGTCGTACAGCCAGAAGGTAGGGGTTCTAAAGTCCCATTCAAAAATGTCCCCTTCATGCAACACTTTTTCTCCTACATTACTGAAGCTTAATATTGACCAACAGCGGACATGGACTGGGCTCTTGCACTCGCTTGTTATTTTCACATGTTTCTTTGTGAAAACCTTGTCCCAAAAGCTTAATCCTGATGGCAATAGAATGCAGAAGAGGAGCAATGTCAGAGTTTGCTTTGTACAGATTTGAGAAGTCATAGTTGGAATGTCTGCAACGTACACACGAAGATAACCATCTTTTTTTCCGAATTCCACTGCACTTAATTTTATTTTATTTTTTGACCGAACACTTTACTTAATTAACACACTTCTCTTTTTGCAAAACTAAATAAATTAGAAATTAGAATGCTATTTATTTATGTCGTAGTTTCTTTATCTCCATCACTAAATCAACTGTTACCGCAAGACATATTGAATCATCAATTAAAAACCTCCTCATTAATATTACTTCTCTGAGTTTGTCCAAGTACCTAATCAATTGAACTTTGAAGGGTTACTTGCAAAGATATACGGTACTAAAAAAAATGAAAAAGAAATACAAAATTTTCAACTCAAATAAAATTTTACTTTATGTTTGTTTTTATTATCAGTTTAAACTCCGTTAACACGTCATTTAATTGTCCTACATGCCAATTTAAGTAATACAAAAAACTTACACGTCAGTTAATGGGACCCTCTGCATTTTACAAATGAAAACTAGTTAACACCACGTCAATTGACCCAACCGTCACCAATGAGTTCTTCCCCAAGAATAGAACAAATGCAAATATATGTATTGAAGGGACAAAAATTATTGGAAAGTTCGAGCTCCCCTCAAAAGTGTAGAGCTCCTTCAAGTCCGAGCTCCGATCCCCCAAGTGTGTAGAGCCCCCTCAAGTGCAAAGCTCCCTCAAGTTCGAGATCCCTCAAGTGTCCAGAGCTCCCTCAAGTGCAGAGCTCCCCCATTGTTGACGAGTTCTCCGAAAATCCGAGCTCATCTCAAGTGTGCAAAGTTCCTTGTTTATTATTGAGCTCTCCATAAATTTGAGCTTCTTCAAGTGTGCCGAGCTCCCCAATGCTAATGAACTCTTCAAACTTCATCTCACGAGATCAGTAACAAACACAGGACACATGTCAACACCAGAATAAAGTGTGAAAAAGGCTACTATCATCAACAAACCACTTAAACCCTTTCTCCAACATTATCTCCACTTTCCCGAATCATGGGAGTAGCCCTTATCACCATTTAACAACTTGTAAAGCTAGTTCCTTGTATCTAGAAAAGGAACTAGCTATCAATCAATGAGGAGGGCCATGAAAGAACTCACTAAACTTTACCCATCTTACTATCTCTTTATCCACTGTCATCATTATCAATAAAATCACCAACTCCATTATTAAGGGGTGAACATACACCAGACCTACTGCCTATAGGCTGAGAGAACCACCCTACCAAAAAATCTCATGTCTCTCATTTGTGTGTGCTTGATTATTATTTATTATCATCATTGTTGTAGTTATAATTTGGCGCCGTCTGTGGGGAAAAAAAGTTTCTCATTATAAGCATTAGGAAAATCCATAATCTCACCCATATATCCGATTTTAAACCCACTTTTACAGTACATCAAAAGCCATCAAATTCAATCATATCTCACCAAATGAATCTACGAAATTAATATTGGCAGATTATCCACAAGTTGAATCAAACAATTCCAGATTGATACCCCACTAAAGTTTTGGGAGTAGAAAAGATAAGTTTATTCTCCGCAGCTCATTTATTTAATGATTTTCCTATATATTTTAATATGTTTAAAGTTGTATAATTGGCTTACAATTTACAACCTTTATTGTAGGCATAACTATTTGCCTAAAGCTAAGCTATTGAGTTCCTAGAAATTGCATTTGAGTGCAATTGTTATCAAGCTCACATGGTAAAACAAAACAAGAAATTAAAGAATTTTCCATCGATATCAAACTTCCACAAGGTTGAAATAAAACCAAGAACTTAAAGAAAATAAGGGGCAAGATATCGGGCATAATACAAACTACAACACCAAAGTTCCACGGCTTGTGACCAAAAGTTAGCGAGTGATAAGTGCCCAAAATTGTTAATTAAACCTGCAAATAATATTTTGTTATAATATAATTAATGCTTAAATTATGGAGGATTAATATTTATTTTGTTATTTTGTAGGAAAGAAGTAAATTATAATAAAAAGCCTAAAAAGGAGGAAGAAGTCTACTGAAGATCAAAAAGAAGATAAAGAAGAAAGAATATTCCAATTCAATATTCTCTCCTAATTTGAATATAACTCCTTATTCTCTCTCTTAATTAGAATCCCAATTGATCTCAAAGTTTTTATTTTCTCTACAATTCTAGTTTCCTAAACCTTGTAAACTTCTATTTCTAATTCCTATATATAGACCCATTCTCTACACCTAAAGATATAGAAAAAAGAGAGAAGAAAAATAGATAGGAAAAATAGATAGAATTTAGATATTATTAGAGAGTTCTAGAGAGAGAAAATCCTCCATATACTAGTTGCCGTGCGGCCGAAGTATTGAAGGAGAAGAAGTGGACAGCGTAAAGCCGTGTGATACACGCTAGTTCGAGCATCACAAACAGGGACACTTTCTAGCTTTCTAATTTTTTTATAGTTTGTATTTAAGTACTTTAATTTTAATTTTAATAATGAATAATTATTTTGTTTTAATGTGTTATTTATTTAATATGCTTGGCTAAATTATCTCCCAAAGGGGAGGGATGAAACCGCCATGGATGTAATGGGCTTAATTTAATTCTAATTAATTTTTAATTATTCGTCCCGAATTAAAATAGATTTTGAAATTACCATTACTATAACGTGTGTTTTCTTTCTAGTACTTTAATTGTTTTTAAAATAAAACAAGGATCTCTTGTGATCACCAATTTGGGCGATACAGGCGATGCCTATTTTTATTTACATTAGTTTTAAAGAAAGAATGATGGTGAATTCAAATTTGTTTATATAGTATGGATGAATGTTAAAAATATAATTAGATATTTTTTTTTATATCCATGGTGGCGGATTCTCTTTCCTTGGGATTTTCTATTATTGATTACTTGCTTCTTGATTTAATTTAATTAGTTTAGTTTCTTAGTTTAGATAATTTCTAAATCAAAATTTAAAAATTGTTTTAATTTGGTTCATAAAATATTGGATTTCGACAAACTCTCCTAGATATTAGCTTGGATTTGGATTGACTCCTACTTATACGCTATACTAATTTAATTATTTTACATAAAGTAGGGATTTTATTGCATTTAAGTGTGGAATTACGCAACGATAAATTAATTATAAAAATTTCCCCTTAAATCAGCGAGCTTTACACATTAATGTTCCAAGATTTACGACTAATGTCTAAAGTCTAGCAAGCTCTACACATTGATGTTCCGAGCTCAATGACTTGCGTCCAAGGTCTGTCTAGGTAAACATAGTGTTGTTCCTTGAACCATGACTCGCGGCCAATGCCCAACCAGCTTTACACATTGATGTTTCGAGCTTTATGACTCTCGGCCAAGCTATAAACAGCTCTACACATTAATGTTCTAAACTCCGCAACTTGCGGTCAAAGCTCAATGAGCTCTACATGTCGATTTTTCAAGATGATTAGTCTGTATGGAGAAAATAAGTGCCCGCCCTGAACCTATCAGCTGAGCTCATACCCTTGGGGGGCAGTTGAAGAGACAAAAATTATTAAAAAGTTCAAGCTCCCCTCAAGAGTGTAAAGCTCTTTCAAGTTCGAGCTTCCCCAAGTGTGTAGAGCTCCCTTAAGTGTAAAGCTCTGTCATTATTGACGAGTTCTCCAAAAATTTGAGCTCATCCTAAGTGTGCAGAGCTCCCCTCAAGTGTTCATAGTTCCTTGTTTATTAATGAGCTCACAAAAAAACCGAGCTTCCTCAATTATGCTGAGTTCCCCCAATGTTAATGAGCTCTTTAGACTTCATTTCATGAGATCAATAACAAACACAGGAAAAGTGTCAACATTAGAATAAAGTATGGAAAAGACTATTTTCATTAACAAACCACTCAAACCATTTCTCCAACATTATCTCCACTCTCCCAAATCATGGAGAGTGGCCCTTGTCACCATTTAACAATTTGTAAAGCTAGTTCCTTATATTTATAAAATGAATTAGCTATCAATCAATGAGGGGGTGTGAGAACCCGTGCTTTCGACGCTGGCTCTCGATGGGCAGTTATTCCGTATTCTTTTAAAAATCGATTTTGAAAAAAATGAGAGTCGCTAATTTGTTTTACTAAATAAACAAAATGTTTGTGTAAAATAGACGTATTTATGGACTAAATATCCTCTTATACATAATGTATGCGAAATCAGTTGATTCGAAGGTTCGGGGGTTAAGTTATGAATTGGGGAGGTGTTAGGCACCCAATTTGCCCTTTCGGTCTCTTGAGTAGGATATGCGCGTGTTATAATTCAACTCTTGCATGCTATTGCTATTACTTTACAATTTTTCGTGCTTGCTTTAGAAACTAAAATTTTGGGGATGGGATGAAAAATATGTGTTTCCTAGTTCGCCCATGATTTTCGAAATAAGTGTGTGTTTTGAAAAAGAGAATTCGATAATAATAGATGCAATGAAATAAGTAATTTTGTAAAGCTTTGGGCTTTTTGGAAGTTGATTCGATGTGGAATCTTATATTCGATGTGATATGAGGCGAGTTGACTGATTGTGTACCATAGTTTATTGATTAAACCGGTATAGATGGCGTTAGTGCTCTCATAATCGAGTATTTCTCACATATACACCGCAATCTATGAGTTAAATTGGGTATATAGTGATTATCGATTCCTTCGTATAACAATACCGTTATTCCAGGATTTTGGAAAAGTAAGAAAGTAATAATACTATTTTGGAATTGGATTAGGTTTTGTTATATGCCTTTAGTTTTGAAAAACAATTTGAAAAGAGGTTTTGAAAAGCTATCAAATGATAGTAATTATGCAGATAAGAGTCTAAATTATAAAACTAACAAATAAATAAAATAGGAGAGAGAAAATTATACTTGAGCCCTCTCAGTGAGAGAGAAGATGGGTCTTTTGGTGTGTACCATGAAATCCCCTTGATTGTTGATAAAAAAATATGAATGAAGGGGGAGGGGGTCTATTTATAGTTGAATAAAGATATGGGGTTAAGGGAATATGCCAAGAATATTCTTTAATGATTCTTTTATCCTAGGGAATATTCTTTTAATGATTCCTTTGTCTTGGGGAATATTCTTTTAGTATATATGCATTTATGAATGCATGCGTGTTCATTTTCTTAGAGTTTAGGATTCTTGCGAGGGTTGCAAAATGAAGTGTTCAAAGACCCCCTCGGCCTAAGTTAACGAGGACGATAATGAGAACACGTTATTTTGCGTTACTCTCATGAATCCTAACTACTATCACGTATTATGCTGGGTATCTCCACTGAGGATGCAATAAGTGATTTCAGAAACGCTCGGGACGCGTTCTGTGCTGTGTTGTGATTATACTAAACTGTTGTACTCCTTTTGACAAGGACGGTTTTGTTAGCAATTCTAACTTAGTTGTTGAACTGATGTACTCCCATAGGCAGGGACAGTTTTATCAACAATTTGTTGTTTGTTAAACTGATGTACCCCCAAGACGTAGCACTAAGCCTTTTGGCCTAACTGTCACTCTTGGTGTGGTTCTCGCCGCCTATTTTTCTTTTCTTTTATGTTTTTATTTCTTTTATTCCTTTGGGGCTGTGGGATTTATCCTCTTTTCTACTCTTTCATTTTCTTCTTGTACCCACTTTGTTCTCTTCTGCCAGTTTCTCACTGCTTGAGCATCATTTCCTGCGTTATGTGAAAGTTTTGGTCTGAAAACTTTGCAATTGATATAACCGTGAGTGTTTCTTGTGGTTTTTTGGTCTAAAAATTACAGAATTTATAATCCCGAATTTTCTGTTATGGGAATTTGATCAAAAATGCTTATATTTTACGGATAAAAGTGAATATTGTTTTTTCGGACAAATATCGGGGAAGAGATTTGGCTGCAGATGAATGGTTCATAAAAGTATTTATCTTGAGGACAGATAGTACAAAAAAAATTTTGTCCCGCAAACAAATGGTATAAAAAGGATTTGTCTTGCGGACAAATGTTTAATCCCTTTAAATATCTTGTGACCCCATTGCATTTCTCACACCTTCGATTGCTTTCTCTCTCTAACTAGCATTTATTTCTCATTCTCTAGCTTATATTTCCCTTCTAGCTCTTAGCACATACCCCAAATGGATTTTTTCAACCGTTTTTCTCATGCTAGCTCTTGTCGATCTCTTCTAGCTGATTTTTTCCTAGTGACTCTCCTAACCTTTATCTTGTTGCCAATGATGGCTCCCACTTTTTTGCCCCCCCACCATGATGATTGGGAGGGCGTGGATTAGAAGGATGTTGACGGTGCAATCCATCGTTGTGCCATTTACCTGGATGCCGTGATTCCTGCTATTGAGCCTGCTTGGCTTCTTATGGAGCCTGCTAACCATCTGTTCTTCAAAAAGATTATTGAGGTATGTCTGCTTATGCATGCTATGAGGTTCTTAACATCTATATGCTAGACCTAAAATAAAATGCCATGTATGTTATGTATGTTGATCATTCTCGAGTTATTTTTTTTTCTAAAAATGTATAATAGAGCGGAAGCCGTCGGAACAATCTATGTTGTGGTTCTCCAAACTGTGTTCAGGATATATGGGATGCTACTCCTCCGGTGATCCTAGAATTTCTACTGGCGGCCGTTTTTGGACTTATTATAGACTCACTGTCGAACTACACTAAGCGCAGTCAGCATCTGATGATTGCAATGGCATCTGCCTGGTTTGATACGACTCATACCTTCCATTGGAGTTGGGGGGAGATGACTTTGACCCCTATGGATGTCTATGCTTTGATTGGCCTGTCGACTGGCGGCCGTCCCATTGACTCACCTCCCAGTATCCGAATTTCTGAAGCTGGTAAAGTGGCTGCTCTTGGATGGGATTTCCCGGGTAGTGTGATTCCCCATGCTACGTTAGTTGAGCATCTTAATTCTGAGAGCAATCGCATTTCTGCTGGTTATAATCCACTCACTCGGCGAGAAATACACCAATATGCCAGGTGCTTGATTCTTTTCTTGCTACAGGATCTATTTATGGCTCGGGGTAATGACGATGTGGGTATGTACTGGCTAGTTCTTCTCCGGGACTTTAGTACCATTCATTCCTGGGATTGGGGAGGTTTGATTTTATCAGTTTTGTATGATTCCATGGATAGCTTTTCACGACATTCTTCCCCTGCCCATCGGGGTATGTGCATGCTGTAGGAGGTATTTTCTCTTATCTCTTCTCATTTTTTCCCTTATTTGGATATCTACTTATGGTTCTTGCTTGTATTTCTCATGCTTGGTTCCTTGCGTACATTGGTTACAGTCATGCTTAAATTAAGCGTTGCAACAATCTGAATTTCTTTTTTCTTCAACAATTTCTTCTGAAATATTGTGGCAAGCCTTGTCGTTACACTTCCAATGGTTTTTGTAAGAATGATGTTTTTGGGGTGACTGCTGATCAGGTACGTCTTCTTTTCTTCTTTCTGTCTTATGCTTATATTCCCTTATGTTGTTTCTTATATTGTTTCTTATATTTTCCTCATTATAGGTGAACTGGACTCCTTGGTCAGAATTACACGATCATCCCGCTTTTGAGTATTCTCGTGCTATATCCCAGACTCATCGGCTGTTAAAGCATGAGTATGACTTTGCCTTTTACTTGGGCAAACGGGTCATGCGCCAACTGATTTAAGGGGAAATTTTTATAATTAATTTATCGTTGCGTAATTCCACACTTAAATGCAATAAAATCCCTACTTTATGTAAAATAATTAAATTAGTATAGCGTATAAGTAGGAGTCAATCCAAATCCAAGCTAATATCTAGGAGAGTTTGTCGAAATCCAATATTTTATGAACCAAATTAAAACAATTTTTAAATTTTGATTTAGAAATTATCTAAACTAAGAAACTAAACTAATTAAATTAAATCAAGAAGAAAGTAATCAATAATAGAAAATCCCAAGGAAAGAGAATCCGCCACCATGGATATAAACAAAAAAAAATATCTAATTATATTTTTAACATTCATCCCTACTATATAAACAAATTTGAATTCACCATCATTCTTTCTTTAAAACTAATGTAAATAAAAATAGGCATCGCCTGTATCCCCCAAATTGGTGATCACAAGAGATCCTTGTTTTGTTTTAAAAACAATTAAAGTACTAGAAATAAAACACACGTTATAGTAATGGTAATTTCAAAATCTATTTTAATTCGGGACGAATAATTAAAAATTAATTAGAATTAAATTAAGCCCATTACATCCATGGCGGTTTCATCCCTCCCCTTTGGGAGATAATTTAGCCAAGCATATTAAATAAATAACACATTAAAACAAAATAATTATTCATTATTAAAATTAAAATTAAAGACTTAAATATAAACTATAAAAAAATTAGAAAGCTAGAAAGCGTCTATATTTTTCTTCTCTCTTTTTTCTATCTCTTTAGGTGTAGAGAATGGGTCTATATATAGGAATAAGAAATAGAAGTTTACAAGGTTTAGGAAACTAGAATTGTAGAGAAAATAAAAACTTTGAGATCAATTGGGATTCTAATTAAGATAGAGAATAAGGAGTTCTATTCAAATTAGGAGAGAATATTGAATTGGAATATTCTTTCTTCTTTATCTTCTTTTTGATCTTCAGTAGACTTCTTCAACCTTTTTAGGCTTTTTATTATAATTTTCTTCTTTTTTACAAAAAGACAAAATAAATATTAATCCTCCATAATTTAAGCATTAATTATATTATAACAAAATATTATTTGCAGGTTTAATTAACAATTTTGGGCACTTATCAAATTACCCCCAAACAACATTTTGCTAGTCCTCGAGCAAACATAAAGTATCAAACATATATAAGGGACCAAAATAAAAAACTTAAAAAAAAATAAAATTCTATTATACTCAAGTGTACCACTTTCGCTGGTTACTCTCGATTGCATTTACCGTATGCAATAAGGCCTTAAACCACTAAGTTACCAAAGTGGACGAGTTATAGCCTCGTGAGGGTTTGCAATAAAGACGCCCCCAAACTTTATAAAAATAGAAATCAATTTTGATTTTTTCCTTATTTGTTTCTCAAAGAATTCCTCGCCACCTACATTTACGAAAGGCAAGAATCGACAATGTCCAATTCACCATATGTAGTGAGCTACTAAAATGATATAAAAATAAACATTACAAAACAAACTCAAAAAGGAAGTGTGTGTGTGTGAACAGCCTATCTAATATAACTTTTCATATCCAAGTAAAGGAATTACTACATTGCCTTCGAAAAAGTTGCTTTGACTCCAAATCTCACTGGATATACTCTCTTGAAAAAAATAGCATTCTGAAATTTGGTTATTAATATCTCTCTTGTATGTGAGAATGATTTCAAATTCAAATAGCTCACATACTAATTAGAAGAAACGCATATGAATGAATATTTAGTCTCATGGAAGGAATATTAATTACTTTATTTAAGAATGTCGAGTTACCCACCATAGCACATTCTCATCTATTCTCCACATCCTACCATACCTAACCATAGATCAAATAGGATTTTATTGGCTTAACATGTGGGTTAAATATGGGCATAAGGAATAATTATCTCTGAGAAGGTAGGGTCTTCAATATCACTTTAATAACAAACAAAATGAATATATACTTCATTCAACTTTGAATTTTCTCATTCACTTCCAACATTACAATCATTCTCTTTTTCTTTTCTTTTCTTTTCTCGAACATTTTCTATCTTCATTTTTTTCTTCCCTTTTTTTTTTTCACATTTATTTTTTCATTCATTCATTTTTTTATTTTATTTTTTTCGATTTAGCTTGTTCCCTTCCCTTTCTTCTTTCACAATCTTCCTAACTTCTCAGAAATAAATGGGGTTTTAGGGATATGGGTAAACAAAGAAAATGTTATATTTTATAGTTTCAAAAGGCTACTAGCGATAAATATATATGATGGTTGAAGGCTTATTGTGGAAAAGAAAGAAGGCCTATTATCCTCTCTATGGACCAGCATGATGATCACGTCTCAAATAAACTACAAGGCCTATGTTTCTCTTAACTCGAAAGAGATTTCATTCTCAGTAATTAATCAAAATATGAACAAGAGTAATGAGACTATGCAACGACTTAATACGATATGAAGAATAGTTGAGTCATCTTATGACTCCGAGTTTGCGTATATACCCTCTACAAATGATGAATGGCTCAAAATCTCACAAGGTTATTATGTCTCCACTGCTATTTCTCTAGCTCCTTACAAAATCGATTACTTTTCAATTTACATTACACTAGATGGTTGTGTGTGCAGTTGAAAAATATTTTGAATAAAGCTCATAGTGCAATGTCTAGATTCATATATATTCGAGTAACAAACTAAACTTAGAGTTAGACAATAACAATTCTAAGCATTCATAAGGTGGGTCATCGGTAAATTCATTTATATCATGGATAGGGTACTAAACCAAAACGACTCTATTTTAATATTTTCAAAAAAATGAATTTCCATTTTTGAAAACTTTCCCACCCCCAAACAAATCAAAACACTGTCCTCAGTGTTTAAACAAGAACACCCCCAAACAGAGATAAATTATTTTTGTCAAAAATTAATAATCGAAACAGCTGGGGATCTTCCCAGTGAACATGGGATATAGCTAATATAATTAACAAAGGATATGTGATATAATATTGCGAATAACTAACACGTATATCAGGTGGCAAATCAGCAGAAATAATAATCATAATATGATAGCAAGGATTTGACACATAAATTGAAGTTAATGGTGCACATATATAAAAAAATTATTATGAACAAAAATCAGGAAGTAATGGTGCATTATTTATGTCAGGCTCTAAATCGGATGATATCATAGAGAAAACTCAACACCAGCAGGAAACAACTCAATACTATAAGAACAATCATTATTGTTTTGATAAGATGACTCATGTGTGCAATTGATGGGTGGAGGCCATGGGTTAAATGTGAGGTCACTATTAATAAAAGGCATCGTGGAAAGTGAAGCAAATTGGGATGAATTATCAGTATAAATGGACTTAGACCCTAAATCACCTGTAAGAAACTCACAACCAGAACTAATAGTAGACATTTGCTTCGGTTCATTCGCAGTAGCTAGAAGAGGCTTAGGCTGAATAGATTGAAAACAATTGGCCCAATTATCAATATTCATAAGTGGTGTAGAGTCTAACAAAGCATTGACTTCATCAATTATATTATCTTCATTGATATCAGATCCGAAATGAGCGAAGCATTGGAGGAGTGGGTCCTCGGGGTGATTTTTCTTAAACGTTTCAGAAGATAATGACTCTATAAAGTAAAGTTCTTCAATGGACTCAACGTCATTGGGTTGTTTAGTGAGACTAAAAATATTTACTTCAACCTTCATGTTACCAAATGTTAAGGTCATATTACCATTTCTACAATTTATTAGTGCATTAGCTGTAGCGAGGAAAGGTCGGCCTAAGATGATGGGAATATGTTTACCTTGGGTGGGATGGGTATCAAGGACAATGAAATCAACAGGATAATAAAAGTCTGCAACTTTTACGATGACATCTTCTATTATACCCCTAGGAATTTTGATGGAACGGTCTGCTAGACTTAACCTGACGTCGGTCTTTTTTAAATTACCTAGCCCCAAGTGTTGATAAACGGAATATGGAAGTAAGTTAACACTGGCTCCTAAATCTAATAAAGCTTGTTCCTCAAAATTTTCTCCTATCTTACATTTGACAGTTGGACTACCAGGATCTTTATGTTTAATCACAGCTTGGTTTTGTAAGAAGGAGGTGCAATGTTGTGTTATGAAGGCTTCTTTGGGAACACTAGTTTTTCTTTTGACTAAGTCTTTAATAAATTTAGCATAAGAAGGAATTTGTTTTATGGCAGTAAGAAATGGAATATTGATTTGAAGATTTTGAAAAACATCTAAAATTTCACTGTATTGAGAATCCTTTTTATCGTTAACTAGTCTAGATGGAAAAGGAGCACGTGGAATCATTTCTTTTGGGGTACTGTCAATCTTAGGACCTACAGCTTGATCATTTTTATTAGTTTTAGGTAAATTCGTCCTAGTTTCTTCATTCTCATTTTCTTTCTTATCCGCTTGTTGTGACTTATTGTCCTGGACCTCAATACTTTCTTGATTTTGCTGTTGTTTAATCGTATCATCAGATTGAAGTGCATTAATAACATTAGCCTGTTCAGGTTGATGTTCTAAATTAGACACATTAGCTCCTACATTAAAGTTTGTTCTACCCTTTAGATTTGGCTCAGGTTGGCTTGGTAGGGTACCTTACGGTCCCACTTAAAACCCAGCTACCTTTGACAGCAAGCTGCCGTTTTGACAGAACTTACCTAGGCGTTGCTAAATTAAAAAGGTACTCACTGGAGTGGCCAACAATTATCTTGCACTGTCTAATTAATTTTAGATTAAAGAATTTAAGGCTCGGGTTTAACAAGTGCAAGGTGGTTTTTAACCTAGGTGGGCAAGAATTGGTGATGAAATCCAATCCTTATCTTGATAGGAAAGTTGCCCTTAACTAATATATTAATGCAAATGCTAAATTAAATATGCACAAATAAAGAAGCAAATAAATAAATAAATAAATAATAGATAGGGACCTAAGTGCAAAGCGTAAGTTATCTAACCTAAAGGCAAAAACAAAACAAAATAAATAATAATGAAAAAAATATATATAAATTTTTTTTCAGATTTTTAAATATATTTTTTTTAGGTAAAACAGAAGCTAAGCTAGAAGAACCCAACTTTTTTGAAACAGTCTAATTTAATAAACTCTTAAAAACAGTCTAATTTAATAAAATAAAAAAAATTAAACCTAACGTGCTGGTAAAAAAAAACGAAGTCAAAAGCGCAGTCGAGCTTCAAAATTGTTTTTTTTTTTAATAGTAAAACTGTACAATCAAAACGAGCATGCGGGCCCAGGTGCCAATTAGTCTTTTCCTTGAACTTTCTGTTTTTTTTTTTTTTTTTTCTGAACTTTCTGTTTTTTTTTCTTTTTCAGAATATATTTTAAAGTAAAAACAGAAAACGAAAATAATAATAAAAAAAACTGTTTTTTTTTTCTGAACTTTCTGTTTTTTTTTTCCAGAATAATATTTTAAAGTAAAAACAGAAAACGAGAATAATAATAAAAAGAAAATTGTTTTTTTTTGTTTGTTTCTGAACTTTCTGTTTTTTTTTAAGAATATAGGGAGGGAGGGAGGGAGAGGGTCTAAAAAAATATATAAGATTTTTTCAAACTTTCTTGAAAATTATGAAACTTGAAATCGGCAACGGCGCCAATGATTTAAGGGGAAATTTTTATAATTAATTTATCGTTGCGTAATTCCACACTTAAATGCAATAAAATCCCTACTTTATGTAAAATAATTAAATTAGTATAGTGTATAAGTATGAGTCAATCCAAATCCAAGCTAATATCTAGGAGAGTTTGTCGAAATCCAATATTTTATGAACCAAATTAAAACAATTTTTAAATTTTGATTTAGAAATTATCTAAACTAAGAAACTAAACTAATTAAATTAAATCAAGAAGAAAGTAATCAATAATAGAAAATCCCAAGGAAAGAGAATCCGCCACCATGGATATAAACAAAAAAAAATATCTAATTATATTTTTAACATTCATCCCTACTATATAAACAAATTTGAATTCACCATCATTCTTTCTTTAAAACTAATGTAAATAAAAATAGGCATCGCCTGTATCCCCCAAATTGGTGATCACAAGAGATCCTTGTTTTGTTTTAAAAACAATTAAAGTACTAGAAATAAAACACACGTTATAGTAATGGTAATTTCAAAATCTATTTTAATTCGGGACGAATAATTAAAAATTAATTAGAATTAAATTAAGCCCATTACATCCATGGCGGTTTCATCCCTCCCCTTTGGGAGATAATTTAGCCAAGCATATTAAATAAATAACACATTAAAACAAAATAATTATTCATTATTAAAATTAAAATTAAAGACTTAAATATAAACTATAAAAAAATTAGAAAGCTAGAAAGCGTCTCTGTTTGTGATGCTCGAACTAGCGTGTATCGCACGGCTTTACGCTGTCCACTTCTTCTCCTTCAATACTTCGGCCGCACGGCAACTAGTATATGGAGGATTTTCTCTCTCTAGAACTCTCTAATAATATCTAAATTCTATCTATTTTTCCTATCTATTTTTCTTCTCTCTTTTTTCTATCTCTTTAGGTGTAGAGAATGGGTCTATATATAGGAATAAGAAATAGAAGTTTACAAGGTTTAGGAAACTAGAATTGTAGAGAAAATAAAAACTTTGAGATCAATTGGGATTCTAATTAAGAGAGAGAATAAGGAGTTCTATTCAAATTAGGAGAGAATATTGAATTGGAATATTCTTTTTTCTTTATCTTCTTTTTGATCTTCAGTAGACTTCTTCAACCTTTTTAGGCTTTTTATTATAATTTTCTTCTTTTTTACAAAAAGACAAAATAAATATTAATCCTCCATAATTTAAGCATTAATTATATACTAACAAAATATTATTTGCGGGTTTAATTAACAATTTTGGACACTTATCACCAACATTTTCCCGAAGCCATTCTTCATAGTCCCGCCTTTCCTCCACTCGAGATGCATCGTCCGACGGACATCTCAGTGGATGATCGTCAGTCCTTGATTGGGGTACTTGATTACAAAGGCTTTATTATTTGCATGCCTTATCCTGAGTTTGCCAAGACTTATCTGTTGCGGGAGTCTACCGAAGATACTCCTATAGCCATTTACAAACGCTATGCGCCTCTTGGAGGGGATCTGAATCGTATTCACTGTCAAAATTGGTTAATTGTGTGTGATCATTCTTTTGGGAGGTGCGCCGGTCCTTCTGCTGCAGATGGCATTCCTAATTTTCTCTCTAGTCAAGAGGAAGATGAAGACTATGGTGATGAAGGTGATGAAGATGTGCATGATAGTGCCGGTGGAGATGATGGTGGATTAGGTGAGGTTGGAAATGATGGTTTAGGTGATGATGACGAGGTTTAGGGTGATGATGATGGAGTTGGAGGTGGTGGTGCAAATGAAAATGTGTATTACGGGGGTAATGGTGTCGATGGTGGGGCTGGAGATGTAGGTCCGGATTATGGAGGTGGTGGTGGGGGTGCAAATGCGGGTTTCACAGTGTCAGATTTTCTAGATTCGGCTAATATTACAGGTTTTGCTGCTTATGCTTCACAAATGGGGCAAGGGTCAAGTTTTAGTCTTGGTAATTTGCCCGCTGATCTTGCTGGTTTTTCCCATCTTTTTCAAGGTACTGATCCTGCTGTTAATTCGGAGGGTACTGCACCATAAAATTTTGGGGTTGCTGTTCGGGCGACCTTGTGAGAGTTGAAACAAGAGGAAGCGGCCCAACAATTTGTAGAGGATCGACACATTCATTCGGGCCCTGGTCAATCATCCATTGTTTACCGTTTGCCCGAGATACCTTCTTCGATGCCTTATCTTACGAGTTGCGTGTCGATGATATATCACGTACGTCTTGCACCAATAACTGACGAGTATGCTTTTCTTGGTTTATCGGATGACTATTCGATCCTAGTTTCAGTGAAGGAGTTACTCAGACTTATACATAAGTCTATGAGCAACTAGGGTTTCTTGGGCCATTGCGTCACCGCCCCGACGGAATTTGATAAAGAATATCATTATAAGATACGAACTGCTTTGAGTTATGTAGGTCCAAGCTCTGAGAGTGTCACGGCTTCTAACTCTTCTGTGGGGTCGATCCACGAAGTTATACATTGTGCAAATGTTCCAGCTTGTCCTAGTACTTCCTCCTGTCGTTCTTTACTCGGTTCTTCAAAAGACGTTGGTTATGTGTCTAAGCACGGCCATTGGCCATTGTTTTATAAAAATGTTAGTTTTGTTGTTTTAGTAAAACTTATATTGTAATCATTTATCTTTTCTGAAAATCGTGTGTTTTGTGAAAAAATAAAGCTATCCAACTCAAGAACGATCAAATATGTTACAAGCCGAAAAAAAGTCTTAATGATCCTTTGAAATATGGTTTTAAGGTGAGAGTGGTGGAGGAGATCCATTTATGCATTTCGCTTTTCTAGTGGGATTTATCCTTTCATGAGACTCTTATTATTTTATTTATAGCGTTTTTCATTTATTCATGTGAGAGGCATTTGAATTTGAATACCTTTACTCATTATAGCCCGCATGTAATGAGAGCAATTACACCCTATTCTTGAGTGTTTCATTTGTTAAGTGTATGCCATGTGAGGAGTTGGGTCAAAGCATAGTTTGGATGGGATTTGAAAGCTTTGCTCACTTAGATATTAATGATGTCATGTTGTCAATTCACACACACAATGAGATTCGAGAGAAAGAAATATTCTTATTAATCTTGCTAGTTTGAGAACTTTGATGGTGCATGTATGTCACATTGCTTAGCATATGAGTGTTTTGATGTCCTTGTTGAGTTATTTGCATTGGTAAAAAAAGGAGAATAATTTTTAGAAAGAACCATTGCATTCGAATTTTGTTGGTATATTCACTGTAAACCATTATGAGACTTCACTCGTTATCTTGGGGGAACCTTGAGGTTAATAAAATAATTTATTTTAAGACTTTTGCTTTGCTCGAGGACTAGCAAAGTATAAGTTAGGGGGAATTTAATGTGCCAAGAAATTGGTACATTGTATTCCATTAATATATACCTTGGAGAGCATATATTATTACATTTGTTGTTTTTTTGAGCTTTTCAGGTGTTCGGAGTTAAATTGAGAAGTTTTCGAATGAAGAAAAAAATGGCTGCCCACAACGTTGGTGTTCAAGAAATTTTTGGCATTAATCAGTATGTAATTTGAAGAAAACACTAGAGACAAAAGTTCTAGATCTTTAAGTTAGCTATACGTGGGAGAAAACCTTACGACAATCTGACTTTGGAGTGCGAAGTTATGGCCAAAATAAAATCAGTGCGACAAATAAATAAATACCAGCGAGAATGGGCCATTATAATAAAAATGGATTCTTTTTTAATAATGGGCCAAGCCCACTTATCTAGCCACATAAACAAGCTGCAACCCATCTCAGCAGCCAGCCAGTGCAGCCAATCAAACAAGCCCATCTAATTAATTAGGAAACTGACCCATTAATTAAAGTAAGCCCATTTGTTTTATTAAAAGCCTTAGAGCCCTAAGCTCCAATTGCAATTATATAAAGAAGGAAGCAGCTGTAATTTTTGGAGGAAGCAGCTGTAATTTTTGGAAGAAACAGTCGACAATTTATTTTTTCTCTTTTCCTCTTGCACAGTTCTCGAGACAACACTATATATATATATTTTCTTTTCTCCTCCTTTCTTCTTTATCGACATACAGCAGTAGCCGGCCACACCCTAAAGTTTTTTTAATTTTATTTTTTTCTCTTCTTCCGAGCCAATTTTTCTTTATGGTCTTCTATTGGAATTATTTTTGGATGCTTTGCGAACAATTATAATTGCAATTCATAATTATTTTCTTCTTTATCAATTTATTTGTGCATACCAAGTAAGTATTTAATTTATCTATTTATGCATTATTTAATTATGTTTTGTGTTTTAATTGCAAGCATGCTAGGCTAGGTTATTTTCTAAGGTTGAGGATGAGTATATTTAATTGATTCCTTTGCATGTATTCATGCCAATTGACTTTACATGTAACACCGCCGCCTTAATCTACAGGACAACACCCATAATTAAGAACTGGAGTGTCACTAACCCATCTTAGACAAAGTAAAATCGGTATATATGTAAATGCATAAAGAAATTCAAATAGTAGTATCATGTGTGTCAAACAACAGCTTCATAATCATAAGTTTTGATAATAGTACTGTACATAAACAGGCATACATGCATACAACCGTTACACAAAACCAAATAAGTAAGTCCAAACTAATATATATAACACTTTGGGCTAGCCGTGGCTTCCCGAGATAACATATACATAACAAAAATGAATCTGTATCAGAGCCTTCTATATCGATCCCGAACCCGCCGTCTTGTTAACATCACACGTCTCCTGTGTACTTGTATTAGTTAGAAAACGGGGTGAGCTCAGGGTTTAGTAGGGGGGATATAAGGGATAGCATGTTTGAAAAACATAATCATAAATTTTTTAATAGTTTATACTTCAACCATCAATCCAAATAAAAATCATGATTTCACAAAAACAATGCATGCTTATGCATATGCAGGTTACTTCCCTTTCATGTCAACCATTACGTCGAATCACCAGAATATGTAATGAGCCGAGTTAGAAGATAATATGGGTCTGTCTGCCTGAGAGTATAGCTGATCCTTGTCAAGAGATATAGAAACCAAATCAATACGTAATCATAACAACAATGGGCCTGGCTGCCCTCAAGAGATATCGAAGCTAAACTTCATCATAATCGTAACATGGATTCATATATAACTAGAATATGGCCTCTCCGTCTCAGGTGAATATCAACAGATAATAATAACTGGACCACAGTCCACGATATCAAGTACATAAATCATTTTCATATCATCCAGAATATTAGTGTCTTGCCGTTATCTAGATTTTCGAACTTCTCACCGCTAGCTCTATACAGTCGACGACGTGCTGGTCCCCTAGAGGTTTAGGGCTTTTCAACACAAGAGCACCAGGCCCTGCCTATTTCCCATCCTGGCAAGCGCTAACCATAATCATTCCCCATCATCGACGGAAGGACAAACAGATATAGATAATCGTGGGCAACATCCCACCATATAACATAGCCGAGGATATATCCACATACGAATGAAGAACTCCCGAAGATAGATAATCACTTGTCCAATAATACCACATGAGCATAGAAAGCCACCCACATTATAGAGATGAGATATAATTCTCCCAAGAGACAATTTCCATGCCATATGCCGTAAGAATGCTTCGAACGTGCCACGAGATCATCAAAATGCCGAGTAAAACAATAATGATGCATAGCGTGCAATTCATGCTCTAAATGTGAACTAGAAACAACATATGCCATACAAACTCCATCAAACGTCATTCTTGTCCTTTGGTGTATACTAGCATCATCTACTAGTTCATTCATATCAATTTAACACATACACCCGAGGAACATCTCGTAGAAATCACATACTATGCGAGAATCGAGTTTATTTGGCATATCTTGCTTTATATCATGGAATCATACCTCAATCATGCATGATTTATGAATATCAACTGTAAAGACCCCGTTTCTTCATTCTACACGGATCGAAGTCCTTAATATAAATTTAGTCAAATTCGAACCTTGGGAGATGAAATTGTGTTTTGAGGGGGTCGGTGTGACTCAAAGGCTTTCAATGATTTATATCAGTGTATTTAAGTGTGTTAGAATGACCACAAGTCATTTCGGATGCATCGAGTAAGATATCGGTTCCTAACTTGATAATTCGATTCTACGCGATTACGGATTTTCAGTTAATTTTAAAACTTCGTAAATCCTTCATCCGAACTCCAAATGAGTCCTCATTAGCACCATTGGAAATGTATTTCAACGTTCTACAACTTTTGTGTTTTGGCCGAGACCCAATTCCTGCTCCTTGATGCTCGAAAGTGTGTACGAAGTCGAGCTGTTGACCAAAAACTGAAGGAGGTAGAAATAAAGCCATGTAGTCGACTACATGGAAAGGGGTGCTTCATGTAGTTGACGACATGAGAAAAATGTAGTCGACTACATCGACATGGCGAGATTTTTTATATATTTCTTCTTCTCCTTTCTTCCTCATTTCACACCATCATTTGGAGAGCTCTTGACAGAGATGTAAGGGGCGAATTTGGGGGATCTTAAGGGATCATTTGAGGGTGCATCTTCCACACAAGATTCTCATATACATCATCATCTCCATCCTCTTCGTCATCCTCTTTAACATCAAGCTACACCATTTCTAGGGTTTTGGAGAGAATTTGGTGGTTTTTGCATCTACGCTTCTCCGGCTCATTTCTTCTGCAATACTTTGAGGGATTGGCCCTCCTAAGGTGGGAACAATAGTATTTAAACTTCTTTTCAACTTATTATATCTATTATATACCAAATCTAGCATAACATAGGGTTTCTACTCAAGATGCATATTCATGGGGATTTGGGGGTAATTTATCTTATTTTATAGTTTGATTTCAACATATTATGATTGTAAATTACTGCTTTGACTTGAAACCCCAATTTCTGTGTTATTTCTGGAAAGATTCATACGGAACCCTTACGTACGGATACTGGGTGTACCAAATGATATGATACGCATACATATGAGTATATACTTTAACTTAAATGTGTTTTTAAGGTAAGATTTCATATATGGGTGGTATTCGTGTTGTGTTTGAGCCATTAGGTCATTTTAATGAGATTCTTACTTACTTAGCCAGTCCATAAGTATGTTGGGTAGTGGATATGCCTGTTTTGGAATGTAAAAAGTATTTTAGATTTATGGGAAGGTTATATGGGATTTGTATGTTATATAAACAGTATGATCTTTTACTTTGTGCTAGGTTGTGGCGATCCTAATATACCTTCCAAGTTCTGGTATTTTCTTCTTTAAATTATTAGTTGACAGACTTGGCTACCGTGGTCATGCACGATGAGGATACCACCATAGTTTTCAGACACATATGCATGCGTATGGATATCTTTGGAAACATCATAGTTTTATGTATATATATATCCTTATTGTTTATACATGGTTGATAAAATGGACTATATGGTACTTTGTAGTGATATAAGATCTTTGTTATTTACTAGATATATATACATCGTTAGCCACACCGTTTGTACCAGATAGATATTGGTTATTACCTGTAGCGTATAGCATTGGTGGCTACGTGAGATTATTATATTACCTTGGGGACATTTTTCATCTAGGTGGACCTGGTAGGTGGTCCCTGTCTTGGGGGCAGAAGAAACCGAGTTTGTCGACTATCTCTGTGCACAGTAGATTCAGAATCCTAGATGTGACATTTATATATGATATGACATGATGATAGATCTGGTCGCGGTGTTGTGGCATCTTTTATACAGATTCAGGCAATAGGTTATTATAGTTTCATAACTACAGCTTTATAAAGATATAAATGTATCTTGGATATACATGCTTTTGCACGATATACATAAAAGCCCAATAAACCTATGTTCTATATATTTTATTAAAATTTGGGGACTGGGATAGCATCTATATGCATTTCACGAGATGTTTTCATTGCATTGTCTGCTTTAGAAATGTAGTATATATATATATATATTTACATTTGTACATATGTAAAAAAAATGTATATTACCTAGAGGAGATTTGTTACAGAGAAGCGGCATATAAACTAACCTTACTTTCATTATATTGCATTGCATGGCATGCATAGCTTCCCAACCTATTTTCTGATACAAACCCTTATAGTTCCCACTGAGCCCGTTTGGCTCACTCCCATTTTCCAAACAGTTTTTCAGGTGTTTCTCGCGGACGATACGCTTACGGATCCTTGTTAGCTCTGATGGCCGGTTGCCAAAGTCGTTAGGAAATGACTTGTATTATATACCTTAAAGTATTATCTCATTGTGTACTGGATTTCCAAATGTATAATTTATATGACAATTGGGACCTCGTTGGAGGCTTTGTACAAATATTTTTATATAAATGTGGAATATCGATTGTAAATGGATTTACTTATATCTTGTAACAGGTTTTGGTTTGCCATATGAATAAACCCCACATGCCGGATTTTCTTTTAAAATGACTTAATTACTTGAGCATGTTTTTGTTATAAAATTCTAAATTTTATTACTTCATACTCGTCGTCGTGTACGACTTCGTGGCTAACTGGGTCTCAGAGGTATAATCCTCTAAACAGGATTTCAGGGCGTCACATAAACTAACATGGTTTTCATAGTAAGCATATATATATCATCTAAGTATACTCAATAACAAGGAACATATGCTTTATATCAAACATATATATATAATCATTCTTCTCTCGATAAATAAGATCATATTATCAAGTTTTGAAAAGATATAACCCGTACCTCAAGTTTAATAGTGAAAAAGAATATGGAGAGATGATAATCGAAGCTTCATTTGATGAAATCCCAAATCCTCCGCGCCACTTCGCTCCTGTACGATGAAACCCCAAAAACATGAAGCTTAAACCTCAACACACAGGATCCTAACCCAAGCTTGAGCTCCCATGGTGAAATAACAAGGTAGAAGATGATGAATAGTGCAAAGGAAGAAGATTTGGATTATTTGAAGCTTAAATCTTCGATTCAGATGGATAAATGGGTAAAAATCTCCCATTTTATCTCTCTAGAACTCTTTAGAGCCTCCCTTAAAAGTGTGTGGGTGGTTGTCTCGAAATTGGGGTGAAAATAAGAGCTTTTCGCCTTTTAATCAACTTTAAGTCGGTGCACAGTTTTAACTAGCGGACTGGTATGCCAATTTCCACATACCGATCCGTAAGTCACAAACTTGCCTTTTCTCAAAGGCTGAACCGGTATGCGAACTTCTCAATACCGGTCAGCAGCCAAGTTTTTTCTCAGAATTTATACACCAGACCGGTATGCTAAAATCCCAATACTGGTCCGCGAGTTAACTTTGCCCTGATATTGTTTTAGCCATAACTTCCTGTTCGAGACTCCAATTGGAACGATCTTTATATCGACAGAAATTCAGAGATCTACAAATTCTAGAGGGGGCTTTTCTCCAAATTATGGACATAAAATTTTCAAAAATATGAATGCCACACTTAATTTACTTAAAATAATGTAATTACTATTAAAATAAACATAGAGTGTTATACTACTAATTTAATGTTTTAATGTTAAAAATATTTTTTTCTATTGAATGCCTATTTTAATTAATTAAAATAATATTGGATTCTCATTATGATTGGTTGGATTGACCTTATGATTTATTGAGAGCGAATATAAGGTGTGTTTTGACGGATATAGTGAGTGTTTTGATTTTATACATATGTTTGGCTATGAAAGAATTAATAATTGGATTTCATTAATTAAGTGAACTTTATTGAATTTTCTTTCCACATCTAATAAAGCCAAAAGACCAAATTGGTGCGAGACAAAGAGTAGAGTTTGTTGGGTATGAATATTAGGAACATGATATCAAATATATAACTCTGCCACCCTAGTATTTTATTAATTGATTATTTCACTAGTATTTTATTAATTTATCATTTTATTCGTATTTTTAGTTGATAAATCATCCCATTAAAATTTTAAGCTAGATTAGGAATTAATTAGAGTTAGTGAGAGAGAAATGTGCGTTCCATCCGTCAAGTCCCTAGGTTTCGACCTCACTCTTGCCTAAGCTATACTATTATATGCAATTTGTGCACTTGCGAGTATATAAAACACTCACAACAGGTACAAAGCTAATCTTGTTGCAAAGGGCTTTACACAAAAGGAAGACATCGATTATAAAGAAACTTTCTCTCCGATTTGTTCGAAAGATTCTTTTAGGATTTTAATGACATTAGTGGCGCGTTTCGATCTTGAGTTATATCAGATCGATGTAAAGACGGCATTTCTCAATGGTAACATAGATGAAACGATCTATATGGTGCAACTATAAAACTTTGTGGTGGGAGACCTAAAGAATATGGTTTGCAAACTTAAGAAATTAATCTATGAGCTCAAGCAGGCATCTCGACAATGGTATTTCAAGTTTCATCAAGTAATCATCTCCTTTGATTTTAAGTGAATTTAATCGATGATTGCATATACCATAAGTTCTGTGGGAGCAAGTATATTTTTTTGGTTTTATATGTCGATGACATTTTGCTTGCAGTAACGATATAGGCATATTACACGAAATTAAGAGATTTTTGACTAAGAATTTTGAGATGAAAGATCTTGGTGACGCCTCTTTTGTGTTAGGCATACAAATACACCGAGAACGATCTTGGAGTACATTAGGATTATCATAAAAGGGCTATATCGAAAAGGTTCTCAAGAGATATGGCATGCAAAATTGTAAACCATGTGATAGCCTTGTAGCTAAGGGAGATAAGTTTAGTTTCAATCAATGCCCTAAGAATGATTTTGAGGAAAAGAAAATGCAGAAGATTCTTTACGCGTTAGCAGTGGGGAGTCTAATGTACACTCAGGTATGTACACGTTCGAATATTGCATACATTGTTGGGATGCTAGGCAGATAGATAAGCAATCTAGGAATAGACCATTGGAAAGCAACAAAACGGGTCTTGCATTACTTACAGAGAATAAAAGACTACATGCTCACATATCGGAGGACATATTAGTTTGAGATCGTTGGGTATAGTGACTCCGATTTTGCTGGATGCCAAGATAGTATGAAATATATATTGGGTTATGTTTTCCTGCTGGCTGGGGGTGCTATATGTGAACACCCCAATCCACGACTCTCGCGTGAATACTGGTTTTTTATAAAACAAGCACTGCACATTACGTCTTGAGTCATCATGCATATAGAAGACTGTTAGGAAAGGCTCTAACTTTGAATTCGTTAGGAGTCTGACTCGACCAATGATGCCACTTCGCTTACTAGGACGAGGTGCGGGGCGCTGCCCCATTAGAAAATTGAGTTTTTAGGTGTTTTAGGTCATTTTTGGAGTGCCAGCCGCAGACCCCAACCGCAGGGCTACCTGCCAACCGTACGGCTGGGACCTAACCACAGTCCCCCAACCGTAATGCTACCTGCCAGCGGTACGGCTGGGCCCCAACTACAGCCTCCTAACCACAGGCCCTTAACCGCACCCCCTGCGGCTACCCCTTGCGGCTGCCTCTTTTGGAGCATTTTTTGAGAAAAAATCTCTATAAATAGGATCCTTGGGCTCTCATTTGGGATCATCAACACTCAATATAGTTTTTAGAGAGGAGAAACTCTGTCAAGATTATTATAGAGTCTTTTTAGAAAGAGAGAGAAAGTTAGAGAAAAAAAATTTTAGAGAGAGAAAGGAGCAAGTAAGCGGTCCTCGTTATTCTTCAAGCGCATTAGGTACGTCTTTCTACAACTTTTCTGAATTTTAATTATGCATTCAAATACGAGTTCTAATACAAAAAGTTAGATAACTTGTAAAGAAGTTCATTATTTTCGAAATCATTTTTTCCTAAGTCTTTTGACACGTTTTTAAAACAAAACAAAATGCAAAAACAGTTTCCAAAGATTTGGAACTACGAGACTCTAATTTCATTCATAGACGAATGAATATGTATGCGCTCTCAAAGCTCGAGTCTGATTTCAAAATACAATTTTAAATTAAATTTATCTAGAAAGGACTATTCTGAAAACTATTCAAACTACTTGCAAAATGTTTAAAATAGGAATTAAATGCATGATCCATCAAGAGACCGAAAGGGCGAATTGGGTGCCTAACACCTTCCCAATTTGTAATGTAGTTCCCAAACCCTAGCAAAGTAAGTTTTTAATCAATCTCTGGTTACAAACGTATGAAAGATAGTTTGTTTTCAAATTATCTTTTGTACGATCTTTTGTTTGTTTTCTTGTAAAACAAACTGGCGACTTTACAAAAAAGTTTTCATTCAAAATAAAAAGAGAAAAAGAATTCCGAGGGTCGTGGATCCGGATTCTCACAGTGGCGACTCTGCTGGGGTCGTCGAGAACTAAGCTCTTATATAATGGATTGTATATTTAATTCCTATTATTTATTAGATATAGGTTTTGCAAGCCTTAGTCCTAGTATAACATAAAAGCGATCTACGTGGATACCCTGATACCTTTATTTGCTAATTATATGAGGAAAATCTTTTTTCATAATTAAAATTGTGTAAAATACCATAACAAAGTCTAATGCATTTATCAATAATAAACCTCCAGATTGTTATTTCGCACACACTCACGTCTTATCATGCATTTTCGCGAGTGTGAATTTACCCTATCAACCTTGGGACCAGAGTCTTGACTAGGCCACAGACTTGCGGGTCTCCACTAGCCAAAAGCGCCTGGGACCACTCTCCTTTGCCAAGTACTTACCGAGGTATATAGAGTGACGAGAACACTCACGAACCCGGGACATATATTAAAAGGTCCTTACACGTACCTGCGCTCTTGAAGGCTCTTGAGGTATATCGTAAGACCTGCCAAATAGGAGGGAGCCTTAAACCTTAGCCTATTAAACCACGCTTGCATATAGGAGAGTCAGCTTAGAACACAAAGATTTTCAGCATTGTTTTAATGATCGACAATCGTGAGAATTTAGTGAGCAAGGGCCCTGTTATTTATACCGTCACAGTGTTGACAGGTAAGGCCGGAGGCTGTCCAACCTCTACCGTAAAAATTCACGAAGACTGAAAATCTTCGTAATTTTCCTAGCACTAATTCTATGAATAAAGCAACTCATGAGGAAAGAACTTCCTGTGTTTTCAAATGATTTTCCTAAAAACTCTTTTCAAAAATGATTTTTCAAACTATAGACAGTAAGGGAACCCAAGGAAATATGTTCCTACCCTACCTCTATACGGGGCTCTCAAGTTGTCACTGTTGGTCTGTTTTTGATCTCACCTAAGGAAAACTTTTTGTGTGTTTAGCGTCATCCCGTTCGATGTATTTTTGGATAAGGTTTGACAATTTCTAAATGATATATTGTTTTTATTTTTCAGGGAAATACGCGCGAATGGATTGGTCCTTCTTTCCCACTTCAGATACCAATTCAATCTGGCCTCAACGTGGGCCGGAAGAGACAGCATAGGAAGATTAGTCAGACCATATTCTTTCTGATGGAAACTAAGTTCCAGAATCATTTAATATTGTGTATAGACCAAACAAAAATTTTTATATAAAACCCTAGTGCGGAATCGGATTTACCTTCGAGATCTTTCTGGTTTAATCTCGTCTCAGCACGAACAGGAGTTGGTGGAGACGAATCGAGAACACGGGCTCGATAAAATCCCAAGATCTTATATCGTATTCATTTCGCCGTGTAATCCTGTACCGAGTGTGGGCTACGGTATCACCAAGATCTCCTTCTCTACTCTCTACGGCACAAACCTTAAATTCGTGAGAATTATTGAGTCGAGAGAAGAGGCAAGGCTAGCAGATATATATGGCTATGATAGGGACTCTAAGGAGAAATAAGTGTTTGGGCTTACTATGAAAAACTGGAATCCTAATTCAATTAAGAAATCATTCCTCCCATAAATTATAATTCACACTACTAAAGAATTATAATTGCACTCCCATCCTTATCTCAAAATTATATTTCAAGCTCCTTGTTATTAAATACTTATTATTCTCCACACGTTAAGATTTTAGATAACAGTCATTTAAAATTAAATTACTAACAATTATATATAAATGACTTCTTAATCCTTGAGCATACCACTTAACTTATTTGATATGTCGGATTAACATAATCCACCTGCAAGGTTTGACATGATCAAAACTTATAAGATTCTCAAGGGGTTATCATCAATCCCTATACCGGGACGTGGATTCCGTCAATAATTAATATTCATCATACATATAGTGTCACCATCCAATTCACAAAGATTATTGATCCATAAATGAATCTCACTTTTAATGAGTCAAAACAACAAACACTACATATATATGTCTATTAATTATTTCAAGATTAAGAGCATAAGTAATCATAATAACCATGGGATTTTAAATTGTTTTATATAGCCAGTATAAAAACAATTAACCCAAACTGGTCCTGTTCAATACACACAAAGTGTACTAGCACAACGAGTTAAAACTGTACCGTTTTCTGTAGTCAAGATAAACTACTAAAACTTGTGCTACAATCCTACCGATGGTTGTCCAATTCCATCTAAGACCGTGAACCAATAAACTTATATTCCACAAGAACCGATGATATGATCCTCTGTGTGCAAGTTATACTATACACACTAAATCATCTACTATATGGAATAAAAGACACACATATGCACAATATTTAAATAAATAATATAATGCAACCATTGCCCATAAAGATTCTCATTAAAATAGTAAAACCGAGTCTATATAACATATCAAAACCGAGTACAATCAATCAGTTGAACCATGCAGCGGATCCGCGGCCTGGTCCTTTTTACCCAAACCCAGGTATGCCACATAATAATGCTATGGGGGGTGTACCACCGCATCAGAATACGGATCCAAACATAGCCAGCACAAGCACAAGTGGGAATGTCCCAGTACCCAGTCCAAAGGACTTATATCGGATGCTGATGAATCTAAACCAGAGCATGGCTCTACTCCTAACTGACAATCGAAATACTCGGGCCAAATTGGATGAATTGGCCAAGGGACATACGTCAGAACCGGTAAAGGAAACCCTAGTTGTTCCACCACCACCACTATCGGTCCATACTAAAGTGCCACCTCCGCTTGAACAACCGAATCAATCGAGGGTCATGCCCGATCCAGTTAGCAATTGGCTACATCAAAGCCCAAATGATCAGGTTCTTCCACCGATGCCGCCAATGCATGAGCCTTACCATGATCCCTACTATAACTCGGTAAAAAGGCCAATAAGCATTCAAGAAGAAGGTCCATCGCCCGTGGAAACATATAGAGATTGTTGACCTTAAAGTCAATTAATCTTATTTTGATAATTACAATAAGTTAATAAAGTGTTATTTAACTCGGTTGTTCCAATGATGATAGCCATTTTAACCGATATATCTTCCGACCAAGTGTAACTTCAAACCGAAGCAAATCTCACACAAGCTTTGCAAACGCCTCTACTCACAAGAAATGAACTCAAGTGATATACATGTGCTATACAAAGCCAAGAAAAGATATAAATCATCAAGCAAGTGAATATATGCACAAGAATGATCTCCACATGTTCTACAAGTTATCAAAACCAAGAAAGGATCAAGAACATCAAACAAGTAAAGATACGCACAAGAAAATCAAGCATCACGAAGACTCGAATTATCATTAAATGGAGTGAGTGCTTAGATTTTATGTAAAGATACTTTATTGATCAAATCCCTATAGCTCAAACATATTCTTACATCTTTTAAAGATTGATTCAAACTAGCTTGAAATTGAAATTATTTGAAAAACATCATTTTACAAAAACCGAGTTTCAAAATAAATTCATATTAATTTTAAATGATCATATTTTAAGCTCTAATAAAAATAGGTATCTTAGAAACATATCTTTGAGGTTCAAAAATCATTAGAATTTTATTTGGAACTAAATTGTTAAATTGCAAAAAATATTTTTTTTTTACATTTAAAATTCGCTCAATTTTTGTCCAGTTTTGATCTAACGGTAAGATGGAGACCTTCCCGAACTCCGATCATATTGAAATTTTTACAGTAGTTAGACAACATCTCCTGGAAATTTTTACTAAAATTTGAGCATGATCCAACGGTCTAAGTGGGAGAAATTAACAAAACAATTTTGAATTTTTTTGTCAAAACTAGCTGTTGGAAAGTTTGAAAATGTATACCTTGGAGCCAAAACCTCTCTTAATCATCCCCAACGGCCATATGGTTTTGCAAGCTATATATATGATGTTTTAGACATATTTTAATACACTTGAATCATTCTACAAACTCATTTTACATATATACAAAGTTATTCAAGTATTCAATTCATTTAATTGATTAATCTTTCATTTTTGAGCTATATATTTTGATCAATTTTGATATCTCTTAGTGTGAGCTTCATTTGTATTTTGTCATATACAAGAAAGATATTGTACATTGGTGTTTGTCACCAAAACTCATTTGAATCATAATTTTGAGAGGTGTATCTCATAGATTAGCAAGAGGGATTTCTTGTGAAAATATTGAAGGTGTTTTCAATACTTGTGAGAGTGTGTGATAAGAATACACTTGTAGAGGTTTGATCTTCACCCGGAAGGAGATCGGTTATAGTGGAAATTCTCGGAGAACTAACCGAGCGCGGAGTAGGGGGAACAAGCCGAACCGTGTGGACAAAAAATATTCGACTTCGATCGGTTCAATTTTTCTATCTCTTGCTTTATTATATTGTGCTATTTATTCATTGTGTTTGGAATTACCTTTGTTCTTGATTGCTTGATAAATATAGACATCAAATATTTTTAAATCATTTTTAAAAATCCGATTAAGTTTTAAAAACCCTATTCACCCCCCCCCCCCTCTAGGGTATTTTCCGACCTACAGAGATGATAGGGAATTTTTTGAGCTTAAAGATCAATTGAAAGCACTCACTCAGAAGGTGGCTGAAAGTTCGAATGATCTAACTCAAATGTAGACTTATAATTTGTACCTTGAGGCTCGCTATCCGGTTGGCTTCAAGATGCCATCCATCCCGAAATTCACGGGAACTATGCCACCGGAACTCCGCCTGAAATCCTATGTTAGGTTAATGAGGATCTATGACATTAGGGAAGCTAAATTGGCTAACTCCTTTCATCTTACTCTCGCCGGACTAGCTCAAAGTTGGTTTTTGAGCCTTGAGGAACATCGTGTTTGGTCTTGGTTTTCCATTGTCCAAGAGTTCGTCGCGTAGTACAAAACGAATGAAGAACTTAAAATCACAATAAAGCATTTGGAAATGGCTAAGTAGAAGGAAGGAGAAAATATCAGTGAATTCGTCATAAGATGGAGGGAACTCGCTGCCCAAATGGTTGAACGCCTCGATGAGGAAGAACAGTTGGGTATGATTGTTAAGAATTTAAAGCCCAAAATTCGAACTCAAATAGGGCATCAATTCTTCGGAAGGTTTAAAGCCCTACTTCACGTTGGCAATGAGATTGAGGAAGAATTAGCAAAACAAGTCGAAACCAAGAAGTCTGCATCTCAATACAAGAAAACTTTCACGTCGGCCATTAATCAAGTCTCCACTTATGGACCATACGAAGGGGGTTATTCTAATAATCCTTATAATCAAGGTCCCCAAAGAAGCACTGGGAATTACTCCGCGCCGGGGTATCGCAACAACACAAACGGTAACCCAAGAACGTTTGACCAAAACAGGTCAAGAGACAGATACTTTTCTCAATTACCGGGCTCATTGGGGAAAGTGTTTAAACAGTTGAAAAAAGCGGGGGTAATGTATCCCATGAACCCAAGGCCGATCCCACAACCAATATCGCCACATTGGAACATGAACGAGCAGTGTGAATATCATCAAGGCTTTGGGCACACTACCGATAGTTGTATGGCCTTGCGCCATGCTATTCAGAACCTAATTGATAGTAAAAGAATACCTGATCCGTCAGCACCAAACGTCGCACGGAATCCTTTGCCTGATCACCATGTCAATGCCATCGAAGAAAGTTTGGAATTGCCGAATCCTGTTTTTTTTATTCAACCTGTCACAGATGATGGAAATGTTGAGATGTTGAAATTAGTCCATAGAGGGCCTTCTCATGATAATAATATCAAACATAACCCCGAATTTTAGAAAGCTAGTGAAGAAACTGAAGACGAGACAATACTGGGGTTATGCATTGAAGAGATTCCTCCCTCGCAATCGCAAGAAGTCATAAATCCGAAAGTTATGGGGTGAAACAGATGAAATTTATACCTGGACTGAGACTTGGAAGACAGAATTAGGGGATCACCCATTTCCCACATTTAACCGTTAATCCGAGAAGACAAAGCCTTGGGTATAATCGCTGAAGAACAATGGGGAAAAGTCCGTACCAAAGAAACCACTCACCCTAAATAAACATGATTGCCTTCGATTTGAACAAAGTCACTCAAGTGAAAAAGAAGGCACCTACAATTCTTCTTAAGTCCTCTAAAGAACCAATCGATCCGGTGACGACCTTGGTTCAACAATTGACTCTATCGGGAAGGGCCTATCAACCTCTGGCTCCCAAGCAACCTATAGCCACCAATTCAACCAAAGAACTAACAAAAGACCCAGAAGAAGGTCGTGTCGTGGAGTAGCTAAAGAAGACCCAGGCACATAGATCAATATGGGGACTCTTGGTTGCGTCTAAGCCTCACAGAGTGGCGTTAATGAAAATGCTAGACGAATCCGTGGTCCCTTTCGACTCCACCCCAAATGAGTTGACAGCCATGATTGCATCAATGGGGGTACAAAAATAGATGCTTGGGTTCTCGGATGAAGACTTGTCCTTGGGTGAGATCATATTCAGGCTTTATATATTATTGTGATAGCCCGAGGGATGTCAATACCGTACGTCCTTGTCGATAATGGTTCCACCATTAATGTATGCCCGTTAAAAACTGCAGTTTGCCTGGGCATTGATCTAACCACGCTGGAAGAATCGCCAGTCACAGTTCGAGCCTACGATAACACTAAGCGATAAGTGCTAGGCTCTATCATGTTAGATATAAAAATAGGGCCGGCCACATGTACTACCGAATTCGAAGTCATCGACATCCCATCAAGCTTTAATCTCTTATTGGGCCGAGTTTAGTTACACGAAGTTGGTGCTCTCCCCTCCTCCCTTCATCAAAAGATAAAAATACCGTTCAACGGGGATGTCATCATCATCGAAGGGGACCCAGAAAGGACTATAACTCCTAAAGACTCGCCTGTCCTCGGAATTGGTAGTTAAGATGTATAACTTGGAGGATTTTCGTATAAGCCGAAAGTTCAAGCCCTTACCACACAAACGGTGGAATATTTGTTTCCTGATGATATGTCAACCATAAATTCGCGAGTGGTGCAAATGATGAGGAAAATGAAATTTCTGCGAGGAATTGGCTTGAGAAAATACAAAGCTAGAATTGTACAAATGATCGAGCCATATCAACAACCAAGTCCTCTTGTTGGGATAGGCTACACTGAAAATGAGAACCGAATCAAAAACACCATACCTGCCGATAGCTCACTAAACGGATGGTTTGTAAAAGATGGTGAAGACTTCCCTTATTGTGGATTCCAGGAACAATGGGTCAATCAGTAAGGGAAAAGGCAACCAGGCCTAGAGATCTTCTTCGAAGAAGATTTATGCATAAATGAAGGTTTTACTCACCTTCTCATCCAAATTGAAGATCACCCCACCGCCTGTTGAACCCCTCGAAAAAGAGGAGATGTTTGGAAATATGTTCGAGGTAATGGCACTCGAAGACGATTATCTCGGTGACCCGGTTCATCTTATCCGCCCCATTAAAGAGAATAAGTTATCCAAGCAGAAAGCACAAAATGTTAATAGAGATTTACAAAAGTTAGAACATTTGTTGTGTGTACATAATGATGTTTCTATCAATAAAATTGTTGATAATTGCTCTTACTTTGATTCGAGTGATGTGGAAGCAATGAATGAAAATTTAAGAAATGAACAAAAAATACAGCCCATTGAAGAGGACACTATCACAATAAATTTGGGTACAAATGATGACAAAAAGGAATTAAAAATTGGGACTGAATTAAATAATGAGGAAAAGATGGATTTAGAAAATTTGTTGAAAGAATTCATCAATGTTTTTGCTTGGTCATATGCTGATATGTCGGATTTGGATACCAATATTGTAATGCATGAGGTACATATAAAACCCGAATGCAAACCAACCAAACAAAAGTTGAGAAAATTAATACATGAATGGTCTCTCAAGGTAAAAGAGGAAGTAACAAAGCAATTAGACATCGGATTCATTAGGGTTGTTGAATACCCTACCTGGTTGGCAAATATCGTACTTGTACCAAAAGGCAATGGCAAAGTACGAGTTTGCGTTGATTATCGAAATCTAAATGCTGCATGCCCAAAGGATGACTTTCCACTACCAATTATCGACCTCATTGTTGATAACACTGCGAATCACGCCTTGAAATTATTCGTTGATGGGTTCGCGGGATATAATCAAATCAAAATGCATCCTAATCACTAGGAAAAGACAGCTTTCATCACGTCATGGGGTACTTACAGCTACACTGTCATGCTGTTCGGGTTAAAGAATGCCGGGGTTATATACCATCGAGCTGCAACCACACTATTCCACGACATGATTGACAAAAAGGTTGAGGTATATGTGGACGACATGATTATCAAGTCCCTAGATCGAGAAAGCCATGTCGCAACTCTTTGGATCTTTTTTGAAAGACTTATTCGATTTTAAATACGGTTGAATCCTCAAAAATGCGTATTCAGGGTCACTAATGGAAAAATGCTCGGATACATAGTCAGCAAGAAAGGAATTGAGGTTGATCCAGCAAAAATAAAGGCGATACAAGAAATGCCTATTCCAAAGACCGAGAAAGAAATCCGGAGTTTTCTCGGAAGACTACAGTTCATTAGCAGGTTCATTTCGCAATTAACTCAAACATGTGAACCAATCTTCAAACTCCTCCAAAAAAGCTCCGATAGGAAGTGGAATGAACAATGCCATGAAGCATTTGATAAGATCAAATGATATTTGTCTAATCCACATGTCTTAGCTCCTCCTCAAACGAGTATTCCGCTGATTCTGTACACGTTCGTCAACAATTCATCAGTGGGGACAATGTTAGTGCAGCAATTGTTAAAAACCAAGACTAAGAGAGCAATATATTATCTAAGCAAAAAGCTTTCCCCTGGAGAACGAAATTATACGGCCTTAGAAATTATACGGCCTTAGAGAAATCATGTGCCACCTTGGTCTGAGCCACCCAAAAGCTACGGCATTACGTGTTAGTATTTTCTTTGATCTTAATATATCGCATGGACCCTTTGCGATACTTATTCAACAAGCCAGTTCTAACCAATAGAATGGCTAAGTGGCTATTTTTGCTAACCGAATTCGACATCTCTTACGTAACCCAAAAGGCAGTCAAAGGGCAAGTCATCGTAGATCATTTAGCCGAAAACCCTATCATTGATGCTGAGATGGAGGAATTTGAATTTCCTGATGAGGGCATTATGGAAATCATAGAAGATAATGAGTGAAAAATATACTTCGATAGTGCCTATAACCAGAATGGGAACGGTATTGGAATTCTGTTGATCTGGCCGGATCAGACTCATGCTCCCATGTCTTTTCGCTTGGAGTTTTCCTGCACCAACAACATCTCATAATATGAGGCTTGTATTGTAGGATTAGAAATCGCTCTACAGAAAGGGGTATGGAAAATTCAAGTATTCGGGGACTCAGCACTCATTATTCATCAGATTCTGAAGAAGTGGAAAATTAAAGAAGAAAAGTTTATGCCGTTTCTAGCCCAGCTTGAAGAAACCTCCGAAAAGTTTGATTGTGATGAGTTTTTCTACATTCTAAGAACACAGAATAATTTTGCCGATCCATTGGCTACTCTGGCTTCCATGATCAAAATACCGGGGGAAAAGGAAGAAATTCAGATCCAGATACAGAAACGGTCTAATTTGGTATATTTTCTATCACTTGATGTGGAAAATGGAAACTCGGTTGAACCAAATGTTCGGTACTATGACATATGGCAGTTACTCAAAAACAATGAGTACCCAATGAACGCAAACAAAGCTACTCGAGTTGCACTTCGACGACTCACTTCTCGATTCATCATATATGCCGAAAAGCTGTACCGAAGAAATGATGATGGTATACACCTTCAATGCCTCAATGAGAAAGAGTCTCGGGCAATAATGGAACAAGTTCATAGTGGAGAATATGGCCCACACATGAGTGGTCATACATTGACAAGAAAAATCATCCGTCAAGGGTATTATTGGCTAACAATGCAAAAAGACTATTTCGAGTATGTCAAAGGCTGTCATCAGTGCCAAATATATGCCAAAGCTCAAAAGTTTCCACCAAAAGAACTATATCCCATGACTTCTCCATGGCCGTTTTCAATATGGGGTATCGATATAATCGGCAAAATCTCTCCAAAGGGCAGCAACGGACATGAATACATACTAGTCGCCATTGATTACTTCACAAAATGGGTCGAAGCCAAATCTTTCAATGAATTAAATGCCAAAAAAGTTGCTCATTTTATCCGACAAAACATCATAAGCCAGTATGGGGTCCCATATGAAATCATATCCGATAATGTTTCATATTTCAAAGGCAAAGCTAACGACGTCATGGAAGAATATGGAATCAAACGACATAAATTCTTTCTATATCGCCCACAAACTAATAGGGCTTTTGCGGCAGCCAACAAGAACTTGAAACGCATCATCAGCAAAATGGTAAAGAACATCAGAGATTGGCCCGAAAAGCTTCCATATGCACTATAGGGGTATCGTACCACTAAAAAAGTTTCCACGGGATCAACTCCGTTTTCTCTCACTTATGATATGGAAGCAGTTTTACCAGTCGAAATGAAAATACCTTCACTATGAGTTATATTGGAAAATCAGGTTAAAAAAACAGATTGGATATCAGCATAATATGAGGAATTAGCCATGATTGATGAAAAACGACTGAAATCTTCATATCAACATCAGGGGTATCAGAAACGCGTGGCCAGAGCATTCAACAAAAAGATTCGAAACAGGGGTATTATTGTGGGAGATCTAGTGTTGAAAGAAATTCTAGAACCCGCTCGAGACCAGAGAGGGAAATTCGCACCCAAGTGGACAGGACCTTATATCGTCACGAAAATACTATCTAGGGGTGCCGTAGACTTAACCAATGTCGATGGGCAAGAGTTGAATTCGCCAGTCAATTTGGATCGTTTGAAGAAGTATTATAAGTAAGTTGTAATCATGAACTACGGAGACCTGAGCCCCATGAGAAAAGAAAAAGGGAACTGATCAATAATTTACTATTCAGGGAAACGTAGGCAACCTGAATAAGATATTCATGCTCGGTCTATTATTCAAAATAAACTTCATTCGTCAACCAAAGAGCACAAAGAAAAGAAAGAGGTTTTTATTATATAACCAAACACTTCATTACATCATTTCTTACTTACTCCCTACCAATTCTCCTACAAACATTAAACATACCTACCACCCATCCCCAAAAAAAAAGCTTTCAACATGAAGTTATACAAATCCTAATTACCCTAAAACCAAACCATCACCCACCAACCATCAAACTATCAATCAGTAGTGGCATACAAAATCCTTTCCCGCTCTAAAGTATGGTATGATGCCAAAATTGTCTCATCCGTCACTCGAGTATCCGCGAAAACCGAAACCACCGCATCAGCATCGAATCATGCTCCATCGTCTAACGAACACATTGCCAAATGTACAAAACAACATCAGACCGATTCCCCTGGGTAATACCAACCTCTGCACTATGAAACCGTCGGGTATAACGGGTGGACCACAAACCTCGTAAAGTAGTCTCTAACCTCGGGGTGATAGGAAGAGCCACTAAGGAAAAGTCTCTTAATGGAAGAGGCACACTTAAGGGGATGCAAAACTATCTCGTCGACCACCCAAGTATATAAAAAGACGTCTCCCTCAATCTGTGGATATGCACATAGTTCTGCCCGCCCATACTCATGATAATCGTCCTCATATGCCACCAGGGAATGTCCCAACGAATCGAAAAGGCAGACTCAGAAAAATGGAAGGCCCAATCAAATGATGATAGCCGATGAATCATAGCGTAATCATGACGAAGAAAGAAATCCCAAGAATCCCAAGGAAGATGGGGCTCTAGAAATCAAAATCTCTCAGTCACCCACATGTATAGTAGATAAGGGCTACCTCGAAAGTACTCAACCTAACACTGAACTAGGCCATCCAAGCCATTTAGTGTCTCCGCCAACAGAATGAAAGTCACTAAATGGCCACGTCTAGCCTCAGCTACGACCCGGATAATCAAGGGGTCTACAAGAATCGCATCTCCAGTAACTAAAACCATCTGAGAAAAAGCACAAATAAGATAAGCAGAAGTCCGACCTGAATAATATACTAGATCATCACTGTGATGAATGAAAAAGTCCACCATACGATGCAGATGAAGCCGCCCATCTACTATCATCGGCCGGCAATCACTCTCCCTCAAGCCCAGAAACTCAACCAACATAACTCAAGGGCTCCTAACATCTCTTAAGGACGCCAACGGCCAAGATACATCTTGTCGCATCAGCATTGTGAATTCCTCGATCGTCGGGCATAGCTCATCCAATCCGATGCAAAAACAGTGATCCTCTAGATCCCAAAACTCAACAAGACCTAGTAAGAAAGACCAGTTGATCTCGTGAGAACACCATCGATGAAGTTGACTCATGTCGCCCCAATTGAGGCCACAATTAGCCTCAGCTAAAGATACATAGTCGGACAAAAGGGCAAAAGCAGCGCTAGTACGAAAGGTAGACATGATGACAAAGAAAGAAGAGGTATTAGAGGTTAGAAAGATAGAATGGGTATCAAACACAGTGAGAAAAAAGGACAAATTCGCGCTCTATAATGAATTATAATTAAAAAGGAAATAATAAATACTTGGCTAATAGTTACGACTTACGTAGTAAGGACCGGATAGCATAGAAGAGTTGGAGTTACATTTGAGAGTGGATAGTTCGTAGCATGTCGAACCTTAGGAAGCTAGAGTTTGATACGAGGTGACTTTGGACTAGCGATCTCCTCGAGTTGTGGAAATTCCTTGGAGTTTTATCCTATGGATGGTTAAAGGAGAGATCAGGTTATTGGGTAAATGGCTTTCGGGTAGCTAGGATAGGAGTCCTAGTGGGGTTGCATGCACCCGAGTTTGCATTGCATTGCACGTTTTCAAACTATTACGTTAAAGTAAAGTATTTTATATACAAAACCTATATAGTTCCCACTGAGCCCAGATTTGGCTCATCCTATTTTCTAACAGTTTTGCAGGCATAGCATCTCGGGTCGAGTATGATGTACGTGTATAGAGGCCTCTGATGTCCACAGTCTGTGTCTAGTCCTTCTTCGGGAAAGGACTATCTTGTATAGTCGTTTTGGCTTCCTTTTGATTGTAAATGGACTATGATTTAATAAACAATTTGTATTGTAAATTTGTATAAATGGTTTTATATATGTGGAGTGGATTTGAAATTGTGGTTGGATGTGATTATTCGTATTAAATGGTTTTAAACCTTACAGACCAGTTTGTTATTTAAATAAACTCCACATGTCGTGATTTTGTAAAATGAGCTTTTAAACAGGATCACATTTTATTTGAGAAAAGTTTTTAAAAGTTGTGATTTTTATATTTTAAACCTGCCGTCGCGCACGGCATCCGTGATTAACCGAGTCTCGGAGGTGAAAATTTCAGAACGGGATTCGGGGCGTCACAAAATCAGCAGTTCTATATTCCACGAACAACAGGAGCTCGGTGAAATCTAAGCATATAGATACCAAGTTTCTAATTGTCAAAGAAAGGGTTCAGAGTAGACAGGTATCTATAAAACACATAGGTACAAATTATATGATTGCGGATCCGCTTACTAAGGGATTACCACCCAAAGTATTTTATGAGCACACTACTCGTATGGGTGTCATGTTTTTTCAAAATATTTAGTTTTAGCGGGAGTTTGTAATTTTTAGTGTTTCTATGATATAAACATATTTCGGTTATTTTGGTTTAAGGATATTATAAAGTATTTTTCTGCAGAAATAAAGTTTTAATTTATTTACACTCTGATTTTGGATATGGTTTGATCTCACTACGGCTTCAGGAGCACTAGTTGGAAATAGGCATGTTAAGATCATATTGCATGAAATTTTCATGCTACAAATCCACATCATGATCCATGTCATTCAATTATATCGACATATGTGATCATTGATGGGTCAAGTTACGTCAAGTGTAACAAAGGCCGCTTTAATCTTATATTGATATGATTGATGGACCAGATTGGATATAGATACATCTCAGCTACAACTATCAAGATCTAACAGTTAAAATAAGAGACTTAAACCTCGATTCCTTTTTAAAAGAAAATAAAAAGGTTTTGAGCCATTGAAAGGTTCCTTCTTTTCTCTCACCTTTTCAGAGAGAGACTGATAACAAGGAACAAGACATGGATCGATGGTAATTTCCCTTCAGAGGTACATTTTGGTGGAGGATAATGGCCTGCTTATGCTTGGTTGGAAAGACCTTTACTTTCTCACTGCGTCTGCTTGGAGGCCGTTCAATGCCCCCACCTCCCATCATTTCTCATACTCCGACTAGCTACTAATTTTTTGGAAAGGAAAAGTTATATAATTTGTAATTTATGGGCTCGTAAATTTGAAAGTATGATATATGAGTGGACTAGTTAGATCACTTCAAACCCATGTGGGATCTGAGAAGAAGATGACACGCTAGCTAGCTTTCTGTTTTGGAGTGAAAATGGTTTTATTTTCATGTGTAGAGCGAGCTATAATATACGTGAAAAAAAGTTCATCTCATGAATGGAGCATTGATTACTACGCTAGTCAATCTATTAAAAGCTTCACAAGAACTAGTTTCATCAATATAAGTACTCTATTTAGATGTTGTTGCCAAGCAATTGATTGCAACGGCATGATGCAATAAATGGCTAGTCATGGTTCCATTCCTCTAAAATCTTGGATGTATCTTCTGCTTGTATTAAGAGAAAAAATTATATAATTTCTTAGTGATTAAATATTAATAAATTATTTATATATAAAATGTATCACTAACATCATATTTATTCTCATATCCTTGAAACACACTCAATTAAACTCTAAGGAATGATTTATGATTCTAAATATATTCAATACTTTTGTTTGCATGCATCCATGTGGCATAATTGAACTAACATGTTAAATCCCTTAAATCTTTCGACCAAAACCACATAGGCTTGTCAATGTATCAGATTAATACCCAAATTTGATCCTTTAATCAAATATAGATTGAGATTTATGATCCGAACCCATTAAGACCTCTGATTAACAAATCAGATAAGGATATATATTGATCCAATCTGTTTGCAATCCTATCCAAGATACATATGTGCTTAAATTTATGATTATTTATGTTTACCACCTTATGTTTATTACACTTATAAAAAATAACTATAACTAAAATAACACTAAACAAGTTTCTTTTTTTTCATAAAAAAAAAAAAGGAAACTTGATTGTTATTAAGCTCAAATTTACGGTAATTTCATTATATATTACAAACTAATTATTGCATAATTAAATTTTTTGTTAGATCGGATATAATCTAATCCAAATCTGATATGAACAAATTTGGAGATAGATCAATGTTTTGGTGATCCATTATATAATTCAATCCAAAAATAATCCATTAACTTTTTCATAAAAAGATTTGAATTCACATTGATCTGATTTGTTGACAGGCCTAACTACCATTGAAGCTAATTGACTTCTTTAATAAATATGAAGATGCCTTGCATGAACCCAGGCAAGCCGAAATCTAAAACTCAAAAATCTTTCGAGGAAGTTATTTACTGACGCTTGCCTCTATTGGGAGCTCTATTCATCTAGGATGTATTTCCATTAGGATGACGAATATAGGAAGCATTTTAAGCCAAGAGGGCTCAGTGTTCCACCACGAGAAAATAATGAAAGGTGTCCAATGCATTAGTGTACTATCATGATCACATTATTAGTTAGATTTTTCTTTTTTCACCAAAAATGTTTCTAAAACCTTTTGACCCGATGGGTGAAAGGCAGAGGTAGTTCTAATCCAGCAATTGAAATCCTTTTTTTCCAGAAGCTTATAAATAATGCTTCCCTTTCATACTAGCTTTTTATTTTCAACATGATCATTCATTATATGACACCACTTTTTTTAAATGGTATTTGAGCTGTACATTTCCGCATGCTAATATTGCACCATCTTCATCTTCTTTTTCTTCCTTTTTTTCATTTTTTTTCTTTGCTTCTGATACCAGATGTGATGCAAAACCAAACTGATATTTTATTAATTATAAACTAAGGGCTTACATCAAGAGGTTTATAAAAGATAAAGGAATAAAAGAAAAGGATTACAAAATTGATGCCTTATACAATGAATATATCCTCTATTTATACAACTTTAGAATGCAGACTTGTAATGGTTTAAAACCCACGGCTGACGTCAGGGTATGCGTGTGCTTGAATAATGCAGTTGGTCAGTCCCTGACTTTCTGTCATTTAGCAGCGGCTGAGTCTTTATATAATCTTGCTATAATGGCCATTAAATCTTGTCGCCCATGCTTTTAATCAACTTCCTTTTTTCCTTTGTCCTTTTCCTTTGTCTTTTCTTCTTCCTCAACTTGTTCTACCCATGAGCGATGAGGCATATACTTTTACATATCTGTATTCTTATTATTATCATCATCCAAATTAACGGAAGGGGTTTTAGATGATGTGGACATATTATCATCATCTAAAAAATCCAATTGAGCCAAAAATGCTTTAATCATCTTTTGCTTTATTTCCTCAGGAGAAGTTGTAGGGAACTTCTTTTTTGTAGAGGCCACGGAGGGAGTCTTGAATTCTTGACTCAAAAAATGTTCCTATTTTTTCAATTTTTCTTTTTCTTCAACATGAAGATAATATTCTTTATAAGACTGAATATCTTTAACCATCTGCTGGAGCAAATTCGGAAACTCGAATTTGGGCCACCATTTATAATAAATATCCCAAGCAAGAATAAAAAGATTGGCTTTATTCCCAATGGCCTAAGTCCACTGAAAAATCCACGGAATAAAATAATGTCCAAGGAAACGCATTAAAATAGCGTTGGTGATAGGATAAAGGTCGTTTAAGTGTTTAGGGTGAATAGAAGAATACTCTTTAAAGATTGGTTTGACTTGATCATGGAAAAAAATTTCTTCAGGTCCAAACTTTAGAAACCAATGAGGAAGGGCTTTAAGATCAATATAAGGTTCTTCGAGGGCTTCAAAGCAAAACCACCAAGTATGAGTGTTATAAGAATTTTGGTAATAAAAGGCTTTAGACTAAGCATCAATATAGTCCTAATAAGTATATTATTGTCGATCTATTTTTAAAATATAACTGCTATTTGGGTTTACTCCCAATCCTGGAATCCAAAGACTCCTATAATAAAAGCTTTAGAAAATTGAATCTTAGTTTGATGTTGTCGTGCTCCCAGATTCGTATTTACATGCACGATTTTACAAGAGCCAGTCGCAATTAAAATGGCTTTATAATATTCCCTGGTTTTCTTGTTTACAATAGGGAATTCCTGATTTAGTTCTAAATATTGCTTAGCTAAAGCAATAAGGTTAGAAAAAAAGGTATTTATCGTTTTCTTTTAAAAATATAACAAAATCCTGGAAGGATTTTTCAAAAGGAAGGGGAGGTGGAGTACTTAGGACATTGATAAAAGTTCCATCTTGATTAGAAGTTTGAGATTTAAAATCTGAATCAGGTGATTTAGCCAAAATATTGCATTTTTATACATATTTTGAAAGCTCAATAAGCATGAATTTTATTATAATTATCCTAAATTATTAAGAATTAAGTTTTAATCATGAAATAGGATAGTATGTTTGTTTGTAGTGCATTTTAGCCTTTTTACAGGTTAAAAATGAATAAGAACGAATCCAAAAGCAAATTCCCCTAAAATTAGTCATTGCCGGTCAAATTCGAAACTAAATTGAGTTCAAGAGATGAACCGAAAGAAAATCCCAAGCTCAAGCATGAAGGGAGTGGATGGAAGAGACTAAGAGAAGCCAATAAATCAATCATAAGCGAAAAAAAAGTCATTTGAATCAATTTGGGAAATTTTGGTTGAAGAAGAGATCCACCACGCGCAACGCCTATGTTCTTTCCAATTCTGGCATTTATCCATATAGAATTTGAAGAAAACTCTAGACAAAATTTGTAGAGCTCTGAGTTAGCTACACGTGGGAGAAAACCTTGCATCAATCGGATTTCGGACCGCAAAGTTATAGCTAAAATACGATTAGTACGCCAAAGTATTAAAGTCCTACAATAATGGGTCATTTTAATGAAAAGGAATTTTTTATAAATAATGGGCCAAGCCCACATGTCCAGCCATTTAAAGAAGCCAGTAGCCCACTTATGAAGTCCACTGCTTCAAGCCCGCCTAGCCAATTAAAGGAGCCAAGCCCATGTGTAAATTCCTAAAGCCCTAGATGGAGCCAAGCATTATATATATATATAAGGCATCAACATCATCAACAACAAACAGTACAAGAACCCTAACGACCTTCGAGAACTGCTGTTTCTGGAGTCCGAGACCCACCCGAACACCCGAGACTGCCCCGGAAGCGTTTGTTGGCCAAACAAACCTGTTTTTAATGGAAATGTCGCACGACATTCAAGATTGTCGCGCGACATACACAAGATTGTCGCACGACAATCCCACTTTATAGGGACATGTCGCGCGACAAACACCCCACCACTCCACTTTCTGACTCATCAGTGAGTCAGAATCATCATTAAAGTGAAATGTCGCACGACAGTCAAGATTGTCGCGCGACATACACCTTTTCGTCACTATAAATAGGCCAACACCCCCATGAGTTCTAGACAGCAGTGAGACACCAACATCACAGCTGAAAACAGCAAGAAAAATCGCCAGAGCAGAGCAGAAAATAGCAACAAGCATTTTCGATTATCGTCTTATTTCTAAGAAATCAAATATATTCTCAACACTCGACGTGTCTCATTTCTGGAATCAAATTCTCGAAAATATCTGAAGAAGGAGAAGATTATTATCGCCGGAGATCTCTCTGCCGTATTATATTCTCTTTCTTATTATTATTCTCGTCGGGAAGGTAAATAAAGTCTCTTCTAGTAATTAAATAAGATATTTGTATATTAGTGTTATGGTAGACTTGTTTAAAACTCAATTTTTCTAACGGGGCGCTGCCCCGCACCCCGCGACCTGACCGGGCAAGTCGATCCCCGTCCTAGTAAGCGAAATGGCAACATGGTTGTGCTAGATTCCTAACGCGCTTGAAAATCAGGTTTATCTGTGTACTTGTTTTATTTCTGTTGTTTTGTCCACGTTTTATTTGAATAAACTTATTGCCAAGTTATAAAGCAGTCTACCGTTTTCAAAACAAAAGACCCTGATAAAACCGTTTGCAAAACCAGAAAAGTAAGCATATCACCATCCGGATAAAATTCTGTTTTCAAAACCCGGACTGATAAGACTTATCTAGGAACTAAAATCAACATATCATATCTCTTCTATAGACTGCGACGTATCTGATAAAACTCTCCTTAAAGAGTTCTAGTTCCATATTAAATCAGTCCCGATATAAATCCGAACTTTTACGAAAGTAATTACAACACAAGAAATCCGTCATTATCTGAGAAAATAATACGGGATACTTTTTCAAAATAAAAGGTTTTGTCATTTATATTTACGTCTTTCAATAATAAAAACATCGGATCTCGGAACACAAAGGCTTTTCATACCCTTTCCCTCTTTTTCTAAAAATTAGGGTTTTTATTCGAGAAGTAGTAGACTATCAGTAAAAGCATCCAAGTTCTTCAACATAAAATAAACATATAAGTCCACTAGAGACCGAAAGGGCGGAATGGGTGCTTAACACCTTCCCAAACCGTAATATAGTTCCTGAACCCTATAGAATCCTGGTTTCGTAGACAAACGTGTAAAGAAAGGCTTATTTGTAGTCTCTTCTCTTACACGACCCCTTTTTGTCCGTTTTCTCGTAAAACGTACTGGCGACTCTGAATGAACCCTCTTGTACCTAGAAACAGGATAGAGGGACACCCGATATGAATTATCAAAACACTCCAAGCAAATGGAACGACGGGATCCTTTCCGACGTTTCAGACACCCACGAACGGGGACGAGACCCGGGGGTCGCATTTGCGGATTCTCACAAGGACAAACATTTTACCAATGTTGAGAGAGATTCAAAGAACTTCAAAACTTTTCCCCGCATCATAATTTTGAAAAGTGCCGCTTGATAAGTTTTTTTATAAAGGCTTATCTTCTAAAATGTGTTAATTTGTTGAGATAATATGTAATGGAGAATTTCTCAACAAGAATCCTGATGAAGCTGAGACCTACTTAGACTGGTTAACTGAAAATGCCCAGCAATAAGAGACGCCTCAATCAGTGGATCGATCATTTGAAGATACAACCAGTCAAGTCTAAGAAGTGTGCCACATCAAAAAGCAAAAATATTTTAGTGCACAAATTTCTCAATTAGCAAAAAAGGTCGAAGCTCTTAAAAGAAGAAATGTTGAAATTCTGAGACAAAACCATGGGGAAGAATCTTGTAGAATTTGTGAAGTTCGAGGGCATCCTACCCAAGAATGTCCTACGATCCCTGCTTTCAAAGAAGTACTCCATGCAGAGGTAAATTCCATAAGTAGTTTTTCTATGCCATTCAATGCTTCCAATGAGCTGAAGAATGACGAATGTCATTTCCCATCATTATTTTATCCTAAGTTTCATTCTCCACTTCAATTCCCTTCTGTATCCCAATCACAATTTCCTCATTCACCTATTCTTCCATCTCAGCCATACTTTCTGTATCAGTAATTCAATCCTTCATTGTCGCCACCTTATTCTAATCCTAGACTTAGTGTGCCCCCAACAATCGAAAGGTCAAGAGGAGGTGATGCATGACATGTTTTTGCAAATGTTGCAAGTGATAAATCAACTAAAAAGCTCCATTAATAGACTTGCTTCCCACAACGAGGTTCGAGAAGAGAGAATGTTCCCTGTGCAGTCTAAAGGCAAACCCATTGAGTAACTTTCCATAGCCTGCAATCCCACTCCATCTTTTAGTGATGTTGAAGAAGCTAGATCCATCACCACTCATCATAGTGGAAAACTCATTCAAAATGATACTCTAGTGACTTCTTCAAAACCTAAAGAAAGTCTTTTCATTCCAAATTCTAGTGATGATCTTCCTAAAGACGTTGAGTTTGAGGCTATGCCAAAATCTCAAATTCCAGTTCCTTATCCTCAAAGATTGGAGAAACCTCGAAAGGAAGATAGGAACTAAGAGATTATAGATACATTCAAGCAAGTCAAGATAAACATCCCTTTGTTGGATACCATCAAGCAAGTTCCATCATATGCTAAGTTTCTCAAAGACTTATGCATTGTGAAAATGAGAGTTTCAGTTCAGAAAAAGGCTTTTCTAGCCAATCAAGTGAGTTCCGTTATCCAACATAACATGCCTACAAAATACAGGGATCCTGGTTATCCAACCATTTCTTGTATCATTAGTGATCAAAGAATTGAGCATGCTTTGCTAGATTTAAGTTCAAATGTGAATTTATTTCCCTTTTCAGTGTACTAGTAATTGGATCTAGGTGAGCTAAAGCCTACCAAGATCACGATTTAGTTAGTTGATCGTTCTATCAAGGTTCCTAAAGGAGTAATTGAGGATATATTAGTTAAGGTTGACAATTTCGTTTATCCGGTCGACTTTGTTATTTTGGATGCTCAACCTATGACTAATATGTTTACTCAATTTCCTATCATTTTGGGCCGTCCATTCTTAGCTACTGCAAATGCCCTTGTCAATTTTAGGAATGGTAGGATGCAGCTGACATTTGCAAAACATAAAACTTGAAATCAATATTTTCTCTATTCCTAAAAAGCCTGATCGAGATTGTCGTGAGAAAGAGGAGGAAATTCAAGAGGTATCGGCCTCTTAGATGTTGATTTTGATCAAATATGCATCGAGGATAAACTCACCACCTTCGATTTTGTAACAATCTGTGTTTTAAACTTTTGAAGATTTTAATTTAAAGCCTTAAAATTTGTATTGAACACTAACTTTTACCTCGATTATTTCTAGAACCCCGAATTAAGTTTCGTCTTTTCTGAGAAGTCATTTATATTTATTAGACTAGTTTTGAAAAGTATCGTTGTAATCAGGAAGTGGAATGAGTTAGTTCGGCCTTTTTTATTATTCTTTTCGAGAATATTACATTTTGGTCCAAACTGCCAGTTTTTTTTACAATTTGGTCCAAGCTGATAGCACAGTTTTTTTTACATTTTGGTCCACATCGTTTTTGACGAATTGACCAACTTTGACCATCTTCTTCACTCCTTTAAACACCATTCCTGAACTTTTAGACCAGAGCACAAGCTAATTGTGAACACCCCAATCCACGACTCTCGTGCGAACACTACTTTTCTTAAAATCAGCATCTCACGTCAAGTGTTGAGTCATCATGCATATAGAAGACCGTTAGGAAAGACTCCAATTTCGCGCGCGTTGGGAGTTTGATATAACCTTTGTTGCCTCTTCGCTTACTAGGACGGGGATCGACCTGCCCGGTCAGGTCGCGGGGTGCGGGGCAGCGCCCCGTTAGAAATTTAGGTTTTTTTCGGAGTGTTTCTGCACTTTACTTTTTTTTGGTTGGCCAGCCGCACGCCCCCAACCGTACGGCTACCTGCCAGCCGTACGGTTGGCCCCCTGTCGCAGCCCCCTGTCGCACGCCCCTGTCGCAGCCCCCTGTCGCACGCCCCTGTTGCAGCCACCAGCCGCACGCCTTGCGGCTACCCCCTATCGCACGCCCCAGCCGCACGCGGTGCGGCTACCCCCTGCGGTTGGCCTCTTTTGGAGCGTTTTTGGCAGATCTTTCCCTATAAATAGGACCCTTGGGGTCTCATTTGAAGGCATCAACACTCAATAGTGTTTTTAGCAAGTAGAAACTCTGTCAAAATTATTAGAGAGTCAGTTTAGAGAAATTCTGAAAGAGAATTTCTAGAGAGAGAAAGTTTTAGAGAGAGAGAAGGAAGCAAGCAAGGCAATTAGGCGAGGTTCTTATTTCTTCTTCAAGCGCATCAGGTACGTCTTTCTACAACCCTCCTTAATTTCAATACTGCATTTAATTTCAATTTTAATACAGAAAATTAGATAACTTGCAAAGAAGTTCACTGCTTTCAAAACAAGTCCTTTCTAAGTTTAACAAGAAATCTAAAATCCGTTTTGACACGTTTTCAAAACAAACAAAAATACAAAAACAGTTTCCAAAAGAAAGGAACTACGAGACTCTGATTTTATTCTACGAATGAATACGTAGGCGCTCGCAAAGCTCGAGTCTGATTTCAAAATATTGTTTTAAAACTAAATTTATCCGGAAAGGACTATTCTGAAAACTATTCAAACTACTTGCAAGATATCTAAAATAGGAATTAAATACATGATCCATTAAGAAACCGAAAGGGCGAATTGGGTGCCTAACACCTTCCCAATTCGTAACGTAGTTCCCGAACCCTAGCAAAGTCAATTTTCAAAATAAATCTCTGGTTTCAAACGTATGAGAGATAGTTCGTTTTCGAATTATCCTTCGTACGATCTTTTGTTTGTTTTCTCGTAAAACAAACTGGCGACTCTACAAAATACGTTTTCAAGAAAAAAACCGAGAACGAGGACCCTTTCTCTTCTTCTCGGGGTACGGGTCCGGATTCTCACACTAATATACTTTTAAAGAGAGAAAGGGTTATTCATGGGTGATTTTTAGCTCAAATTCAAGGATTTTGACCCGAAATCTCTAATTTCACTAGCTTTTCGCGTGGCGAATCCAATTTCGGGGTCAGTTTTCTCATTTGGTTGCTATAGGTGGTCTATTAAGAGCTATATAATATTGTCCAGAGGTTACTAAGGTGGGAACTTCCCTTCATTTCTTCATTCTTTGCTTGAAAATTATTATATAAGTAGTAATACTAGATTTTCGGTACCAAAATCTTACTTTTCTTTGCATGCATGTGCTTTATGCTTGATATATATAATCTAAGCATGTTGATAATTATTATATGAGTTTTTGATGATGAAATTAAGGGCTGATCATAGTGTATGTTGGTATTTATGGGTTATTTTGAGATTTTCGTACCAAAATCCCTAGAAACGCAGCTTACATATTTAATAATAGAATTTTCATCTAAATTTATCAAATTTCAAAATTTTAATCATCTTAAAATCATATTTAAGTTTAAGGTTAAACATGCATGAGGCGTTTGATAAGGTTATTAGTGGGTCTAGTATTACTTCTCTCACTAGTTTTTATTAAATTGTATAAATTGAGAAATTTTGACTAAGACAAGTAAAATTTATGAAAAAATCTGAAAATTTGGATTATATTTTATTATTTATGGTTTTATTGTTGACCCTTTTCGGTATAATGACATGATTATAAAAGAAAAGTACTATTCTACTAAACTTTAGTGTTAAAGGGCAAATTGTGTAATTAATCTAAGAATTGTACTATAGGTAAACTTTATAATTATTTAAGCATGTGATAGCATTTTATCTAGTGGGTAACATTATTAAGATCACATGGGATACACTTGTTGATTTTATAAATATTGCCCTAAGCACAACTAGTACCTAATGGTATGTTGATTATATTGAGATTGTTGGAACCGGATAAGCACCAGTATAGAAATGCTTGAGTTATGTTATTTCACAGACCCATGGTAAAGATGGGGTGCCAAAAATCTGGTTACTAGCGCACAAGTCCACGGTAAGGTGGGGTGCGTGTATGTTACATGTGGATAATGATTGACATATATTACGGTATAATAATCGGATTTTCCTTATTAATTAATGGAATCTTAAAAATTCTTGTTAATGAATTCAAGGTAATTCGAATTTCTTATGTTGTGATATGTCCATGCATTGCATTTACCTTTCCCTATAATTCCCACTAGGCTAGTCGTGGCTCATTCCCTCATTTTTCTTCCAGGTACATCTCGTGTTTTGGGTAAAGGTCATGGTTCAGGTCCGAGTTCCTCTTAGAGTCTTCTTTAATGCCTCTATGGATTTAGTTGTCATTTATCTTAATTTGTGGTACTTGTAATATTGAATTTAGTTTGGGTACTTTGTGCTACCTATGGATGTATTAATTCGTATTACTGTAGACTTGAATTTATGTTTAGATTTTAGCCTATCAGAAGGTTATGCTTGAATTATTATATTAGACTATTTCGTATTTGGATTTAAATTCAGTTGAAAAGTATTATATGTAATTGATATGTTTGTTAACAGTATGGTTTTTCTCGCGTTACGAATACTTTATGCCGAACTTTCGTTGGATTTCTCTACCTTTGATTAAATTATCGATTATATACTTTTATTTATCTGCTGTTAATTAAATGCAGCATCCGTTAACACCTGCTTAATTAGGCGGGTTGTTACAGTTGGTATCAAAAGTATAGGTTCAATTTTCTTTTTGATCGGGGTACGAGTAGTTAGGATCACTCTTTTCTTCCAGCGCATGATCATATCGAGTCAGGAAATTTATAGTAACACTACTAGTAGGCACAGGTGACGGATGAATTAAACTATAATTAGCTGTATGCGCAACAGTCGATTATTTTATAAAGCATCTGTCCACTGTAGCTTATTAGAGTGGCACTTGATGACCCACTATATTATTGATTGAATTTGTTTTGATGTCTTTCTTGGCTAATATCCTCTTTGATTATGATCATTATTGTGGACTGAACTCTTCTCTTTTGTCTCCTAGAATGCCGCCTAGACGTTCGACCAAAAATGGGCCTATTGCTGATTCTCCTACTGGTGAGGGAGAGGGCTCAGGTAACGGTGATAGTAGCCGTAATTTTATGTCCTCTATGAAGAAGATGAAAGATTTCATGGGAGAATTAAAGGATGTCATGAAAACCTCTTCTGGCTCAATTGCTGAAGCCTGTGGAAATCGCTCCCTACTAAGAATCTCGATAGTGAAGAGCAAGATAAGAATGTGGAGGCGGTAACCATTCAAAATCAAAGGGAAAATCAGGTTAAGTTGTTGATGTCATTCAACTAATTGGATCCAACCAAATTTGATGGGACTAAGGGGCCCGAAGACGCTGAATCTTGGTTATTTGATGTGATGGAAAAGCTCAATTTAATTGAAGCTTCCGACGCATTACGCCCTAAGTTAGCAGCTTTTAAGCTAACAGGGTTTGCACACAGTTGGTGTTGGAGGCCGCTTACCGGAGAGATTCGGTTCTAATGGAGCCTGGTAGGGGAAGTTATGACAGTCGTTCAGATAGTCTCTCATACTCGTTAGATAAGGGGAAGAAAATAAGTGAATTTGGAAATTGGGAAAAAAAGAAGAAGGCCAAGTCGAGTTCTGAATCTTCGGGAGGTCTCTACTCCAGTGATGGGGGTAGTAGAACAAGTAATTTCTCAGGGGCCTGTTTTGTCTGTGGACAGCAGGGACATCGAGCAAAAGCTTGTCCTAATAATCCACAAGTGTATTGGGAAAGGTGAGGGTAGTAGTTCTAGCTGAGGATCGGGCTGGGGTCATAATGGCAATCGAGGTCGTAGCCAGTCGGGCAGATTCTCTGGTAGATCTTCACAGTCAATTAACCAAGATGTCGAGCGGCCAGTACCAGCCTAGCCATTTTCCTTCTCAACAGCCTTACTCACAGCCACGTCAGTTCCACCAGCAATCTTTTTCTGGACCCATGCAGTCACAGGATCACGGAAACCAGAGTGGCAGAGTTTACAATTTGACAACGTCATCTACACAAGAAGATCATACGGTGATGGAAGGTAGCCTTATCCTCTTTACTACTAGTGTTAAGGTTCTTTTCAATTCGGCTGCATCTCATTCTTTTATATCATCAGCATGTGCATTTAGTTTGGGTTTGAAACCTAAGAGACTTGCCTCGTCTATCCGAATTAACATGCCCTTAGGGGGTGTTGCCATCCTTACTCAATACTGTACTGCCATTATTTCTTTACACAACAATTGCCATATGGAGGATGATTTTGTTCTTATGGATATAGGTTCTTATGATTTGATTTTGGGTATAGATTGGTTGTCAAAATACCTTTCCATCATTGATTGTTATGCTAAGAAGGTGACCGCCTATCATTGGAACTAGACCCTCGTGTTTTATAGAGAAAGGTACGGGTTATACCCGATGACGTACGCTTGTAGGCGAGAACAAAAAAATTACTTGGGTTGGTTGTGTAGCATAGTCTCTGATGAGTCTCCCAAGTTATCTCCTGCTGTTATACCCATTGTCAACGACTCGATATCTTTCCTGATGAACTGCCGGGTTTACCACCCCACCGTGAGGTTGATTTCTTTATAGATCTTGCTCCGGGGCTGAACCAGTTTCTATAGCTCCTTATCACATGGCTCCTGCCGAGCTAAAGGAATTACGTATACAGCTAGATGATCTTTTATCCAAGGAATTCATTCATCCCAGTACCTCTCCATGGGGGGCCTCTATTTTATTTGCCAAGAAGGCAGATGGTTCTCTTCTTATGTGTGTCGACTATAGTCAACTGAATAGTCTTACCATCAAGAACAAGTACCCACTTCCACGCATTGACGACCTGCTTGACCAGTTACAAGGTGCATCCTTTTTCTTAAAGATTGATCTTCGGTCTGCTTATCATCAGTTGAGGGTCAGAGGGGAAGATATTCCTGAAACTATTTTTCATACTCGTTATGGGCATTTTGAATTCTTGGTTATGCCATTTGGGTTAACCAATGCTGTGGCAGCTTTTATGGACTTGATGCAGAGAATCTTCCGGCCGTATCTTGATCAATTTGTTGTGGTTTTCGTTGACGACATCCTCATCTATTCACACTCTGAGATAAAACACGTTAACCATCTTAGAGTAGCATTGCAATTGCTTCGTGAGCACCAGTTATATGCTAAGTTCTCCAAATGTGATTTTTGGCAGCAGGAAGTGAAGTTCTTGGGCCATATTGTTAATAGATTCAGAGTTTCTGTTGATCCGGCTAAGGTTGAAGCTATGTCGAGTTGGAAGCGACCTACTAGTGTTATCGAAATTCGAAGTTTTCTTGAACTAGCGAGTTATTATCGCCGTTTCATCCAAGATTTTTCAAAGATTGCCTCTTCTTCTCTTACTCGTCTTACACAAAAAGGAGTTCCGTTCATTTGGGATGAAGATTGTGAATATGCTTTTAATGAGCTTAAGCGTCGTCTTACATTCGCTCATGTACTCGCTTTGCCACAAAGGGATTTAGGTTATGTCATTTACTGCAATGCATCTCGTTTGGGATTAGGTTGTGTGCTCATACAGTTAGACCACGTCATTGCTTATGCATCAAGACAGCTTAAGATTCACGAAAAGAATTATCCGACGCATGACCTAGAATTGGCAGCAGTAGTGTTCGCTTTAAAGATCTGGCGACACTATTTATATGGCGAGACATTCAAAATCTTTTCTGATCACAAAAGCTTAAAATACATCTTCACTCAGAAAGATCTGAATCTGAGACAACGTCGATGGATGGAATACTTGGAAGACTATAATTTCACTCTACAGTACCACCCGGGAAAGGCTAATGTGGTGGCAGATGCTTTGGTAGAAAGTCTCAAGGTTCAATTTCCGCTTTGAGGTGCCGCGAATGGAGACTCCACCTAGAGTTACAAAAGTATGACTTAGTAGTGGATCAGAGAGATAACATGGCGTTCTTGTCTATAATTGTTGCCAGGCCAGTAATGGTGAGTCAAGTGATTGAAAGCCAGGGGCAAGATGAAGATCTAGTGTGGTGCCGTAATCGGATGTTAACCGGCGAGTACATTGATGACATCACCATCGGGCACGATGGTGGCATAAGATATAAAGGAAAGTTAGTAGTACCCCAGTACAATGTAGAGTTACAGCAAGCTGTGTTAGCCGAGGCCCATAATTCAGAATTTTCGATTCATCCAGGAGGAACCAAGATGTACCGTGACTTGAAGAGAATGTATTAGTGGTCAGGAATGAATAAGGATGTGGCAAACTTCATGGCAAAGTGCCTCTCTTGTCAAAAGATCAAGATCGAACATCAGAAACCCTCAGGTCAATTACAGCCTTTGCCAATCCTAAAATGGAAATGGGAGAATATCACTATGGATTTTCTTATGGTTTTACCAAGAACCCAGTCTAAGAACGATCAATATGGGTAGTAGTTGACAGATTAACCAAATCGGCTCATTTCCTTCCTATTCAAGAGAAGTTTCCCGTAGGGAGGTTGGCGAAGATTTATATCAAGGAGATTATGAGATTGCACGGTGTTCCGTTGTCAGTTGTATCAGATAGAGATCTACGGTTTACATCAAAATTTTGGACAGCTTTGCAAAGGAGTCTGGGAACCCAGTTGGACTTCAGCACGGCATACCATCTGCAAACTGATGGACAATCTGAACAAACCATTCAGATATTCGAGGATATATTGAGAGCTTGTGTGTTGCATTTTTGGGGAAATTGGGATGAGTATCTTCCGTTAGCCGAATTTGCTTATAACAATAATTTTCAGTCAAGTATTGGATGGCACCGTTCGAGGCCTTTTATGGCAAACCTTGTAGATCTCCGGTATGTTGGCTAAAAGAGGGAGAATCATCACTCTTGGGACCACAGCTGGTTCAAGAGACTACGAAAAAAATAAAGTTGATTAAATAAAGACATCAGACCGCCCAAAGTTGTCAGAAATCGTATGCTGAGGTGAAGAAAATCCAGTTGAACCCTGAGATAAAAGAGCCCTTGAATTTGAGTGTCTATGCTTTCGGGTCTTTGGCTTCTGAATGTATTATGTATTCCTGTGAAAAGCCCGTTAAGCCCCGTTATAGTATTGTCCGTTTCAAGAACAAGGGTAAATTGGCTCCTAGATACATCGGACCCTATAGAATCATTGAAAAGTTAGAGACTGTGGCTTACCGTTTAGAACTTCCTCTAGAACTCGAACGTATCCACAATGTGTTTCACGTATCCATACTTTGCCGGTATGTTCCTGACCCTTCTCATGTTTTACACCGGTTGAGGAGATTGAGATGATGAGAGCAGTATGTATGAGACTTATCCGGTGAGGATTGAGGACCAAAAATAGCAAGAGTTGAGGAATCGGGTCATCCCGTTGCTTGAGATGATTTGGCATCACCATGGCGAGGAGGAAACCACTTGGGAGTTAGAATCGGAGATCCATAGCAAGTATCCTTTCCTTTTCACCTAAGGTAATATTTCTTCATGAACCATTGTTTCAATTTCGAGGTCGAAATTTCTTTAAGGAGGGGAGATTGTAACACTTCGTGTTTTAAACTTTTGAAGATTTTAATTTAAAGCCTAAAAATTTGTATTGAGCACTAACTTTTACCTCGATTACTTCTAGAACCCCGAATTAAGTTTCATCTTTTTCGAGAAGTCATTTATATTTATTAGACTAGTTTTGAAAAGTGTCGTTGTAACCAGGAAGTGGAATGAGTTAGTTCGGCCTTTTTTTTTAATTATTTTCGAGAACATTACATTTTGGTCCAAACTGCCAGTTTTTTTTACAATTTTGTCCAAGCTGATAGCACAGTTTTTTTTACATTTTGGTCCACATTGTTTTTGACGAATTGACCAACTTTGACTATCTTCTTCACTCCTTTAAACACCATTCCTAAAATTTTAGACCAGAGCACAAGCTAATATACTTTTAGAAAGAGAAAGGGTTATTCATGGGTGATTTCTAGCTCAAATTCAAGGATTTTGATCCGAAATCTCTAATTTCACTAGCTTTTCGCGTGGCGAATCCAATTCCGGGGTCGGTTTTCTCATTCAGTTATTGCAGGTGGTCTATTAAGAGCTATATAATTCTGTCTAGAGGTTACTAAGGTGGGAACTTCCCTTCATTTCTTTATTCTTTGCTTGAAAATTATTGTATGAGTAGTAATACTAGATTTTCGGTACCAAAATCTTACTTTTCTTTGCATGCATGTCCTTTATGCGTGATATATATAATCTGAGCATGTTGATAATTATTATATAAGTTGTTGATGATGAAATTAAGGGCTGATCATAGTGTATGTTGGTATTTATGGGTTATTTTGAGATTTTCGTACCAAAATCGCTAGAAACGCAGCTTACATGTTTAATAATAGAATTTTCATCTAAATTTATCAAATTTCATAATGTTAATCATCTTAAAATCATATTTAAGTTTGAGGTTAAACATGCATGAGGCGTTTGATAAGTGATGGTGTCAAAATCTAGAACAGATAATTGACGACCGACCAATCAATGAATAATGGTGAATTAGAGGTTTAATAATGGATTGCAACTGTGAACAATGATTGTGAACAGTATCACAGTATATGTGAACAGTACCACTGTATATGTGAACAGTGACTGTGAACAGTACCACCGTATATGTGAACAGTGACTGTGAACAGCACCGGCAGAAACTGATTAGAAATGAAGATGAATACAAGACATTTTTTGTTAAGGAAGGTTCCCCCGGTAGCGCTTATGCTAGTCCGGCAGTACGTCCTCCTTTTGTGTGTGCTTGATTTGTATTAGATCAAAGGCAATCAATTTGGATGATAATACAAGCTACCAATCTCTCTCTTTCTATAATTTCCTTAATTCTATTTATAAGTATAGAATTAGGATTACAAATATTTCAACAGAATAAATAATAAACTGTGTAGGAGAGAGCGTATAAGGATTGGTATTTTTTGGGGTATGAAAAAAAGAGAGTATAAGACCCTCAAAAATTGGCTTGTATTTATATTGCCAATGGCTTTATATCTCTTAGGAGAGATGGATGGATATTGGGAGAGAAGGAAGATATGTTTTTTGATGTGGTTTGAATGAATGAATGAGGGGGGGTATTTATAGGTATAAAATGAAGGGCAAAAAGGTAAATTTGTGTAATGTATATGATGTGTATGCTTAGGTCACATGTATTCTAGAATGTAGATGATGTGTATGCTTAGGTCACTTGTATTCTAGTCACATGTATTCTAGAATGTACATGATGTGTATGCTTAGGTCACATGTATTCTAGAATATACATGATGTGTATGCTTAGGTCACATATGTAAAAATGGTATTTTACAGAAGGTAAAAAATGGTATTTTACTGGAGGTAAAAATAGGATTTTACTGGAGGTAAAAGTATTAAATTAGTATTTAACCCCATCAATTGCCCCCTATCCTTATCATTTAGCTTGGATGAGCTGATTGGTGAGGATATCCTTCAACTCGGGAGCTAGTAGTAGCTCTGAGCTCTGATGTTCGTGATGCCTTAAGCCCGAATCCTTCGTAGGTGAACAAGGTCGACAATTCGATGCCTGCAAGAGGTCTTTTACCTTTTTTAAAGGTCTTTCGCCTGTGTTAGAGGTCTTTTGCCTGTGTTAAAGGTCTTTTGCCTTTGAGAGGTCTTTCGCCTGTTTTAGAGGTCTTTTGCCTTTTTTAGAGGTCTTTTGCCTGTGTTAGGTCTTTCGCCTGTGTCAGAGGTCTTTTGCCTGTGTCAGAGGTCTTTTGCCTTTTTAAGAGGTCTTTTGCCTTTGAGAGGTCTTTCGCCTTTTTTAGAGGTCTTTTGCCTGTGTTAGAGGTCTTTTGTCCTTTTTAGAGGTCTTTTGCTTGTGTTAGAGGTCTTTTGCCTTTGAAAGGTCTTTCGCCTGTGTTAGAGGTCTTTTGCCTTTTTCAGAGGTCTTTTGCCTTTGAAAGGTCTTTCGCCTGTGTTAGAGGTCTTTTGCCTTTTTTAGAGGTCTTTTGCCTGTGTTAGAGGTCTTTCGCCTGTGTTAGAGGTCTTTATAATGTGCACCTCTAGTGAGGGTTTTGTAAAAATGTTCCAGAGATGTTCTACTTGTGACTATTTAAAGCATAGCCTTATATGTTGATAGCAATTTTTTTTCGAAATCCTTGGTTTCTTAAAAGGAAAATTTGTTCTTTTTGGCTAAGTCTTGAGTAGAGTCATGCCCCCTTCTGACTGAGGCAAATTCTGACAATTTTCTCATTTAAGTCCTTGGTTTTTTAAAAGGAAAATTTGTTCTTTTTGCTAAGTTTTGAGTAGAGTCTTGCTCCCTTCTAACTTAGGCAAATTGCTAAGTTTTGAGTAGAGTCTTGCTCCCTTTTAACTTAGGCAAAGTGCTGAGTTTTGAGTAGAGTCTTGCTCCCTTCTAACTTATGCAAATTCTGATAATTTTCTCATTTATTACCAAGGTTTCTTAAAAGGAAAGTTTGTTCTTTTTTGCTAAGTCTTGAGTAGAGCTATGCCCTCTTCTGACTTAGACAAATTTTGACAATTTTCTCATTTATTACCAGGGAACGTCAAAATCTTAATCTTTGGACCAGTGGTGTAGCAATAGATGATCATTCTCAGCCAGATCTCTTTGGGCTGGGGTGGTCCAGCGGTTGTCTGTCGGACTTCAAAATCACATTTAGCTTTGTGGAAGTTTGATATCCGCTGAAAATTTCTTTAATTTCTTTCTTGTGGTTTGTTGGATGAACTTGATAAAAATTACATTCAATTGTAATTTTTTTGGAAGCTCATCAATTTTACCTACAATAAAGATTGTTGATCGTAAGAAAATGATACAACTTTAGATATATTAAAATAAAGAGAAAAAAAATCATATATGAGTTATCAAAAAATAACTTATCTCTTCTTTTGGGTTTTATCCCCTTGGGTAACCGGATTTTTTGAATGATTATGCGCCCGTAAATATTGAGCTAGCATAGGCTTGCTAGATTTTCGCATTTTTTGTTGCAGCAACTTTGTATCCTGGTTTTGGACCCCAAGATGGCCAAATTTGAAAAAGGATTGAACTGGAAAGTTGTAGCTCTTGAAGTTTTCTTCAAAATGGACTCCAGAATCGCATGATTTGGAGTTTTGAGCACAAAGTTATGCGCCTAATAATATTGAGTCACCATAGGCCCGCGGAATTTTAGCCTTTTTCGTTCCAGAAAGTTTATATCGAAGTTTTGAACCCTGAGATGGACGAATTTGAAGAAAGCTTGAACTGAAAAGTTGTAGCTCTTGACATTTTCTCCAAAATGGACTCCAGAATTGCATGATTTGGAGTTCTGAGCAAGAAGTTATGCCTTCGAGAATATTGAGCTACGTACACTCGCGGGATTCTGAGTTTTTCACCGAAAATTCACTTGTAATTTCTAAAGAACGAGAGCTTTAGAGAGTTTATCGTTCCCACAGACGGCGCTAAACTGATGGTGTCAAAATCTAGAACAGATAATTGACGACCGACCAATCAATGAATAATGGTGAATTAGAGGTTTAATAATGGATTGCAACTGTGAACAGTGATTGTGAACAGTATCACAATATATGTGAACAGTACCACTGTATATGTGAACAGTGACTGTGAACAGTACCACCGTATATGTGAACAGTGACTGTGAACAGCACCGGCAGAAACTGATTAGAAATGAAGATGAATACAAGACATTTTTTGTTAAGGAAGGTTCCCCCGGTAGCGCTTATGCTAGTCCGGCAGTACGTCCTCCTTTTGTGTGTGCTTGATTTGTATTAGATCAAAGGCAATCAATTTGGATGATAATACAAGCTACCAATCTCTCTCTTTCTATAATTTCCTTAATTCTATTTATAAGTATAGAATTAGGATTACAAATATTTCAACAGAATAAATAATAAACTGTGTAGGAGAGAGCGTATAAGGATTGGTATTTTTTGGGGTATGAAAAAAGAGAGTATAAGACCCTCAAAAATTGGCTTGTATTTATATTGCCAATGGCTTTATATCTCTTAGGAGAGATGGATGGATATTGGGAGAGAAGGAAGATATGTTTTTTGATGTGGTTTGAATGAATGAATGAGGGGGGGTATTTATAGGTATAAAATGAAGGGCAAAAAGGTAAATTTGTGTAATGTATATGATGTGTATGCTTAGGTCACATGTATTCTAGAATGTAGATGATGTGTATGCTTAGGTCACTTGTATTCTAGTCACATGTATTCTAGAATGTACATGATGTGTATGCTTAGGTCACATGTATTCTAGAATGTACATGATGTGTATGCTTAGGTCACATATGTAAAAATGGTATTTTACAGAAGGTAAAAAATGGTATTTTACTGGAGGTAAAAATAGGATTTTACTGGAGGTAAAAGTATTAAATTAGTATTTAACCCCATCAATAAGGTTATTAACGGGTCTAGTATTACTTTTCTCACTAGTTTTTGCTAAATTGTATAAATTGAGAAATTTTGACTAAGAGAAGTAAAATTCATGGAAAAATCTGAAAATTTGGATTATGTTTTATTATTGACCCTTTTTGGTATAATGACATGATTATAAAAGAAAAGTAATATTCTACTAAACTTTAGTGTTAAAAGGGCAAATTGTGTAATTAATTCAAGAATTGTACTATAGGTAAACTTTATAACTATTTAAGCATGTGATAACATTTTATCTAGTGGGTAACATTATTAAGATCACATGGGATACACTTGTTGATTTCATAAATATTGCCTTAAGTACAACTATTACCTAATGGTATGTTGATTATATTGAGATTGTTGGAACCGGATAAGCGTAATTTTTCGTTTAGTACCGGTATTAGGTCGAGGAGGATGAGGAGGTGGATGGATATTTATGCAGTTACCATGTATGTTACATGTGGATAATGATTGACATATATTACGGTGTAATAATCGGATTTTCCTTATTAATTAATGGAATCTTAAAAATTCTTCTTAATGAATTCAAGGTAAATCGAATTTCTTATGTTGTGATATGTCCATGCATTGCATTTACCTTTCCCTATAATTCCCACTGAGCTAGTCGTGGCTCATTCCCTCATTTTTCTTTCAGGTACACCTCGTGTTTTGGGTAGACGTCGTGGTTCAGGTCCGAGCTCCTCTTAGAGTCTTCTCTGATGCCTCTATGGATTTAGTTGTCATTTTATCTTAATTTGTGGTACTTGTAATATTAAATTTAGTTTGGGTACTTTGTGCTACTTATGGATGTATTAATTCGTATTACTGTCAAACTTGAATTTGTGTTTGGATTTTAGCCTACCGAAAGGTTATGCTTGAATTGTTGTATTAGACTATTTCGTATTTGGATTGAAATCCAGTTGAGAAGTACTCTATGTAATTGATGTGTTTGTCAACAGGATGGTTTTTCTCGCGTTACGAATACTTCATGCCAAATTTTCGTTAGATTTCTCTACCTTTGATTAAATTATCAATTGTATACTTTTATTTATCTGCTCTTAATTAAATGCAGCATCCGTTAACACCTGCTTAATTTGGCAGATTGTTACAGATTTCATCACATGATTCCTTAACTGAAGAGTTTGACCAACATGTGCCCATTTTAGATGAGTTTAAAGTTCAGCAAGAATCTAGTTCTTTTCTTGATTTATTGACTGATACGAATGATAGTGACTTAAAGGCCCAGATAGATCAATTCCTTCAAACAAAGTGGAGCCAGAGGTCACTATAAATCAGTTAAAGCCTGATGATTCTTTCTCTGTGGATCCATGGTTGTTAAATGAGCAGTGCATTGATGTTTCATGCTATAATTTCATCTCTTCTAGTTATCCACGTTCTTCACTGGAGTTCCACTCAATTCTTATGGGTCATTCTGATAAGATACTTCATAACCACAATGTGGTTCTCTCTTTCATTTCTTCTGATCTGGAGCCAGACTTAGGTGTAGAGAAGTGTTGTGATCTTAGTCATTTTGAGTTATTTTGTTATCCTGCATATGTTTCCCTTCATGACCTCATGGTTGTAATTTCTAAGGATTTGCCCCCGGACATACATTGTGTCCAAAAAGTTCTATTTTATATGCTTAAACTTCTTGATCTTACTATCATGACTATCATTCATTGGGTTGATCTACAACTCTTTCGATTATTACTATTTGACATTAAGCAGAGCCTTAGTTGGGGGAAGAGTGAGAAAGTAAAGGTAAGTTTTGTTTTTCTTTTGGCTATGAATTGTACTGATAATATCTATGACTGGCCATTTTTTTGCGTAGCTATTAGTTTTGCGGATACTTTTGAGGAATAAAGACAGCACGCACCGGGTAAGTCAAGTAAGTAGTTTAGGATTTTTCTTATTTTTCTTTCTTTTTTTCTTTTTGTTTATTTTTAGTTTTTGGTAGATTTGTTGTTGCTAATATGCAGATTTTAGAGAGATTAGGCCGCTCTCAGGTATATTTTTCCTCTTATTCATTTATTTCAGTCCCTTGCATCCATGCTTTTTTTTGCTTGCTTTGTAACATTGGGGACAATGTTGGATTTTAGTTGGGGGAGGGAGACCTGTGGTCAAATATTTTCGAAAAACCTGTATGCAAGTAACTTAGGATAGTTATTTTGCTTTATTTTTATTTTCTTTCTTAAAAAAATAAATAAAAATAAAATATGAGATTGTAAGTTTAAGTTATCCCATCTAGTTCTATTTTGCTTTCTCTTATTGGGCGACGACGCAATCATGAATTGATTTAGTATATGGTGTAATATTAGATAAAGTAGAGAAGTTTCTTAATCTTCTTGTAGTTCAAAAGATACATGCTAAGTTGAACCTATTTGCTAGTGCACTCTTCGGCATTACTTAATTTAGACTGATAGATCTTGACTAGTGACATACTCTGTTCAAAATTAAAGTGGAGGCTGTATAGCCGTGAGTTTTTGAGCCATTCTTTCATATCTTATAGCTATATACACAAACTCTAATTCCTTAAAAGCATTTTATAAATCGATTGAGTCTCTTAAATTATAATTTCAATTCAGTTTTATAAAGGTAAGTCCATAAGATGCTAAATCATAAAATGCCTTGTAGTTGTCTATATTTAGAAGCTAAAAACTAAGGAAATGATATACACTACACCAGAATGGCCCTTTTGTAACGGATATAATCCGTTAGAGAAAATGTTTCTAACGCACAAAATCCGTTAGTATTTAGGCGTAGGAAACACTTTAGTAACGGATATATCCGTTACTAAAATTAGCCAAAATCCATTACAAAAGTAGTTTTGTAACGGATTAAATACATTGCTAATCCGTTACTTATTCTAATTTTAGTAACGGATTTAACCCGTTAAAAATACTGAACAACTGTTACACTGGCACATTATAATAATCAGAAGTAAAGAGTGTAGGGTAAACAGGCATAGAAAAAAGAAGTAGAGGGAGCTCAAAATGAAGGCCTTCGTGGTCTCTCACAAGGCTAACGATTCAAGATAAGTTGAATAATTTGAAGTAAAAAAGAGTAATTAGCAAAAACTCGAACAATACATAGAAGTTGAATGAGGATTTTAATCAGCTTAAGAAAAGAGAAGAAAGCTATAAAGAACCGATGAACCTGAAAATCTGAAATTTGGGGATTTTGATACGGAGAGCCTACAAGATGAGTCTTCACCGGAAGATCTAAGAGAAAGAAAATTAGGGCACGAGAGAATGCAATTCTAAACCCAATCCGAAATTATGCACAGATCCGAACCAAGTTGCTTGAAGAATAGGGTTTCAAAATTACCTATGTTGCTTGAAGCTTGGAGTATGACAGTGAGGAAGGAGAACACCGGCGGAGAAAGTGCAGGCCGGTCACTGGCGAACTAGAGAGAAAGAGAGGAGATGTATTGACCAGAGAGAGAGAGGCAACTACCAGCGGTGAGAGTTAGGGCTTTTGGAGGATGAACTGTGTGCTTGAGCGGTATGAATGAGAGTGCGTAAGTGTGGAAAATTTTGGGGCTGAAATTTTTGGATTTTGATTTTTCATTATTATTCTAACAAAAATATAACGGGATCCTTAAAAAAATAAGCGGGAATAAGTAACGGATTAGTAACGGAGTATTCATTACTAAAAAAATATTTGGTCTTTTATTTATTGAAATAAGGGAGAAAATAATATTAATTTGCATTAGTAACATATGATTTTTCTCAGTAACGGACTACTCATGTTACACCTTTGTAACGGATTTTGCGTGTTACAAACACAAAAAATGGTTTGTTACTAATTCAGTAAAATGGTGTAGTGATAGGCCTTCTTTGTTTTAGCCACTAGCTTTGGCTTGTCCTTACATTTTATCCGTAGCAGCCCTTTTTGAAGCCTGAAGCCTTGTTTTTATTGTTATACCTAAAGTTAAACCCAAGCCAATACCATAAATTCCACATCCCTTAGCCCGTTTGCGCAAAAGGCTAAAAAGTAGAGGCATAGTCAAGTATGTTAATCTAGAAAAAAAATGAATGAAATTTATGCATTGAAAAATGAATATGCATGAATGATGATATTTATTGAAAATGAAAATTAAAGGTTGTATGCAATTGAATGAGAATGTGGTTATCAAAGTAAAAAAAAAGAAGAAAAGCCTCTGAGCATTACAAAAATAAGCAAACAAGTCTTTTGAATCCTCAATTGACCCGTTTGTTTCATAGCCATTACCCCCAGCCCCATTACAACCTAATAAAGTCCTACTTGATCCTTAGTGGCTTAGTCTCGAGGTTTAGATGTGTTAGAGTGATATACTAAAAGCCATGATTTTATTATTATTGGTTTTGATATATCGGTTTTGCTATTTTAATGAAAATCTTTATGGGCAATGGTTGCATTATATTATTTATTTAAATATTGTGCATGTGTGTGTCTTTTATTCCATATAGTAGATGATTTAGTGTATAGAGTATAGTTTACACACAGAGGATCATATCATCGGTTCTTATGGAATATAAGTTTATTGGTTCACGGTCTCAGATGAAATTGGACAACCATTGGTAGGATTGTAGCACAAGTTTTAGTAGTTTATCTTGACTACAGGAAACGGTATAGTTTTAACTTGTTGTTCTAGTACATTTTGTGTGTATTGAATAGGACTAGTGTGGGTTAATTGTCTTTATACTGACTATATAAAACAATTTAAAATCCCATGGTTATTATGATTACTTATGCTCTTAATCTTGAAATAATTAATAGATATATATGTAGTGTTTGTTGTTTTGACTCATTAAGAGTGAGATTCATTTATGGATCAATAATCTTCATGAATTGGATGGCGACACTATATATATGATGAATATTAATTATTGACGGAATCCACGTCTCGGTATAGGAATTGATGATAACCCCTTGAGAAGCTTATAAGTTTTGATCATGTCAAACCCTGCAGGCGGATTATGTTAATCCGACATGTCAAATAAGTTAAGTGGTACGCTCAAAAATTAAGAAGTCATTTAAATATAATTGTCAGTAATTTAATTTTAAATGACGGTTATCTGAAATCTTAACGTGGGGAGAATAATAAGTATTTAATAACAAGGAGCTCGAAATATAATTTTGAGATAAAGACGGGAGTGCAATTATAATTCTTTAGTGGTGTGAATTATAATTTATGGAAGGAATCAATTTTTAATCGAATTAGGATTCCAGTTTTTTATAATAAGCCCAAACACTTATTTCTCCTTAGGGTCCCTATCGTAGCCTTATATATATGCCAGCCTTGCCTCTTCTCTCGAAACAATAATTCTCACGAATTTAGGGTTTGTGCCGTAGAGAGTAAAGAAGGAGATCTTGGTGATATCGCAGCCCACACTCGGTACAGGATTGGACGGCAAAAGGAATACGATAGAAGATCTTGAGGTTCTATCGAGCCCATGTTCTCGATTTGTCTCCACCAACACCTGTTTGTGCTGAGACGAGATCAAACCAGAGAGATCTCGAAGGTAAAATCCGATTCCGCACTAAGGTTTTACATAAAAAAATTGTTCGGTCTATACGCAATATTAAACGATTCTGGAACTAAGTTTCCATCAAGATGATGAGAAGGTATGCAAAAGCATTCTCGTCTTTGTAAAACTTGAATATCTTTTATAGAGACTCCTGTTTTTTCTCTTTAGCGTCTTTTCATTTAAACATACATGAGGGATTTGATTTTGATTGCAAATATTCCATTTAGCTCATATGTGGAGAGATGCACCTGATTCAGACCGATTCATATGTTGAGTGTATGTCTGGTAAGTGTTTGAGTCAAAGCTTAGCATGAACTGAGTGTGGAGCTATGATCGATTTTGAAAGTTAAAAGTCAATGCATTTGCCTACACACGCACATTTGAGAGAGAATTTATGCATGATAGGCAACTATGGGACAAAACTTGAACTGTAGTCGGGAATTTTGTGGGTACATTCACTGAAAACCCTTACGAGACACAACTCGTCCTACTAGGGGTGACCTAGGGGTTTAAAGGCTTATTGCATGTGCTTAATGTAACTATTTAGTTTAGGATTGTGTTTTTCTTTCTTTCTTTTTTGTGTTTATTTTTAGAGATATATATCATTTTATCACTCCATTGCTAAGGACTAGCAATACGTTAGTTGGGGGAGGTGATTGAGCCCAGAAATTGCATTTCTAAACCCTTAAACAAGGCTCAATTAGCTTCTAGTTACCATATATAACCGAAAATTGCATATGAATTTAGTTTAAGCATGAAAAGAAGACATTGCATTGTATTTCTGTGTCACTAAGCCATTTTGCAGGCCTAAAGTGGTTAAGCAACTAAATTTTTATGCAAGATAGAAAGTTGAAAGCGGAAAAGTACAAGAAGAAAGCCCAAAGAAGAAGTCAACACCCATTTTGAGGCTCGAGGCGAGGAAACTCCGCAAACTACCCCCAAAGCACTAGCAAGAAGAGAAAAACAAGTCCCCAAGCATGAATGAAGTGAATGCAAGTGTCCAAGAGTGATCCCAAGAGGAAAGAATCTCAACCGAATCAATTCTGGAAGTTTTCGAGCAAAACCGAGACCTGCTGTAAAAAGCCCGAAGTTGTAGCTGATCAAAGTTTTTCTACAATGGGAATTTAAAGAAATCTCCAGAAATAGAAGTTGTAGAGAATTAAATTACCTATGTGTAGGCGAACACGTGCGTCAATCGAATTTCAGAGCAAAAAGTTATGAGCAAAAGAAGAAACAACCAAAAGAAAAAAAATCAAAAAATATTGGGGATCGATCCCCACCCATTTTTCTACCTGTTTTGCTATTTTTAGCCCATTTCGACCCGTTTCTTCAAGGATTATTCAACCCAAGACCCTAAACACTTGTGGAACATACAAAAGATCATATATCTCATATTTTAGGGTAGCGTAACAGTCATATTACGATAGAACAGAGAGCTGAGAGCACCGTAACTTTTTGGGAGCTTTTGCGCTCGTCTGTCGATTGAACTTTGAGAATTTTCCTTCTTATTTGTTCAAAATAATTGTTATTTTAGTTTGTCTATAGCATAGTGAGGCTGGACTATTGGTGTAACCAAGTTTCAATTGTAATTGTTGTTATTCATCCGAGTAAACCCTAGTTTTCTAATTTCTTACGATTTAATTGCTTTTAATATTTTGTTTTCTTAGATATTCATAAATTAGTTGTTAGGGTTCATATATAATCTGGAATTAACCCTAAACCCACGTTTTATGGTCTGATTCTAGGGTTTGTAGACCCGTTTTGTAGGTTTTTCGATTTTTTCATCAATTTATGCTTGTTTCTCGTTCTATATTCAAATAGTTTATCATTTTTCAATGCTATTTATATGTGGTTCATTGTTCATCATATAGAATCTGATTTTATAGAATTTTTAGGGTTTTAGTCAAAATTCTTCAGTTTATGTCCGTTTTGAGTTTTTTACCGTTTTAAGCATAAAATCTTCGTTTTAAATCGGAATTGAGAAATTCCAAAGCCAAAAGTTTTCAAATTTGATTTTACATGTTCTTAGATATGCGAATAATGTTTTACATAATTTATATGCTTGCTTTCATGTTTAATTTGAATATGTCTAGCTAAATCGTTAGTTAGGGGTCCGTAGTGAAATATGCGAACTTAATCTTTGAATGTAATCCAATTTTGGTTTGAATCTAATTTTTTCACTGGTTATAGATCATCTACTGAATTTATGAGTGTTTTCTTATCTTTTCATGCTTTAAAAACATGTTTCCATAAGTTAGCTTATAAATTCCATTTAATTAAGAACTGTAAAACGTCAATTCACGGATTTTCTCACCAAAACCATAACGTGGCTGATTTGAGGATGGTATTCATCCTATAATTAGTTAGGTTAGTTTCTTAAGTGAATTGGATGATTTGGTGCTGTTTTGGTATTTATTCACGTAAGTGTCGAAAAAGTGCTAGTTTTGACTTTCGGTATTCTTTTTAAGACGGATTTGATTTGAATCACGTTCAAATATATTCAAACCTTAGTAAAGTGTTAAGCTAATAATTTTTTAGGATTTTAATCAACTTGGATTATTTTTGTCACACACTAGCAATACTGGTTTCAAATTACACTTTTTCAAAGTAAAAAAGCTTCACTATCAAATTATATTGGTCAAAGCTAGTCTATATAGTCTTTGTCACGCATGGGTTATGATATACTTGTAGTATAAATACAATTGGATGGTTGGAAGGTCTAGGAACTAAATCTTAATGAAAAATCTTATTTAAACTTAAATTTGGATTACCCGATTGGACTAGTTTCGTACTCCCTAACTACGAATACCCCTAACGTTTGTTTCTTGTTGGTTTAAGTTCACTTAGTATGTTTTGTTTTGTTTATGCGTTGTTTTATTTTATTTATTTAATTTTAGTTCAATTGCATGTTCCCCTAGTGTATTTAGGAAGCCTTTTAGGTAGGAAACTTGCACTTGTGGGTTCCCTTTACTTTTGCACCCTAGGATTAGATTTTTCTTTAATTTTAGTTTAATTAATTAGTAGTTTTAATTCAATTTTAATTTCATTTCTTATTACCCAAGTATATCATCTTTTCATTTCTTTTCTCATCCTCATCTTGAAAGAAACCTTCATAACTTAAAGAACTACCCTCCTCTCCGTGGATCGACCTCGGACTTACCGAGTATTTATTAGTTGACCGACCACCTGCACTTGGGTGTAATAACTCGTGTGTGGCATGAGGACACACACTCTAATGAGTGTGTCCTCACGACACACACTTTTGTGTGTCATGGGAACACACCCCTAGGGGTGTATGTCCATACACGGTTTTTTTAATTCTCGACAAACGTCTTATTGGATCGATTTAATTTTTTTATTATGTTGTTACCCATTATATACCATGTCTATTGACCAAATTTGAGCTCATTTGGACTTCAGGAAGGTTGTCTTTTGATTACCCGAAGTAAACTCTCGATTTTCTGAATTCCTGGAGATCCGGCCATCGGATTGAGCTGATTTTTTAATATGTTTCTCCCTGTGGAAATGTATAATAACCCTCATAGTTTTAGGATGATCAGAAATTGGTAACTCTCCTTTCACATGTTTCCAAAAGTTTTGTCGGTTTTCGGTTCCGGCAGCTTTCGGTAATTCTTGTAACTTCTTATCCGGGTGTCCTTTCGCCTTCCTTCTTTGACATGTATCACACATATATGGTATGTATGCATCTAGGAATGCTTGTGCATGCATATGTGCTCATTTCCTTAGAGTTTAGGATTCTTGCGGGGGTCGCAAAATGAGTTGTTCACAATCGCTCTATCAAAGTGCCTAAAGGAGTGATTGAGGACATATTGGTAAGGTTGACAATTTCGTCTATCGGTCAAATTTGTTGTTTTGGATACTCAGCCTATGACTAATATACCTTCAGTGAATATACCCTCTGCACCCTCAGTGTATGCGAATGGTGATAAAAATGCTAGTCTTTGAGGAATTGCTCGAGTCTTCTTGTCGATAGCCTCAGTACCTATACCCTTGGCACCCCCAGTATATGTGAAAGATGATGGAAATGCTAGTATTTGAGGAGCTACTCAAGTCTTCTTGTCAATACCCTCAGTACATATACCCTTGGCACCCTCAATGTATGCCCCTTGCACCCTCAGCGTATCTATGGTCCTTCACGTTCTTCAATTTTCTCGTGTCCTTTCAAGAATATTGTTTATGGATTGAGTTTAAGCAGAAACAGACATGATTTAGGATGCTCGAAAGGAAAAAAATAATTGATTTTATTAATGAAATGAATTGGTACATTGATAAGAAACTCTTCATTCTACCCTTAACCCTTACAAATTCGCTCCCTTTCTCATTTAATTTCCCCCTATCTCTAGAACTGTTCAAGTAAATTGAATTAATGGTGTATGCCTCCGCTTAAGGCTTCTTTCATCAAAGAAGGGTAATCTTCTTGGTGTCGATCAAATCTTGGATGGCATGCTTTAGGGCGCAACAATTGTTAGTCTTATGTTTGAATCCTTGATGGTAAATGCAGCGTTCATTGGCATTTCAGCCAGTGGGGAGCTGGATTGAGGGGTGCGCGAGGAGCTAGCGGCCGCAGAATACCTTCAGCTTGAAGCGTGGCTAAAGTTTGACTCAACGAAGTCGATAGGCATGAAAAGGGACGATGCTTCTTTCTACTGCTATTCTTTTTTTATCTTTCTGCTTGCGGATAATGGAAGTTGGTTTCTTGATAAGGACGCGAGTTTTGGTAAGACCAGACTTGATTAATGGCTGGGGTGGTCTTCTCGTGTTGAGAAGAGGCTTCCTTAGCCTTGGTAGCTTGGGCAAGTTCTTCCTCAGTCTCATTAGCTACATGCATCAAGCCTTGTAGCAGTCAAAGTATTGGTAACCCATGTCGCTTCGGATCTTAAGCTTAAAGTTCTTGACAATTATCCCCAATTGCTCTTTCTCGAGAATTCTATCGACCAATTGAGATGGTGACTCCCACCAACGAGTGATGAAGTCACTGACATTCTCGTATTTTCTCTGTTTTGTCATCTCGAGATTTTTACGAGTGACTTTGAGTTCCTCGTTGGACTTATAATGTTCCATGAACTCCTTCACTATACTTTTCTAATCGGCTACCCGGTACTTCTCTAAACTCAGAAACCAACTATAGGCTGATCCAGCGATAGACTGATGAAAACTTAGGGATAAATGATCATCTTTAAATCCTTATAATTGCATGGTTCGAACATAGGTTCTGAGGTGCAAGTGAGGTGGAGTGTTCCTATAGAACTTCTCGATGTGAGGGAGTTTGAAACCAATAGGCAAGCGGGCAACTGGGTAAAGAGATAGGTTTTGAAGATCAACGATGTCATTAGCCTTTTCGGTCACCTTCTGGTTTAGAGCCTTCATCTGAACCTTAAGCGTGTAATGGCCTCATTTTCTTCGGTTTGATTGATTATTGTTTCAGGGTATCGGCCCTGGTTTGGATCTCCATCGGGGATAGCTTGAGGATTATGATTTTAAAAAGGGTGGTTATGTTCAGGGTTCAGTCAGGTGGCTTCGGGATCTTGCACTGGTGGTACATCGATGTTGGCAAAGGCATAGGGGGTGGGGGGTTGATGTTGGCGTGAACTGGGGGAGCGTGTTTGAGGATATTAGGTGGAGCTACTAGGCCTTGGGTTTGGTTGTCTTCAGTTAGGTATGGATTTGGATTAGGTTGATCTGGCTCAGCTCGCGTTCTGGTAACAATTAGGGTGTCCATACGAGCTTGGGTGGCAGCTTGGTTATTCTTCATAATTGCCATAGATTGGATCAAATCTTAGATTATATGATAAAGGTGTTCAAGGGTTAAGGTGCCACCTTCGATTTCTGGGAGAACGGGACCAAGCGGCAGATCCACTACACGAGAGGCTTCATCATGGTTACCCTCAGTATTGTTGACCCCGGTTAAATCGATCGATAGCTCGGTGTTGTGACAAGAAAGCATGATCGGTGGCAAGTCTGATCTTGTAAATCGTCTGGTGCGAAAAATAATCTAAGCGTGGTGAAGAATTGGGGGGAAGAAATCAGAGACTGATTAGAAAATCAATATTTTGCCATTGCATAATTCTCAAAAAACTGTGACTCGACAGGAAAATAAAATCGAAAACCACTTTTTGGTGTTTAGGCGAAAGCAGACCGACAGCAACAACTTGAGAGTCCCATAGATAAGTTTAGGGTAGGAGCATACATTCCTGGGGTGCCCTTATAACCTTCCGATTTTGAAAATCAATTTTTAGAAAAATTCGTTTTTTGAAAAATGACTCATTTTTTGAAAAACATTTTTTTTTTGAAAATCAGGAAGTTCTCTCCTCTTGGAGTTGTTTTTCATGGAAATAGTGACAAGAAAATTCTCACTAATGATTATTAGTGAAGAATTTCTACGAGCGGGGTTGGACAGCCACCGGCCATACTTGTCAAACCAATAGTTAGTACGTATGACAAGGCCTTTTGTTCACTAATCTCACGACTGACGGTCAAAAAAACATGCAAAAATCATGTGTACTAGGTTGACCCATCCCATATGCAAGCGTGGTTTAATGGGTAAGGTTTAGGTTCCCTCCTATTTAACTAGATCTTGCTATATACCCGAAGGGCGAGTACGTGCAAAGACCTTTTAATATACGTCTCGGGTACGTGAGTGTTCTCGTCACTCGATATACCTCGGTTGGTACTTGGCCAAGGAGAGTGAAAATAAGAGCTTTCGATTTATGTTAACCCAGACGAGTCAACTCCCTACTCACCAAGCAGTATTTCTGGGTTGAATGGGGGTAATTTCGCACTCGCGATAATGCATGATGATAGTGTGTGCGTGCAAAAATAACAATTATGGAGGTGTATTATGATGAGCACTTTAAGATTTGTTCGAGTACTTTCAAATTTTAATTCTAAAAAAGATTTTCCTCAAACAATACTTAGCAAACAAAAGGGAATCAGAGTATCCACCTAAATCGCATCTATATTATCCTAAAACTAAGGCCGGAAAAAAAAACGCGCACACAAGAACAATTATCCACGCATATTCTCCTCTTGTTTAGAGTATAATCCTCTTAAAAAAATCCCAGCAAATTCGCCACTGTGAGAACCCGCGGCAGCAATTCCTCCGATTTTTTGATTTTTAATTTTGGAAAACGGTTTGTTTTATTATAAGGAAAAATGTGACGATTTGCAAAGTAATCAGAGTTGCCAGTTTGTTTTACTAAACAAACAAAAGTCTGTGTAAAAGAAGAACATTTATGGATTAAACGACCTCTTAAACACAATTAATGCGAAACCGGTTGATTCAAAGGGTTCAGGGATTAAGTTACGAAACGGGAAGATGTTAAGCACCCCAATTCGCCCTTTTGGTCTCTAAGTAGGATATGCGTGGAATTATAATCGAACATTTGCATGTTAATTGATGTTATTGCGTATTAGTCCATAGTTTTAAGAAAAAACGAGATTTGGGGGTGGGGAAGAAAACCATGTGCTTCTTATTTCGCCCTTCGATTTTAGAAATCAGTGTGTGTGATTTAAAAGATGATTTTGATAATGAGAGGTAGCAAAACAAGTGTTTTTGAAAAGATTTAGGGCTTTTCGAAAGCTAATTCGATATGGAATCTAATATCCGACAATTCTCGAGATTCGTTTGTCAATAGTGTACCACAGTTTAATAATTTAAACCGGCATTAACGAATTCAGTGCTCTCATATTGAATATTTAAGTAAGCACCTCGATTTATAGATTCAATCGGATACAAACGTGTATTAATTCCTTTGTAAACCGAGACTGATAAAATCGAGATTTTATGCAATTAAATGATAAAAATATGTTTAAAAATGGTTTACAGCTTGTTCTACTCCTTTGGTTTTGAAAACGGGGTTTAAATATGAAATATGGAGTGATTTTGAGATAAACAACAATTTTTACATGCAATTGATCAATTATAATTGACAAAATAATGACATATAAAGAATTAAAGCCGAATCAATATAAAAAAAATACATGAGAGCCTCGAAAATAGTAGAATACTATTTTAGAGCACTGTTCCCGAAGTCCCAGAGCTGATTGATGCCTCAAATAGGGTCAGTGCAGTTGTATTTATAGCTGTAGAATGATTAATGAGCCAGGCTGGAAGTGCGTGTTTACGGACAAGGGGAGTGTCCGCGAACAAGCCCCTGATTTACATGCGCAATGGTTTTTTCGCAATTCCAGCCAAAATAATATATGATTAATTTGATTTTTTAACATGTTATTACCCATGCTAAGACCTACCTACTGTCCAAATTTCAGAATTTTTGTACATCGGAAAGGCCCCCGTTTGATTTTTTCAAGACGAATTTTTGATTTTTCCAATTCCCGAAGATCCAACCGTCTGATCGAGCTGATTTTTTAATATGTTATTCCCAATAACATTTCCTAGCTCTCCACAAAATTTCATAATTTTAAGAGGTCGAGAAGTACCAAAACGAAAAATTGGCTGGGATGGGTTTGTCTACAGACAAGGGGTGTGTCGGTGGACAAACCCCTGATTTACACGTACAATGGTTTTTTCGCAATTTTGGACAAAATAAACCTCAAATTAATCATATTTTTTAACACGTTGTTCCCCATGATATACCATGTCTACTAACCAAATTTGAGCTCATTTGAACTTCGGGAAGGTCGTCTTTTGATTATTCGAAGTAGACTCGGTTTTTTGAATTCCCAGAGATCTGACCGTCGAATTAAGATGATTTTTGAGTATGTTTCTCCTTGTGGAAATGTCTAATAACCCTCAAAGTTTGAGGATGATCAGAAATAAAGAACTCTCCTTTCACAAGTTTCCAGAAGTTTTTACGGTTTTCGGCTCCGGCGGCTTCCGGTAATTCTCGTAACTTCTCATCCGGTTGTCCTTTTGGCTTTCTTCTTTGACCTGTATTACATGTATATGGTATGTGTGCATCTAGGAATGCATGTGCATACATGTGTGCTCATTTTCTTAGAATTTGGGATTCTTGCGGGAGTCGCAAAATGAGGTGTTCACACACATAAAAGCATATAAATTACATACAAGACAAAAGATTCATATGACGAGAAATCACTAAACATACACATAGAAGTGTACAAATTACATACAAGACAAAAGATTCATATGAATGATGGAGAATTATATCTATCTTCCAATTTCCATCCCTCATCCTTCAGCTGTGTTATATACTTGGAATCAAGACTCTTATACACCTCGCTTTTGCGAAGCCTCTCAAAGTACAATCTCATCAAACCATTCTGCCTTGCAATATTAGAGCGAACCCAACCCGAACGACTCTTCAGTGCACCAATTATAAGCACAGCCGTCCTCTCATTAGCCAGGTTGGCCAGAGGCACCATAGTCTCCAGTTCAGTGGCACATGAGGCATCCACTAGAAAAATATGACTAAAATGCCCAGCAAATATTCCTTCACCACACAACCTAAAGCTACTCATGAAAGTGGATAAAATCACCTTGTACTTTTTAAATTCCTTAAGCGAAGGACAAGCAAAGCATTCCCCTTTATAAAGACATGAAGGAAGGATATCAATAGGCACCCCGTTGATCTCCCTAAAGGCAGAATGTGCTCGAAACATATCAGACTCTGGAATTCCCATTTGAAGGCTTCTCATGAGCATATCGCAGGTGCTATTTAGAGGTGCACAAATAAGTACTCGTGATGATGGAATAGTTTGACAAATTTGGAGTACTGCTTCTCGAATTACCACTCCTGTTCTTGATAATTGTTTCGAGTCACGTGGTCCCCTTTTTGAATTAATCACAGAGAGTGGGCCCTCAACAAGATAAGGGGGTGGATCCTGAAGTCTTAGAATCTGACAAACAGCAGACGCTTGTTCCCTATCAAGTTTGTGATTGACAAAAGGTTCTGTTGTAATGGGGTTGATGTTAGGTATACATTCAGGAAAGATGCATTTTCTGAAAAGAACATCGGATGCAGCTGCAATTGCTTGGTGGGCCCTTTTAAGACATATTCTGTTGAATGAGAACTTAACATCATATTTGCAGGCCGACTAATGCCGAAAGTAAAAGTCTTCTCCAAACTCAACTAATACAAGATTACTCCTCACCACGCGATAGATAATGCCCTGTTTGAAATTCAGAGCCGCTAATGTGATTACTGCAGAACTGACATTTAAACATTTAACATATGATACAAGTTTACTGCTAAAGCAGTTGGGAATATCTCCAGTTCAAGGGGGGAAAGGGAGCAGAAAAACTGCTTTTTTTTCAAGAAGCTCATGTATATTTTGACCCAAAAAGAACTTGGATGTCAGCTCTTCTGAGAATTACATATTTTTTCTCGAAATTCAACTAATACAGGTTACAAAGTTACTCTTCGCCAAAAAATAGATAACATCCTGTTGAGGTTTCAAGCACAGTCATGATGTAATAAAGATGAAGTGCATCAGTATTGCATAAAGAAAAATTCAAATAGCTTTAAGCTCCTATTAGTCATACCCATGTACTTCAGCTTCGAGATTAGTTGATTGAGTTAAGTGGGCTAACCTGAAATGGCTGAACTTTTGTGCCAGAAGGTCGCACAGATGCAAAGTCCCTAGATAGAAGGAATGGCCGCCTCTCAGGAACAGAATCAATTTCAAATGCTACAAAGATTTTATCATCTTTCTTGTCACTTCTATTCAAATGCTTGTTTTTGCTTTTCCAACCATAAATTGCCGCTTTGTGCAACTGCAAACGTACATCCTTCATTTCAAACCCTTCCCATTTCTGATCCAAATAAAAGAATCATTTTTCCATAGCACAATCCAAAAGTACAAAGTTACATAACCACATTGACTGTTGTATCAAATGATAAATCATCATTCCAATACAACTTAAAGACTGTAGAAATGCACAAGTACCATATACAATAGAACAGGTTTGGAAGAAATACCACCAATTAGAAAATATAAATGGCATTGCTGCTCAAAAACATTTGCAGCCTCCAGCCTTATTTTCTCATTTCCCCTTTTCTTTTGGATCTAAACGTTCAAAAAAGTTAGCTGGGAAATGGTATTAGCCATTTGCCCTCATGGACTGCATTATGGAAATTCTTAGGTAAGGCCCTGGAGAAGTTACTAAGCATATTTCCTTAAAGTTTGGGGATGGCCAAATGGTAGGCCACTGGCAGGATCTATGATGTGGTATTGCTCCACCAGTCCATAGGGAGTTTAGGTTTCCCAAACTTTGTTCCTTTGCCAATGATAAAGAGAGTAAAATGGCCCACTAAATTGCCATTTGCCAATTTGAGAATCAGAACGTTAGGAATCCCAAACTCAAACACTAGTTCCATGATGGGAGTGTACGTCAGTAGGTACTTTCCTAGTTTCCTGGCAGTTTCGATTTTACAGGCTTCCTCTATTCCTCATTGGTGATAAGGATACTTCGCACTGAGTTGGGCATGACAAAGGCAAGTTCTCCCAGCGAGTTCTTGACTTCTTTCTATTCTATATAAGAAAAATCCACATCGAATTTCCCTTCAAAAAGAAATTGGATAAAGGGCCCTGTAGCTGTCCTTGACCTAAGAAATTCAAACTCGGGTTCTATGAAATGCTTTGTCTTCATTAACAAATTATAATGCATATTAGTACTTATTAATATCGAAATATAGAAGCTGTATATTGTAGAGCTTAAAATATTGATAGATTTCATCAGTAACAGTCTAACAGACCGTATCAAAACTACTCAGAAGGCACATAAAGTCTTAAAGGAGATTGCATTACAAGGACCATAGGAACTTGTTTCATTAGTACTAGCCTACTAGGTGAAGGTCATCTAGAACTAGATTACTAGATTCAAATCTCCCATTATCTGATATAACTAGAGAGTGCCACGTAGTTCATATTAAGCCTGAAAGCTTGTATGGTAGAATAAAGTTTCCTAATCAGTGGCAAAGTAAATAATTGCTCTTCAATGTTAGTGAGTGAAAGAAAATATTCATATGTGAGAAAAAAAAAATCAGTACCTCAAGGTAGTAATCCTCAGCATAAAGCAGCACAGCAAAGTAATCAGTGTAAGTCAACAGAGACAAAGGCTTCCTGAGAACACCAGGCACAATGTCTTTCTCAATCAAACCCTTAATATCCTCTGGTATCATATAAAGAGGGGTGGCATCCTTCTCAACCCATACATAATTGGTTTTTGTCTGGGGTACTGTCGGGTTAAACGGAGCTTGAGATAGAGTAGGCTTAATGAACAATTGAGGGATCCCAATTGAAGACGAAGACGATACTGATGACAAATCTGGTCTAGACAACAATGGTGCCGGTTTTGAGGAGGACAAAAGCGGCTTAGCCAAAGATGGAGGCGGCTTAGGGGAGGACTTTTGGAGCGGTTTTTCATCAGTTGTTGAGTTAGCATCTGGGACTTTTGGTTGTCTTTTAGGGTTTTAGTTTTGGGTTGAACAACAGAATGAGTTGTTGAATTAGCATATGAGACTTGTGGGGGTCTTTTTGGGTTTTCAGTTTTGGATTTAGCAAAAGAGGGAGTTGTTGATGTGTGGGGAAAATTAGAAGCAACTGAACTGATTGGGGACTGGGGCCTTGTGATTGCATGTGCACTAGATTGAGGTATGAAGAGTGAGTAATTACGAGTAGAATTAGCAATGATGCTTGGAAGTGGTTCGTAATGGGGGACTTGAGTATAATCAGTAGTAGTAGGGTTTTGAAATCTATTCCTTATTAAAGGTGTAACATCGTGATCCTGACGGTAGGGTCGAGGATCATCTTCTTCACAGCAAAGGATACACCGCAAAATGTCAAGGAAGATTGACATTTTCGAGTTTTTGTATACGAAATATAATTATACAAGCAGAATCTAAAGTGTTATCTACATAGGAATGGACATAATGAAGTAAAATGTAGAAGATCGCCTAGGGTTTATTGAAGTGATAATCATCATAAGGTATAAATATAACTTACTGCGGAAGATAACGTAGAGATTGGAGAAGAGATGATCAAGCGATTAAAAGAAAAAATGGTTCCTGTGTTTCTTTTTCTGCTCTTTACTTTTTGTTCTCTCTTTTTTAAGGGAAAGAGGTGGATTACAGGGAACTTTAGATATGGATGGATGAATAATAATAATAATATAATAATAATAATAATAATAATAATAATAATAATAATACTTTGAGTAGTGCGAGGAGTGTGAAGGTGATGATATCGTGAATAGGAATGGAGAAGACTTAGGAAGGGAAAGTTTCCCGGTCTTTCCTCCTTTGGTATTTACGGGTACGTAAGCTTATTGGGTGGGAAATGACTCACGTGAGTTGTTTAAAAAAAATACAAGTTATTTTGTGGTATTTTTTATTATTAGTCCTCTCCTTGAACGGAGAAAATGAGTTAAAAATGTCTGAAAATTAGTTTAAACACCGTTTAGTTTAGACTAAAAAAAATATATTATATTTTTATTGTGGAAAAATGTAGCTTTTGGGACAATTATTTAGGTTTAAAGTGAATTGAAACTATTTTAGGTGATACTAAGGAGCTTATTTTAATTTATGGTGGGTTAGCGACTGTGGTTTAATAAAAACTCTTTGGTATACAAAAAAAAAATTACATGGGAGGATAGCAAAATTATTGTCAAGGTGAAATTAATGTTGACAGATCATTAAATTGCTACCACCATTTCAAATAGTTGTGAGTTTCATTCTTCTATCCATGTTTTGCTACTGCCATTCCAATGGGAGGGTAACAGAATCATAACTAAGGTGGAATTTAGACCCTCCTCTCAAAATAATTTTTCTTATAAGGTAAAATTTGTATTTTCATTTTTGAACCTACAATTTTACACTTATAAAAAATGCTAATATTTTCAAAATACCTATAACTTTAGCATAGTATAATATTATTCTGAAAAATTATAACATATACTCTTTTTTGATAATAATTATGCTTATTATAACGATAAAATCACCCTTGAGGAATACTAGTAATGTTATAAACAAAATGTTTTTTTATTTATTACCATAGTGGCAATAATATTAATTTGAGAATGTAATGGCGTAAAAATTAAGAATATTTGTTTCATCGTCATAACTATAAGTTTTGATTAAATAAACTTCGTCATTATAATATTCTTCTAACATTTTGAGATGGATTGGATCATATTAGTTTAGATAGGTGTCGTAGCGTTGTACTTTATTTTTACTTTTTATATAAGGCGGGCACAAATTTGAGTGATTCAAAAAAGAAAAGAAAAATGATGTTGATTCCGTATGTTTCAATACTCACACTTTTGGTAATTGATTAGGCTCCGTTTGATGATAATTCAAACAATGATAAAAATAAAATAATTAATTTATGTAAAAAATTTGAAAGTAAGTTAAATGATAAGAAGAGATGTTCTCGTATTTTTCAAAAACAAAATTATAGAATAAAATTCATTAGAAATGATAAATATGTTGAACTCACATGGTCCTAATTTTACAAATGTCAATTTGGTGGTGGAGGATATTTGAGGTTTTGTTTCTTGTCCAGGAATTTTCTTTAAGGTGTCTACTTTTCAATCTTTTGTTGATGTTTGATTGCTTAAAATTTTTTAAAAACTTATTTTTTTTAACCTATCTCAAACAAAATAAATTTTAGGTAAAGTGAGAATTAGCTCAAAGACCAAAAAGCCCAATTTTAAGTAGAATGTAGGTAATTAAATACCAAAAGTTGAAAAATATATCATCAATGTAAGGAAAAAGGTATATATTTTTCACCTAAAAAATAAATGCAATTAAACACTTTTAAATATTTTTTCTTATAATTAAATTGTCTAAAATATAAACATTTTTTACATTAATTCCATACTTATAATCAAACATACCCTAAGGTGGCGTTTGATAAAACATCTTAAAACTGAAAACTGAAACTGAAAAAATTGATTGTTTACTTCTGAAAACTGTATCTGAAAAAATGTTGTTTGTTTGAATATAACACATCTGAAAACTGATTTTTTTTAATATGACAATTTTGCCTTTGTTAGTGTATTTAGATCACATGATTAGGACTTTAATGAGGATAAAATAGGTATTTTGTAATGAGGAGATTTTAAGTTTTCAGATTTAAGTGGCAAACTTGCCACTTTAAATTTTGGATGCAAATTTTCAGATTTAAATGGCAAATCACTTAATTTTTTTGCTAAATAAACAAATTTCACACAACTTAAATAGGCAAAACAAACAACCCCTTAATTTTTTTTACCAAACAAACAACTTTCATATCACTTAAATCTGAAAACTTCCAATATTATGGGGGTCAGAAATGGAGGGTTAGGGAGGACTAATTATGAGTAGTAAAACAGAACATAACACATAGGATTAGGAACAAAAACATAGAGACAAGTAGGCTAAACAAACTTAACAATTTTATTGCTTATGGGTGAACATAGAGACATACATAGAGAGAGATATAATTATCAAACTCCGAATCCTAAACATTACAACTAAAATCCCCTTATATAGAGGGGGAGCGGAGCATACAAACAAATCACATGGAATCTTACAACCACAAACTTACAACTAACTTTATGAAAAGCAAACAACTTTTACAAAGTAAATAGTACAAAGTAAACTTAATTATATAACTTTTAAAAAGCTTGTCGGTCACAGGCAGGAGCATCTCGAGGCGAATTTGTCTTCATGCTGTTGACACTGAGTTTTATCCTGAGTCATCGAGTGCAATAAATGGGTCTGAGTTAGAGCTGAGTAAACCATTATAGTAATCAAATCATCCTTCTGCGAAATCAAATAGACGATCGACGAGTCTTCGAGAAAATGGATGGTTAAGATCCCATCGATGGTTGCCAAGATAAATCTCCGGTGTAATTCGTCTATGTTTGCATTATTGAGTTTACACATTTGGTGAAGAAAATACACCCATTCATCATTGTGCAGAACACGGGGAACTTTTGCCAAATTGTAAGGGTACCATAATTGAATTTGAGCATTGGTTATGATGGGAATATCGGTAACAGGTTCATCTTCATTCTTTGGTAAGAGCTTCATTGGTTTGTTAAATGTTATGAGAACATATCTTGTACGATGAGTGCGAAGTTCATGACGCCATTAGGGTAAATGCTTAAACCAAATGAGAAACTTTGAGAGATTGCGACCGTATTTATAATCATAAATTTGCCAATTTTGAATATCACCATATGAGTAGTCAGCATTTTTAATATAGTAGAGCAACTTTAGGGCTTTGAAGAGAAATCCAATTGTGAAGTTTTGGCAAAGGTACCATAAGAAGCATAGTGCTGCTGTTGGAACTTCAAATAGACGATGGATGTGGAAAAATGAGAGAAATGGAAAATTTGGGTGAAATTTCAGTCCTCTAAACACTATTCCATGACAAAAAATTGTAATCTCTAAAAAGTTTATGAAATGTTCCATGCTTCTGGTGGTAATGAGTTTTTCCCAAAAGATTTCTCTAGCTTCTTGGGGAACATTTTCAAGCTCTAAAAGATATAGACATGGGATTATGGATGATATTTGTGGAGCTAACAGTATAGAAAAGAAATCTGCAATAATATTATATTTTCCTTTAATATGCTTAACATCAAATGACCATTGAGAAAATCAATTTGACCAACGGAGAAGCTGAGGCCGAGGAAGCATCTTCCTTTTGAACTTAAGCATATTTGGGAATGACGACATATCTATTTCAACAAGAAATCTGTGACTAATTAGATGGAATTGGAATTTTTTAATTCCTCTTTTGACAGCAAGAATTTCTTTTAATGTTGAATGATAGTGTGCTTCAGCCGACTTAAACTTTTCGTTTTTATATCCACAAATAGAGCGCTTGGAATTCCTTTCTTCCAACAAGATAACAGCTCAATACTCATCACTTGTGTCAGTTTGAAAAATTCTCTTTCTATCTGAGGGAATTTGCAACGGTGGGAGTTTTGCAGTGAGGGCAATGAGAGCTTTGACTGACTGAGCATAGGTATAATTCCATAAGGGGGGGTTATTTTAGAAAAGTTCGAATAGCGGGGCTGTATAGGTAGACAGATTGGGTATGAAGTCCGACATGTAATTAACAAGACCAAGGAATTGCTGGACCTGTTTAACAGAAGTGAGTTCATCGGGAAACTTCAATAATTCCTGTGAGACATAGGGTTGGAGCTGGTATTTTTCATTACAAATTATCATACCAAGAAAATCAATCTTTGTTTGAGCAACGACCATTTTATTCTCTGAAAGCATGACTCCATATTGTTTAACAATTGAATGGAACTAGCTAAGAATGTGGGAATGCAAGGTTTCATCTAGAGAATAAATGAGAATGTTATCTATGTAGATAAGAGCATTTGAGAGCAAATGTTAAAAGATTTGGATCATGGCTTTTTAAAAACAGGAGAGTGCATTTTTCAAACCAAATCGCATGATTGTCCATTGGAAATGGATTCCCTGCTGCCAAAATCATGTGTGAGATCAAACTTTGAAAAAACCTTTACATTAGAAAGGTGTTGGAACATCGAATTCTTCTATGGGAGAGGGAATTTGTCTTGCGAGAAAATGATTCAACGGTTGATAATTGATGACAAGTCTCAAATTTCCTCTGATTTGTTCTGATCGCTTGTTAACATAAAATGCTTCACAATCCTAGAGAGAGGAAGTTGTTTCTATTAGGTGTTGGCTTTGCAAAAAGTCGAGTTCTTTAATGGCAAGAGCATAATGGTCCAGGTTCATTCCTGACTGGCTTGCTTTGGTAGGGTTAACGTCTTCATTTTTCTTAAAGATGAGATAAATGAAGAAGTCATGGTTTTGCCAAAGAGGGTTGGAACACTTTTGGAGAAACTCTTTATGGGATTCAGTATACAAAGTAGTGATGATACTTTGCTCGATGGTTTCAACGACTTAGTAGATGGGATATGAGTTTTTATGGTTGTCGAAAAGGTTTCTATGAGATAAAAGTTTAGGACTGAGGTCCAAGGTAGATGATAACTTTTATAACTCAATCATTCATTTGACTAACGAAGATTAGGAATCTTGTGGATCAAATCAAATCCAATGTGAAGGTCCTTGGCTGGCAACTTTGTTTCATAAGCCTGGTGTTTGAGAATACAACCTAGGAAGAACTGTATATTTATTGGCTTACTGATTTTTTCAATGACAAAAACTTAGCCATTAGCAATTCTAAAAGCAACGTAATATTTCTTCCAATGGTTTGAGGGTAGAATATCAAGGTTGATTACTATGCAGGCAACACCAGTATCAAAGTAGGCAATCACATGCATGGCTTGTCCATAGTGTTCAATGGTTATGTGAATATTTGCAGGGGTGAGGGTTTATCAGGGGTGAGAGCGAACAATGGTTCTTGAGTAGTACCTTGTCGACCAGATATGATTTGGATATTATAATGTTTTGGCCCGGGGTGGTATATTGGTTCAAAGGTTGAGATTTCTAGGATATTAGAAAATTGGGATGAAAGGTCATCATTAATATCTTGAGCGTAGGGAGAACTGTTTTATGATTCATCATCAGAATAAGCAATGGAAAAAATAGTCTCCAGGGTTTGTTTATCTTCGAGTGAAAAAACTGACTCTAGGTCAGAATTAGTAATTCCTGTAGTTAATTGCATGAGATAGAACACGAGTTTATCCTTCTTGCTTGCTTTTGGACAGTTCTTCGCAAAATGGCCTGGCTTGTGGCATAAGAAACATTTGTCTGATCGTCATCCAGTTCCTGTCCACTCTACTGATCCAATCTTCATCCGTAAAGCAAATAATCAAATAGAGCAGAAATTTCCAAAAGCTACTGAACCCCAAGTTCTCAAACTGCTAGCCCCTTTACAGCTAAGCTGAACATGATGGAGCCGCTACAGACTCTCCCCACATACCTAGTGTTAAAAAAAGGAATGCATCCTTCCATTCCCCTGTTGTACTTTAACAAAGATGAAAAGTGCGTCTACCAAGGTCATGATAAGGATGGTTACATCTGGTATGATATATGTTATTGTGATGCTTGTGAAAATGCGTGGTATCAAAATGAATGCAATGAAGCTCATCCCAACAAGGGAAAAAATAGGATGTTTTGAGAGAAAGGTATGAAACTGATGACAAAGGTGTTGACTTGCTAGGAGAACTCTGGCAAATTTGATTTCTTTGTTATTTACAAGGATGATACTATCATGCTCCCGCCAGAAGAATCAAGTTGTTATCCTCCACCATCGCCACCAAAACCCACTATCCCAAAACCACATGCCCTTTCACCATACTACCAACAAGCCCTCAAGTAGCTGTCTGAAAAACCCATCCAACCTGCGTACAAACCAAAACCCGTCAAAAAGCTATTAAATCCAGAGCTTATCCCATGCTACTTATTTGACCCTGCATCCTCAGACTACAAGGCCAAGCTTCCCAGTCTTAAAGACTTTGATGACACACAACAGAGGACCAAGTGTAACTAGAAAGTCAAGAATCCCATATCTATAGATCCCCATAACCAACCAAAGGAAGTTATGACTGCAGAGACCATTCTTAACTAGCAAGTAGAGAATGTCGTTTCTCAAAACAAAGTGCTTACGCATATTGCTCAGTCCCACGATCGTATTGAAATAAGGATAACCACTATTGATTCCACCGTTCATGAACTAAAAGGAATAATTCAAAGCTTGCATCAGGAACTCTTTCGTGTGGCAACTACAGTCAAAGATTTGGTTGTTACCAATCAGTTCATCAGTCAGAAGGAAAAGGAGAAAAATCATTTAGAAGCACAGTTACGTGATTTAGAACAACAACAACAGGTTTCAATACCTCAAGTGCCTCCACCGATACAACTGTTGTTCTCTACTCCTCTACAAACTCTTTCATCTATGATGGATTTATGGCCTAGTGTTTCAAAAAGGATTTTGCCCAGATCTTTTAAGCCTCAACCATTGCAAGTGGCTCATGGATCCCACTTCAGCCCCTTATCATCCAGGCCAAGTTTACGTTCCCATGGTCCACGTCCTCGTACCCCTTATAACCCCCATAAGTTTATGGGAGTCGGAAGTGGAGGGTTAAGGAGGACTAATTATGAGTAGTAAAACATAACTTAATACATAATATTATGAACAAGAACAGAGAGAGAAGTAGGCTAAACAAACTTAACAATTTTATTGCTTCTAGGTGAACATAAAGACATACATAGAAAGATATATAATTCTCAAACTCCGAATAATAAACATTACAACTGAAAGCTCCTTATATAAAAGGGGAGCGGAGCATACAAACAAATCACACGGAATCTTACAACCACAAACTTACAACCAACTTTGACAAAGTAAATAAATATTTAGATTTAAGTGGGTAAAACAAATAATCCCTAAGTTTGTTTTATTCCTTTTAAAAATAATTGGGTGGCCCACCATTTAGCTTAGGTTGTCTCCAATATTGGAGATTGAATTTTTTTTTTCTTGAATTGCATAATTTCATTTAATAATTACTTCTAAGTTTCATTTGAATTTTTTTAAAAAAATTATTTGGGTAGCTTCTTATTAAATAATTATAAAATTATTTTACAACTTCAAATCGAACTTTAAACTTAAGTATTACAAACTTATAAATATAACTTGCCAAAAGAATAGTTGTTCATTAGTTTTATAAATTCCTCCCAAATATTCCAATTTTTTGATGTCGAAGCTAGGGTTGATAACATTAAGGCCTCGTTTGGTTCACGGATTTTAGTACTCGAGAAAGGAAAGTCTTTTTTTTCCTTAGTTTGGCAAGCACAAATTCTGGAAACACTTTCCCGAGAGAGAAAAAAGTAGGAGGTAAAACCATTCCTCTAAAAATACATGGGATCGATTTTTTCATGTGATTTTCAAGCATTTATTACAACAAACATGGATAATAATAGCTTTACCTAAATATTTTTCATGCTTTACCAAACACAAGAAAGAAAATTTGATAGAAAATTTAGTTTCCACTTCCATAGGACATATAAGAAAATTGATTTCCCTTCTATGAATCAAACGAGACGAATCAAACGAGACTTAAGTTACGTTATTATATACGAATAATTAATAAGTTATGGTATTATATATAAACAATTAATAATCTGTTTATCGTGTAAAAATTTCTTTTTAGGAAACTTCTAAATTTGATAATATTGTTAGCACGCAGCCCTATGGGGCCATTCTTCAGGGGTTGTGATATTGGCATCCTCAAAATCTCTTGAAAACACTCTCACTTTTTATTCGGTCCTTGACAACTGAATAACATATCGAGTATAAACTTAAAAATGCCTTACTTAGTTGTCAAGCACATAGTATATAGGCTTATATTCGGTTCTCAAGAATTAAGTAATAGACACGTTACTCGGTTGCAAAGGACCGAATGAAAATAAGAGTATTATTAAATAATTTTAAGGGTGTCAATATCACCACCCTTCTTTAAAGTGGGCTTTTGTATTTTATCTTTATCCCATAAAATTATTTAATGATCCGCTAAATAATCCGCTACCAAAGAGTACACTTTCATATCGCATTACGTCGCATCTTTTATCTTTTGACTATTCAAAGAGCTTTTAATAATTTAATTATACATTTCCGGTGAAACAAAACCATCCCGGTTCGCCGGCGCAAGTTTGTATCGCTAACGAAGTGAAGCCTATGGTTAAGTATGGATTTATCATTCCTTTTTTTATCGCGAAAGTGTATTTTGATTGTTTTTCCCCGACTTGCATGTATAAAAGATCCTATTTTTTTATACAACAGTTGTATGGAACCCCTCTTGCAGTATTTTTTTTTTCTTCATAATTTAGTATATACATCAAAAAGATAAAATCTCATTTAATCAGTTGCCGAAAAAGTAATCTGTTCCTAGTGATAAGTTACTGAGTATCACTGGATTTGCGTTCTTGGATAATTCCTGCGATTTATTAGAAAATACTCTACTTGTTTATCTAATTTTTTGGACTTCAAATTACCAGGCAGTATGTGTTAGTTTCTTTCTTCTTCCTTTTTGTAGTTGATAGTTGCAATTATTACTCATCCTATTTATGGTTTGTTGTAACTCATAAGATTAGGGTTTCGTGCTAAAATGTCTCTTTACTCGCTTAGAGCTAGGTTTTGGGGATAAAAAAGGGTCCTCATTTTTTCCAAAATTTGAAGAAGGGGTGAGGAAATTGGGCGATAAATTCACTCAAACAGTGCATTGTTGCTTTCAAGAAATTCATTGGTGTACCATTTGAAGGGTTTGAAGACGAGATCATAATGTATTGGGGATACTATAATTAGGCAAAGATTGAAGGGATGTGGGTGGGTGGGGCAGGATGAGGTGGTTCTAGTTTTATGAGGCAAGATAGAAAGATTATAATAGATTGCAGTGTTGTATAAGCTAAAAGGAGAAGCTGGTTTAGGGATACAGAGCTCAATCTAGTAGCAGGGCTAGTGGACCTTCAAAATCGAATTAATGGGGTTTGGTCTTAGCTGGGGCTAGCCCTGGGTTTGATAGAGAAGTTGGTTAATGGGGGCCGTGAGAGGTTATTTATTTATTTTAGGCTCCGTTTGATTGCAAAGATGGAAAATGAAAATAAATTTAGTTAGTTTGTGTGAAAAGATAGAGAATAAGGTGAGAGATGTTACTCATTTTATGAGTATATACCCTTCATCCTTTAATATTTTTGGTGGAAAATTTTTACTCACCACAAAGCAAAGAAAATTTATTCATGGAAAAACTAAAAAATCAAGAGGATATCACCTCTATCACTCAACTTATTTTCCATCTTTTCACCAAAACTAGCTTAATTTATTTTCCTTTTCCACCTTACAATCAAACGGAGCCTTAATGTCTACTGCAATTGAGAGAATACCCCAAATTCATTTGACTTGACTCTTTTTGTTTCCGAAGTCACTCTCATCAACTAGCACTAGGTTGATGTGAACCTTTAGGATTAATTCATCAAATTGGTTAGATCTAAAATAATAACATACCCTTTCTCGTATTGTTAATAATAGATTACCTAGAGAAATAGGTAAAAGAAATTTCCACCCGAGATTTAATAGTTGGTCCATTCTTAACCTCGGCAAAGTCCACCTTGTTATGATAAACTAATAGGATATGTTATTATTCTTTATTTTTATTGGGGTGCGACAGAGACTGCTCTGTTAGGCCCAAGTTTGGCCCTGGTCTTAGCAGGAGTAAGAATATGGGAGGTTTGCCATCTGTGTTCTTGTTGCCTCTTGGTGTCTTTTTTATTTGTTTGTCATTTTATACCATTGCTAGTGGATTAATGAAGTAGACAGCAACAAACAGAAAATTTCCACAGAATAATGAACAACTGAAAGCTACTCCAAACACTGTCGGAGCCAAGATTTCTAAAGGGAAATCAAGGGAAAGCCTTTTATTAAAGTTTAGAACTGAAACTATTCTTACAAGTGCTTACCAAGTTGCTTCTTGAAGCTGTGGCAGACCATATTTATAATACAATAGAGACTAGAACCTTCTAATTACTAGAACTCTCTAATTAGACCCTTTAGACTCCCTATAAAACACTAATATCAACTAGACTCTAGATTCTTCCTGGACTTATCTTTTAGACTCCCCACAAAGCATTAATATCAATTACAAACATCAACAAACCAGGTTCTTAAGCACAGTAAATCCGTGGGACTTAGACAACTTTTAATACATTGTAATCCACACCATGACAGCTTTAGAATTAAATTACTGATTGCATCAGTCCCTCCCTCCTGAGGAAAAAAACTCGACCTCGAGTTACGTATTGAGTCCTGACTTCTTTGGGTCTTCATGGTAAAGATACAAATATGCGACATTAAATGTACGATCAATGCCTAAATGTTGAGGCAAATCAACTTTATATGCATTTTCTCCAATTTTCTTGACGATGCGATAAGGGCCTATCTTCTTTTTACTCAATTTGGAATAAGAGCCAGCTGGAAATCGTTCTTTCCTTAAATAAACCATTACCATATCGCCTTCTTGGAAACTTTGGGCATGCCTTTTCTTGTCTGCGTACACCTTGTACTGGGCATTTGATTCTTCAATCTTTAGTCTGATTTGATTATGCAGCCTCTTCATATCTTCAGCCATTGTATTCCCCTTCACACTGCCCTGTCCAACTTGTGGTATAGGAGCCAAATCAAAAAAATGAGTTGGTTGCCTTCCATATACTATTTCAAAAGGATTTTTGCCGGTAGTTCGATTCTTGGAATAATTATACGCAAATTCCGCTTGTGCAACTACGGCTTCCCACTGTTTTGGGTTTTTACCAACCAAACACCTTAGAATGTTTCCCAAACTTCGATTGATTACTTATGTTTGTCCATCCGTTTGAGGATGATATGTGCTACTATACTGCAACCATGTTCCCAACCTTTTCCATAAAGTCCTCCAAAAGTGCGACAAAAACTTGGAATCTCGGTCTAAGGTGATTGTCTTTGGAACTCCATGTAGGCGAACCACTTCTCGGAAATAGAGATTTGCAACGTTTGATGCATCCATGGTCTTTTTACAACAAATAAAGTGAGCCATTTTCGAAAATCGATCAACTACCACAAAAATAGAATCCATCCCCCTGTGTTCTAGGGAGGCCTAGCACAAAATCCATGCTTACATCTTCCCACGGTGCAGTAGGAACTGGCAATGGGGTATATAGACCCGTATTTTGGACCCTTCCTTTTGATTCTTGACACGTTTGGCATCTATCAACGTACCTGTAAACATCACGCCTCATTTTAGGCCAAAAATACTTTTGCTCGATCATAGTATATGTCTTGTCTCTTCCAAAATGGCCACCCAAACCTCCTCCATGCATTTCTTGGATGATCTTTTCTCTTAGAGAACAATCTGGTATACATAGCTGATTTCCTTTGAAGAGAAACCCCTCATGCAACATATATGTTCCTTGCTTCCCATTAGTGCATTCATTCCACATAGAACCAAAATATGGATCAGTAGGGTACAAATTTTTAAATAATTCAAACCCTTCAACTGTTGTAGACATAATATTTAATAATATGGTCCTTCTACTAAGAGCGTCTGCCACTTTGTTGCTAGTCCCGGATTTGTGCTTTATTACAAAAGTGAACTTCTGCAAGAAGGAGACCCAATTGGCATGCCTCTTATCCAAATTCTTTTGGTTATTGATATGCTTCAAGGCCTCATGGTCTGTATATAAAACAAATTCACGTTGAATCATATAATGTTCCCAGTGCCTCAATGCTTGAACAATTGCATAAAACTCTTGATCATAAGTGCTATATCGCCGTCTCGTGTCATTTAACTTCTCACTATAGAATGCTATTGGTCTCCGTTCTTGACTAAGAACAGCGCCAATACCAATTCCAGAAGCATCACATTCGACTTCAAAAACTTTCTCAAAGTCTGGTAATGCAAGGCAAGGGGCAGAGCATAGCTTTTTTTTAATTTGTTTGAAGCTCTCTTCAGCTTTCTCCGACCATTCAAATTTTTCCTTTTTCATACAATCAGTCACCGGAACAATTATACTGCTGAAATTCTTAATGAAACACCGGTAAAATGTGGCTAAACCATGGAAACTGCGTACCTCGGTGATTGTAGTTGGAGTGGGCCAACTTTTGATGGCTTCCACTTTACTTTCATCCACTTTCACCCCTGCAGAACTGATAATGAATCCTAAAAACTGCAGCGAATTAGTGATGAAGTGGCACTTCTTCAAGTTAATATAGAGCCTTTCTTGACGTATAACCTCAAGTACTTGTCTTAAGTGTTGCAAATGAGAGTCTTTGGATGGACTGTAGATCAAAATGTCATCAAAATACACTACAACAAACTTTCCAATAAAACGCATAAAAGTGCTTGGTGCGTTTGATAAACCAAATGGCATCACCATCCATTCGTAGAGCCCTTCTTTTGTTTTAAATGCCGTCTTCCACTCGTCCCCGTCATGAATTCTGATTTGATGGTAACCACTCTTCAAGTCAATTTTGCTAAAAACCTGTACACCATGCAAAGTATCTAACATGTCATCCAATCACGGTATAGGGAAACGGTACTTTACCATAATTTTGTTGATGGCCCTACTGTCGATACACATCCTCCATGTTCCATCTTTCTTCAGAGTCAAAAGAGCAAGAACTACACATGGACTCATGGATTCTCGAATATACCCCTTTTGTAATAATTCTTCCACTTGCCTCTGGAGTTCTTCATGCTCTTTTGGGCTCATTCGGTAGTGGGGCAAGTTTGGAAGGCTAGCTCCTGGTATTAAATCAATATGGTGTTGGACTTCTCTCTTTGGTGGTAATCCAGCGGGCATGTCACTTGGAAAAACTTCCTTAAAATCATTCAACAATTTCTTCATCTCTGCCGGTATCGCTTGTAGCTCCTCTTTTTTCTCCCCTACAAGTAGCATATATGCAGTCCCATTGTCTTTAAATTCAATCATAAATTGCCGAAACGACAAACAAGTATGTTTGTTCTCCCATCTTGGGCTTAGGAAAGTCATCCTCCTTCATAGGAGCTAGGACAACCTTAACTCCATTTTTATAAAAGGCGTAAACATTCTTCTCGCCAAGGTGCACAGTTTTATTATCAAATTGCCATGGCCTTCCCAATAACAAATGAAAAGCATCCATGTCTACCACATCACATAAAACCTTATCCGTGTAACCTTTTCCAATGGAAAAAGGAACCAAGCATTGTTGAGTCACATTTACCTCGCCTCCCTTTTTGAACCAAGCTATTCGGTATGGCCTTGGATGTGGTTGCACGGCTAGGTTAAGCTTTGTCACCATTTCTTTGGACACTAGATTTTCACTGCTTCCTCCATCGATGATAACATTGCAAAGCCTTCCATGAGAGGAACACTTGGTCTTAAATATATTGTTACGGCGTCAATCACCTTCCGAAAGATCTTGATCTCCATGTGTGACTTCATCTTCTGTAAAATTCAGCAATCCGTCACTAGGCTCGTCATCCAACTGTCCGTCATGTACCATTTTACCCCCTTCATCAATGAGCAAATTACTTGCTAATTTTCTGCAATCGGAGGACTTGTGACCTTCTTTTCCACACTTGTAGCATATTATTTTTGCCCCAGTAAATTGAGATGGGTTGTTGCTGCTGCCGACAACATTGTTACTTGCTCCTCGTCCACGACCCTGTCCCTTTTCTTGGAAATTAGTGGCCACCTTGAAATTTTGAAAATTATTTGCTGCTCCAGACTTTTGCTTCGCATCCCTATAGCCTCGTTCAATTTCTGATTGTATTTGTCCCCTGCCAAATTGATTTGGACGGTAGTTATACTGTTTTTGTTGGGTTTCTACCTTTGTTGCTAGCTGGACGGCAGTTGCTAACGACCAGCAAGGTTGTAACTCCACTTGATTTCAAATATTGGGTCGTAAACCCATCAAATAACGGTGAATGACTTGTGTTTCTGTCTCGGCCAGCTGAACTCGTGTTCTCATCTTGTAAAATTCATTAGTGTACTCCCGAACAGAACGACTTCCTTGTTGGAGGGATTGATATTGCTGGAACAAGAGTCCGTCATAGTTTAAAGGAAGGAAATTTTGTCGGATTAATCGTTGCATCTTCACCTAACTCTGAATTTTTTCTTTTCCAGACTGGATCATTGTCAATGTTCTAAAAATTGCTAGGCGCTCCTAGGTCGGCGAGGGGGGGGCCTAGCGCCTAGGGGATTAATCGGAGATTAATCGGGAATTAATCTGTCAAACGATTTTTTATTAAAAATATTATTTTAAATAACATAATACTAACAAAACATAATATATCTTTTAAATTAACATTAATTTTTCAATATCTAACCAATAAAACATGTCTTTTTTCTAAATTATATTTACTATTTATATAATATATATATATATTATTTATTTATAATAAGATGATACTAAATTATTAATAAATAAAATATAAAAAAACTTTTACAACAATAAAAAGATATTAAAAAAAAGATAAGTATTGTAAATATTTCAAGCGACCAAGGACATACAAGTCATTTGAACATTCACGAAACCCTAAATATAAAATATCTCATTATGCCCCTCTCTCTACTTCAATTTGCGGCTGCTCCAATTTGCAGCAGCAGCCGGGAGATCTTCTTCTCCTCCTCTGTTCTTCTCCTCCTTCATCTTCTCCTTCTTCTTTATTCTTCTTCATTCTCCTCCTTCTCCTTCGTTCTTTTCCTTCTTTGTTCTCCTCCTTCTTCTCCTTCTCCTTCGTTCTCCTCCTCCTTCTGGGTAGAGAAGACGAAGTTGAATAAAAAAAAAACCCTAATCGGCGCCTACCCGCCTAGACCACAAAATCGGCGCCTAACCGCCTAGACGCCTAAACATGGAGGACTAGCCCTAGGCCGGGCGGAGGAGGGGGGATTTCCGCCTAGGCGCGATTTTTAGAACACTGATCATTGTCATTTGAACTTGTTGCCACCAAGAAGAGGCATATCCCTTCAATTTGATAGCTACTGCCTTTACCTTCTTGTTGTTTGGAAGTTCAAGATACTTAAATACCCTTTCAACCTCATTTAGCCAGTCCAAGACCTCCTCTGGTTGCTCTTCTCCAGTAAAATTAGAAATTTCCACTTTTAGTCGAGCATCTTGATTACGATCAATTGCTCTATTAAGCAATGGTTGTCCTCCGATAGGTAAAATTCCGTCTTCATCTGAGGAGTCATCCACAACTTGCTGTTGATTTGCTTCAAAAACTTGTTGATTTCGAACATTACGACGTTGATACACGTTCAATGGTGGACACCTTTGAGGTTCCATATTCTGGTCTTGAGGACTAAGGAGTCCAGATTGTTCTAACCTGGAGCACAATTGAGTGATCTGAATTTGAAGTTGCCTCTGTTGCTGTTGTAAAGTCTCCAAATCTTCTCTTGTAACCCCGCTGCTACTTGCGGTTCTTTGAGAAGTCTCTAAATTCTCATTGTTTCTCTCTGTATTATTTCCACGTCCAGCCATAGACTAACAATTATCACAGGCCAGAAAGCCTGCTCTGATGCCACTTGAAGTAGACAGCAACAAACAGAAAATTTCCACAGAATAATGAACAACTGAAAGCTACTCCAAACACCGTCGGAGCCAAGATTTCTAAAGGGAAATCAAGGGAAAGCCTTTATTAAAGTTTAGAACTGAAACTATTCTTACAAGTGCTTACCAAGTTGCTTCTTGAAGCTGTGGCAGACCATATTTATAATACAATAGAGACTAGAACTTTCTAATTACTAGAACTCTCTAATTAGACCCTTTAGACTCCCTATAAAACACTAATATCAACTAGACTCTAGATTCTTCCTGGACTTATCTTTTAGACTCCCCACAAAGCATTAATATCAATTACAAACATCAACAAACCAGGTTCCTAAGCACAATAAATCCTTGGGACTTAGACAACTTTTAATACATTGTAATCCACACTATGACAGCTTTAGAATTAAATTACTGATTGCATCAATTAATCCCCTTGTATACCATCATATGAATACCATCACTAGGGTTACCACTAGGTAACCCTAGTTCCTATTCTTTTTGGGAGCCGGCCATTGAGAGAGTTGCTAGGAGACTCCAAGATTGGCATAAAAGCTGCCTTTCTAGAGGGGGTAGGCTGATTTTAATTCAATCAGTTCTTAGTAGTTTGTCCACTTACTTCATATCAATTTTTAAAATCCAAAAAGGGTAGCTTGGACTATGGAAAAAATGTTAAGGGATTTCCTTTGGGAAGGAAAAGGTGAGAGCAAGAGTTATCATTTGGTTAGATGGGAAGTAGTATCTAAACCAAAAAAATTTGGGGGAGTCGGTATAGGAAACTTACTCAAAAGGAACATCGCCTTGCTTGGTAAATGGTAAATGGTTGTGGAGGTTTTCCATGGAACGTGACAATTTTTGGCATTCCATCATTGTGAGTAAATTTGGTCTTCACCCTAATGGATGGGATGCGAATATTGATTTTAATTCTTCTCTTCGATCTCCTTGGAAATCTATAGCAAAAGAGTCATTTCCCCGTCTTTACCGATTGTCCAGTATTTGTAATGCTAAAATTCTATCGGTTCTTGTGTGGTCATCAGATTACAACCATTCATGTAACTTAGAATTTTCTAGACACTTTAATGATAGGGATTGTGATGAGTTTGTGACCCTTCTGAATACAATTGATAGTGTACAATATAACCGGTATTCTTCGGATACAAGGGTTTGGGTTGGGCACAAGTTGGGAGAGTTCTCGTGTAAATTGTACTTTGAAATCCTTTGTTCATTCTCTTTGTCTACATCCCCCATGCAGAGGTCATTTGGAAAGGTGGTGCCCCCAATAAAATCAAAGTTTTTGCATGGCTGGTTTCTTTGGGGAAATTGAATACGTGTGATGTGCTTCAATCTAGGAGACCTTACATGGCATTATCCCCATCGTGGTGTATAATCTGTAAGAAGATGGGAGAATTTGTGGATCACATTCTGTTGCATTGTGAGTTTGTTAAGCATATTTGGGTTAAATTATGGGTTCCGTTTGGAGTAATAGGGGCTGTCCCGTCTAGATGGGCAAAATTCATCGTCATAAAATGGAGATTTAGGCAGCATGGCAAGAAAATTAAAGTGTTGTGGAGATTTTTTATGATGGCTGTAGCTTGGCTAGTATGGCTTGAAAGGAATAGAAGAGTGTTCGAAGATAGATGGAGTAGATCAGAAGAGTTATGGTGTCATGCTCGGTTGCTCGTGGGTTTATGGGCAAGAGCTTCAAATTTTTTCGATAGCACAGACCAATACTTATTTTGTTTAGATTGTAATAGTTGCCTGGGATAGTTCTTTGTTTAGTTAGCAGGATGTTTTGTTCTCATTCTTGTTTTTTCAATTTTGATTTCCAGAGGATGCCTCATTCTCTGAATCTTGGCGATCTTTGTAATGTCTTTCCTTGTTTTTGGAATAAAATTTTTTGTTTCCTATCAAAAACAAAGGTGCTTCTTTATTCAACCCTTGCTTGTTTTCAGTCATACCGGCCAATGTTTATCAAGGAAACCTTTCATTAGGTGATGTTACTATCCATAGGTAGAGTTTTTCCACTAGTTTTTTTTTTAATATAATAAGGAAGAGTAATTTTCTTTTTGTATGACAAGTGGCATAAAGAAAGTTTCTTAAGACTTGATTTTGATAATGTGGTTTTCCCTCTTGCATTCTATCCATATCAGCCTTTTCTGTTTCCTGCATGAAAAATATGTCTTTGATGCTGATGGATGGCAAGACATAGTACAAGCAGCTGTGGTGGTATACCTGCAGGAAATTAATTCATTGAAGTTGATCAATATAAACCTTATATGATATAGAAAATTCTTGGTGTGCATAATCATGTTTTGCCATCTTCTGTACACTGTCAGAGATGATACCAAAGATACCCTCATACTTATTGTCATATTAAATTTATAGTTCTACATTCCCTAATTTTAATCTCTCTATTTCGCAGGAAATGTCATTCTTAAAGAATCTTTGGAGTGACATAAACTTGCAGTTTTTCGTACTAGAGTTGTATAGCTTTGCAACTTCCTCAGGTCTGAATTAAACTCAGACTATTACTCACCCTTAAAGAATCTTTGGAGGGACACTCATCTGGTTAGTTTGACAAAAATGACAGAAATCATCACCTACACAGCTTGCAGACAGTTGCTGCAAATGTTGTTCGCTATATTCTTCTTTCATGCTTCTGAATACATTCTAGCACTTGCCATTCATGGATCAAATGTAACACTTAGGTCTCTTTTGATCAGCAAAAATTATCTCCTTGCAATGATTCTTTCACTGGTAGAATACTTGGTTGAAATTTACTTTTTCCCTGGGCTGAAGGAGCACTGGTGGATAAGCAATGTAGGTCTTGCAATGGTAATCGTTGGGGAATTCATTCGAAAATTGGCCATTCTAACAGCTGGTCAAGCCTTCACTCATCTTATTAAAACATATCATGAGGAGCACCACAAATTGGTTACTCATGGCGTGTATAGATTAGTTCGTCATCCAGGATATTGTGGTTTCTTTATCTGGTCAATTGGTACTCAAATAATGCTATGTAATCCAATATCCACGGTCGCATTTGTGTTGGTTGTTTGGCGCTTTTTCTCAGAACGGATACCATATGAAGAGTATTTCTTGAGGCGGTTTTTTGGGTCACAATACGACGATTACGCAGCACGGGTTTCTTCTGGGGTCCCCTTTGTTAAGTGACTGCTGACCAAAACTTTAGAGCAAAGTGGGCTTCCTCACATTAATCACTACTTCATTATAAAGTTTCAAGCTTGTTTTGTGAAGATATTGTAAACTTTTCTAGGATCTGGCAGATTAATTGGTGATCTGAGTGTCATTTTTCGAGCCTGGCAATCTGCGACATGCTTCTCCGGAGGTGGTTTGAAAGGTACGCTCAGAGGTTGTTTGTAGTTTGTTGCTTAGTTAGCGAGGAAGATGGTGGTGATAAATCCGTTATGCTGATGTTGAGATTTTTCTCCTTCCTTACTGGAAATGATCATATGAAGACATTAGTAATGTGGAATATCTATGAGATATACTCAACTCAAATCAACTGTTGTACTCTAAGTTAAAACTTGAGTTGTAATGTTATATTGATCTCTTAATTTTTACTGGTGGGGGAAATATGGTGAATGACAATGTACACCTATCAAATCTCTTTCTGTCCAAACATCCGTCTTTAGGATTGAATTCAATTCATAATTCACAAAATATTTTTTATGAATGTCAACTAAGTATTATAAGTAAATTGCGCCTTGAAAATCTAAGTCCTTCCCAAGAAGCAAGCCAGGCTCAATGGGCTATTATGGGCACTATGATATGACATGTAGTGGGACGTGCACGAACCCGCGGCACTATGAAAATTGTACGTTCAGTTATAGTTATATCAAATATACCTATAGCAAATTTTGGTAGGGAAGAATAACCATCAAAAGGCAGTCTGCTTGCTATTTGGATTCCAAGCCAATAATGGGATGTTGAAAAACTGGACAAGTTCTCAATGTTTCTACGGGAACACACTTTGGGAACACATGTAGAATTCGTTTGATTTGACTTTTAAATCATTCATGAAATGCTACGTTTTATTCTAGAAAATTTTCAATATTTGATTCGAGTTTTGGACAGTTTAGATGATTAATTTAGATATTATCTTATAGATTTTCTCCTAAAATTACCTCTTAGGGCCAAAATATTTCTTTTACTTATCGAGACAACTTTTTTTTTTTTGAAAGAAAAAAAAATTGTAATTAATTTTTTTCTTTTTTTCTTTTTGTCATTATTATTATTATTATTAAATACATACAACGAGTTTTCATAATTCTTAACAATAAAAACTTAAATTTTACTTTTATAAAATTGTTAGGATGTGTTTTTATTTTATAAAATAACGAACATTTTGATAATTCACCTATATTTCACTCTTATTTTCGTTTAAATCAAATATAGAGATGTAATTCAAAGTTTCAAGAGAAAAGAATTTACGTCAAAACCAAACATTAGAAAAGCATCCTAGATATTAAGAGAATTTTTTTCCAAGAATCTACAATGGTCATTCAATTTCCAAAACTTGAACCAAACTAGCCCTTAGAGTAGATGTGTCATTAATACATTAATTAGTAAATTACATATTTTTGTATTCTCAAATCATATCTTTAAATTGTGTTTTGCGTGATGTTATCTAAACCCATCATTGCATTGACTTTGTCTCAATCAATACGGCAATTAACTAGCTCATGGTGACCAACCCTTGCCATGGAAAAGTTGGCCTTTTCAATTATGCCCTAACAACTAACAATTCTAAAGTCTTAACTAAACAGATGGGGAGCAAATTACATTATGGGTTAGGTATCCACCATGTGAGTGGTAGCTTTAGCTTTTGATTATGTGTAATAATATATCTCAACATCATATCTGCCCACCAAGTTTTATGATTGGAGGGTGGATTGCCAAATTCCTTTCCAGAAACTAAAAAGGTCACTTTGCTCTCGTGAATAAAGATCCTCAATCATTAAAGAGAACATGGTTTGGCTCTTAGCTTTTCGTGGTATGGAAACTACACATAAATGGGAATGTACATGTTGTACCTACCATTCCAGTATCCGCTAAATTTTATACATTAGGAGGGAATGTATGTTAGGAGAATGCGCTTGGGACGTTTCAGAATTTTTAAAGTAGTACGTTGACATGAATTCAAAATATTATACATATAAATTTTGAAAATCCGAGGTGCGCGTCCTCTTCCCCACTCCCCTGATTAGATGTATTAAATATTCTCTCATTAGCCAATCTCTCTTGCTAGTCAAGTGATGCATAATGCGGCTGCTGCTTTAATTTTAAACTTTTGGCAAAATAGGTAATGAATAATTCACTAAATTCACCCATTTGATAATTGAGAAATATTAGATCTAATTTTCAGTGCAAAGTAATTAAAAGTGTAAATGCTTATATAGAGCGTGCAAGTTCAAACCCTCCTTTCCTCTTAAAATCACTTGGTTCTGTCATCCACTTATACCTACAAAACGAAGAAAAAAAAGTATTGAGAATTTTTTTATTTTGAAAAAGGGAAAAATGATAAAGTGTACTTATAGATTGGTAAAAGCTGTATTTTCTCTTTTTTGAAAATGATAAAGGAAATGAACAGGAGAAATTTCTGGTAGGAATCCCCCTAGGGATTTTTTGAATACACCACCATGAATCTCTCACTCCAACTATTTATGAAACTTGAATCTCGCCTTAATATAATATTATCTCTTCTTTTTTTCCTGGACACTACGTAATCATTATCGATCATTTTAACATAAAAACACTATTTAATGAGACACGAACAAAGGATAATTTACCAAATGCTAGATGATTCTAACAAATGTGAAAATTCTAAGCAATTAAGATAAAAGGTGAAAATTTCGAGAAGCCGTAATTGATTCAAATCTTCTTGAACCAGATTAAAGGTGTTTTTGGTTACATGATAAATCTAGGGTGGTATTATTTACACTCCGCACTTCTGTCACAAATATTATCATCTAAAATTTAACTAAAAACACATTTTTAGCACCACTATATTTGTTACAAACACTCTCTTCCATTGCTTAATGTTAGGTGTAGCAACACACTTTCCTCATGTGTGCCGAGTTTATGTAAGTGCGCTCACCTGCCTTATTTAGAAAACACTACGGTCATCCATTACCTGATATTATGCAAATTATTACAAACAAACACTCTTCAAATGGGGCGAGTGTGTGCAGCTACACTCATCTCTCATTAGGCGAGTTTTATAGGGCGTTAGTGATTAAGAATTTACCTTTGGAGGTGTTTGTGACAGTGATAGTGTTTGTGACAGAAATAGCGGGAGTAAATAATACCGTCCTAAATCTAAGGGAATGGGGAGATCACGTCGAATGAAGTTTATTAAATTATTTAGAAATAACACATCTGTTAAATTATTTAAAAGAAGGTATTATAAATTACAAATTTGTTAAAGCTGAATTAAGCAATAAATTTCTGTATTCAAGAATGGTGGTATTATTGCTAAGAGTAATATATAATTTTAAAAATATGTAGTATAATTTTTTTAAATAATATAATACTCTTACAAAAAAATATTATTTTAACAATATGACTACCTTCGAGAATTCTCGGAAATCCAGAATCGACAATTGCTTGATTTTGAAAATTTAAGGTGGGCTGTGCCTTTCTTTAATTACATGTTTGTAGACCCACCCTTCTTTATTTGCATGTTCTCCCATCCTTTTCCTTTTACATTTTTGTTAATTCATTCACATGGCCGATGAATTGGGAAAAAAGAAGAGGGAATAACAAAAATGATAGAGCACCATTCAGTATTTACAAAAGTGACATTGGTTTATTTTAAATTATATAATACAACAGTTCAATCAAATTATATATATAAATGATAGAATTCACCGTTAATTATTAGATTTGATACAATATTAATTACCCTTCTCTTACTTGCAAAATGTCCACTTTACTTTTTACTTCTTATTTACTACGAACTAGATTTGATTAAAAATAAAATATCTCTTTTCTTTGACTCTTAACCTCCAACCATCTCCACCTGCGCCTTAAATCCACCTGAAAAATTTCCTCACCCAAATCCACTACCACGTACCAACCCACTTCTTTTTCACTCAATAATTACTTTCTCCTCCAAAAATAAAACCACCACCGATATATTTTCTTTCTTTAGAAAGTAAATAATCATCGGCATAAAAACTAATACCTACATTTACATAAGTAAAAACTGATACCCACATTTACATAATTGGTAACTCTCATGTTCAAAATTGGTACATTGTTATACTTAAATTGTACCTCTCATATAAAAAATTTGTACATAGTCATACTTAAAGGGTACCCACATGCGCAAAATTAGTACAATGTTTGCCCTGATCAACATCAAAGGCGATGAAGAGTAGTTGTCTCTAACGTACCGACCATTGAATTTATGGATCACAAATACACCAATCTAAATTATATAGACAAAAATAATTTTAGACTCCATGTTCATCAAATTTAAAAGAAAAAAAAAAGAAGACGAATGGATTAACAATATTACTTTTCCTCCTCAAAGTCTTTTCTTTTGCATTGATATGATAAAAACAGAATTTCAAATCTAAATCGTAGATTTATAGATTTTCAAATCTGAAATGTATCAATGGAAAAGACACATACAGTAAGAAAATGAAAGCCCAACAGAGAGAAAGGGGACACACATAAGGGCATTATGTTAATTTTGCAAAGGAGGGAAGGGCAATTGTGTCAAAGTCAATAATGAACAATGGTCACTTTTGTAAATATTGGGTGGTACCTTGTCAATTTTGTAAACATCCCAAAAAGAATGGACATTACAGGGAATTAAATACGGTAGTTTTCTCAATTGATTTTTCTTTTAATTAAAATGGAGAGTTAAGTTTCTCCAAACTACAAAGAAAGAAAATCACTTCTCCTCAATTGAACGTTTTGTTAATTCACATGGCACAAATTGCCTACAAGCTACAAACTGTTAGCATCACCTCATCCTTATGAAGAAAATATTTTGAGTTTGATTTACATGGACCATTTCACCTAATTGTTGTGTCCGCTATTGTATTAATAGTATGCCCACCTTTGTAGGGGTGGTCTATCCATCTTATTGTAGTGAATGCGCATGTATCAAAAATAAATTTGTGTAAAAATCAGCACTTGCTATAAAAATAGAAAAAAAATGCACATGGTCCAAAGTTGGGGGTAGGTTTCTCAAATTGACCTTCTATAAATTAAAATTTACGCGCAGTCTTATTTCAATGTTTTCAAATTCGGTAGCCGCGAAACTTGGGAAAAAATGAAGAATCGCAGTGACAAAAACCGAGGGAACCCTTTTGTGTGGTTCGAGGACAGTGTCAATCCATTCTTTTCCTTTAAACTTCATAAATCTCTGAATAAACTTCACTAAATTCTTCCACAGTTTTCATCAACTTTCTTTCTGCTTCTACTGCCATTTTGTTGCACAAGTAGATCCGTCAGAGCTTAAAGCTTCACTCAGACTCCCAACTTCATTAAGGTAAGTTTTAGTACCCTCTCCGATTTCTCCTAAACTTTACATTGTCACTTGTCAGTGATATCGTACTAGTTTTAGCATGTTGAGATTCAGTAGCTTTTTTTTTCTTCTGTTGCCGCTCATTTTAGGCTATATATAGATCTGTTCGACAAAGAAGCTAAGTTTGAAGTTAGCTTAATCAGTTTGTGAAGATAAACACCAGACCAAGAAGAAGCAGTTGTTGCTTATTTTTTCTACTAATTTGCAACTGATGTTACTATGTTTACGAAAGTGGTTCGTGAGAGATTATATCACTATGTTTACTGAAGTGGTTCGTGAGAGATTATATCACTTTCAGGCCTCTAAATAGTGGTGTATTCTGAGTTGTTTCATTCTTGATTTTGGAGTTGTCAACTGTGATTGATCATTGAAGATCACTGGAGTAGCTTTTGCCTATTTTGGTCCCCTCCATTAATTTTGGCAGATAAGTTGTGGGACCTTGTTAATGTGTGATATCCCTTTTTGGGTTACAACTAGGCCTTTTTTGATCTTTAAATCCAACTTTATCCTGTTTTGATCGGCAATAGAAATCCACGTACTGTCTCCAGGAAACATTGCAGAGAGCTCCTGCTTCTCTTCTTCAGACTCCAGTCCAGGAATTTGTTTCTTGCTGAGTAGAGGTTTATGAATTCACCAATGTCTCATCCTTTCAAGAAGTTTGAGGGTATAAATGTGAGCACTAATATCACCCATGGTAGTATTGATGAAGCAGCCGATGAAGAATTGAAGGGTATTCATAACAGCACTAATGGGGATGAGGATGAATCGCCCTATAGTAGTGGGCCCTTACTGGTTGAAGGAAGGACTTCTATATGTGACGAGATCATGAAATTTGATAGTTCTCCATCGCCATTCCGTGCTGAATCCAAGTGGAGTGACACCACATCATATGTTGCAAAGAAGGTAGTCTATGCACTTGGCCACACAACTTTGAATTTTATCTATCTTTTATGTTCCGGATTCAGTAACTAACATGGTTGCAGTTGTTTACGTGTTCTTTGAATGTACTATTGGACTTAAAATCGGACTTCAAATTTTTGCACATTTTTTCCTTTTACGCATAGCATTCATTCAACATAATTACTTAGCGATTTTACCCAAGTAAGACATATGTGAGATAGTTTCTCGAATTTTTGTTCACTGTGATGTAATGGTTCTTCTGCACTCTGGTAGATCTGCATTATAAGCACGACTTACATCACTTATACTGCTACATCGAAGTATAATTACATTTTAGTGTGTTGAAGAAAAATTACCATCCACAGGTGAGCTTTCTTTGCAGCTAGCTCATAATACGCACCCTTTGATTCCGAGTTAGTCCTCATTGTTTATGACTGGCATTTTCATTTTCTTAACTAATCATTATTTACTGTTATTTTTACCCTTTTGGTGAACTTTGACTATAATGAATGTCCACCTTCCATTAAAGTTGGGTGGCACGTATCTAGTGACGTGTAGGGGATTAAAAATGTCCGGACTGAATGCTCTCCTGTCATTTAAGTTTTGCAAATATGTTTCGATTTGGTATTATTTATTTTAATGTGTGAAAAATATAAATCTGCATGTCAGTTTTCTGTTCTTAATTCAATTGCTGGCTTGAATAAAATGGATATCTACAGATTAAAACCATATAAACTTCAAATATTAAGACAAATAGTAGAAATAAATATTGCCTTGCTTCTTATTTTTTGGGTTGTTTACACAATATTCTTCATCGTACTCTAATTAGGATGTTAGTCATATGTTAATCTAATAGACGTTCCCCTTTCCCCTCTCCTTTTATTCATCCTAATTGGAAGGACCTATAAAGTAATTGCAGAAGTGTTTTTGCTTTCTTGTTTTCTCTTAATGTAAAATAGGTGGAAAGTTTGTCTCCCAGTCTTATGTACTTCATCTTTTCTAACTGGGTAAAAACCAAGATTTGTTTAGAACAAAGAAACATATAGCAGAAAATTTTGAAAATATCCCTGTAGCAAGATAATACCTTTTATTTGTTGGGGTAGTTCAGAAAAGTTACTTTACTATGGTTGGGTTTGTGGTCAAATGATTGTTGGTGGATGTGTTTATTATAGAACAAAGTTAAATTTATTTGGTCTTCCGTTTTTTACTTAGAGGACTTCGTTCATATTGATTTGACATAATAAATCTGATTTGTGGTTATTATTTGAAACATTTCTGACCTTAGAAGAGAAAATACTGCATCAGCGGTTCCTTCTATGTATATGTGAGTCTCTTTTAGAGGTGACACACTATGTTGAATCATTTGTGACATTAGAATAGCAAAATACTGCATTAGTGATCCTTTCTATGTATATGCAAGTCTATTTTCAAAGTGATGCTTTTGCTCGATTAACTCACGGCATGAGAGGAGCTAATTATGCATTAGCCAAATTATCATCTATCCAAACACCTGATGGTTTAAGTTGTGTAACCAGCCTACTCTGTATTGAATTGTTGATTTTATTACCCGTTTGCTGACGAAGTCGTTCGTTTCAGAAGCTCCATTCTTGGTTTCAACTCCCTGATGGGAACTGGGAGCTGGCAAAGATCCTGTCAACTTCAGGGGTGGAATCACTCATATCACTGCCTGATGGGAAAGTAAATAAAATGCTCTAAATTTTAAATATTTGTTTGCATAATGCTGTCCAATTTATTGTCTGGTTGACTTCTTTTCCTGCTGATTTCAGGTTTCGAAGGTGAACTCTGAAAGTCTGTTGCCTGCAAATCCTGATATCCTTGATGGTGTTGATGATCTCATGCAACTAAGTTATTTAAATGAACCATCTGTGTTGAACAATCTTCATTATAGATACAATTGTGATATGGTTTATGTAAGCATCTCTTTCATGTTAAACTTCATCCTAATCCTAATCTTGATCCTGAATTCCTGGTATATTGTAGTTAGTCTGATATCTTTGCGGATTTTACATCCATATTTCTAGACAAAAGCAGGGCCAGTTTTGGTTGCCATTAATCCATTTAAGGAAGTACCGCTGTATGGAAATGATTACATTGAAGCGTATAAGCACAAATCCATTGAGAGCCCACATGTATATGCCATTACGGATACAGCCATGCGCCAAATGATAAGAGGTGGTTAATAATTCTTCGTAAGGTTAAGTTTTAATGCTCAAGTCCTTTGGATTTTATTGAACTTTTATAATGTTCCTTGTTTTACCGTGCAGATAAAGTAAATCAATCTATTGTTATAAGGTCAGTTGAAAGATTGCTAACTTGAAACTAATTTGTTTTCTTTTGACTATATTGTTCTCTTGGATTTGTTTCCTCTTTGATAATAATTCAACTTTTTCATATTTCTTCCTTCTACTTGATGCTTACTGTTTCTAAGGGGATAATTTCACTCTAGTTTATGTTATGTTTCACGGTTGTTGACAAGCTAAGTATTATGGATACTTATTTCTAAAGATATTAGCATGTCTATGCCAGACTCTACTAGTAATATATTATTCTGTTTCATTGTACGTATATAGACATGCCTTGATCATCCTCTATTTAATTTGGGCCCAGTGGTGAGAGCGGAGCTGGAAAAACTGAGACAGCAAAGATAGCTATGCAATATTTGGCTGCACTTGGGGGTGGTAGTGGAATAGAATATGAGATATTGAAAACTAATCCTATTTTGGAAGCATTTGGAAATGCAAAAACATCAAAGAATGATAACTCAAGTCGTTTTGTAAGTTGCTTTTGTTCATATGGTTCTGTTATTTCTTCTTTGGCTCAGCAAATATTGGGAAACAGCATTAATTCATCTATGTGCATAATTTTCTGAAGATGTAGTCTCTTTCCTTCAAGTAATGATAATGTGGGTGAACCTATTACAGGGAAAATTGATCGAAATTTATTTCACTGAAACTGGAAGAATTTCGGGTGCCAAGATTCAAACTTGTAAGATGAACCTATCATTGTGGTCTGGAAATAAGTTTTCAATTTACTATTTATTCTTCTGAGATTTTATTGACTAAACCTAATTCTGTAAATTTCTGTTTTGCATTTACCACTATGCTTCTTAATTCTACACAGTTTTACTTGAAAAGGTATTTCCTTGATCCTCTAGCTATGACTTTGGGTTTTTTTTTCCTACTACATTGGATTAATCCAATTCGCTTGTGCACAGTCTAGAGTTGTCCAATGTGCAGAGGGTGAAAGGTCATATCATATATTCTATCAGCTTTGCGCCGGAGCTCCACCTAATCTTAGAGGTATTTATTACCTATGTATTATTCATCTTTTTATGTTATTCTATTTACCAATGCTTTGATACAAGTATATGTAATTGCACCTCTGAAGCGTCAAATTATATCATGCAAAATATTTTCCATTTGGAGTTTTTTTACTATTAAAAGTATATATATACCCTTGGAAATGCATTGCTCTCCCAGTGTTCCTTCATCTGGGATCCCTGTGGAAGAGGATATAGTTGGGTGCTGAAAACAGCTTGATGCAAAAGGATGAAAAATCCATAGACCTAGTTGTAGGCATGTCATGGTTTACTAAGTTATCCGCAGTTAGTGATGCGTTCTCCTTGGTTATATTTGTGAAGTTGAATATTTTAGATTTTGAAAACCTTAAAACCTTGCTGCTAATCTTCCTCTGTTTCCTTGCCTTTTCTTGTTTTCTAATAGAGAAATTGAATATAAAGAGTGCAACTGAGTATAAATACCTGAGGCAAAGCAATTGCTATTCAATCTCTGGGGTTGATGATGCAGAGGAGTTTTGTGTTCTAATGGTACTTTATCCAACCTTTCTCTTCTGAACTAAATATCAGCCATCTTCTTGCAACAAAAGAAAATATAAGAAAAGGGAAAGAAGGGAGTTCAGCAGCAACTATATCGCATTTTTATCTCCTTTTTCTTTTCACATGGCAAATTAGCATTTATAAACTTAGCTATAGTATGTGGAAATGATTATCAGTATTGCTGTTTTTATTAATAGGAAGCCCTGGATGCTGTTCATGTTAGCAAAGAGGGCCAAGAAAGTGTATTTGCAATGCTTGCTGCTGTATTGTGGCTGGGGAATATCTCCTTCTTTGTGGTTGATAATGAGAACCATGTTGAAGCTGTGCCTGACGAAGGTAATATCCCTGGAGGACTAACCTCAGCGTTTTTTTTTAAACCTTTTCATTTGGCACAATGTTATGTATTGCAGTTCACTACCTGGGAACAGTTTTTGCATTGAACAGCTCCTTTGTTCATGTGTAGGAATGACTGATGGTGCATCATTTATTATTTAACATCATCCTAAATCAATTTTGAAATTGCTCTAGCCTGGTGACTAATGTTTGAAGTCATATTACACTAATTTTTTCCTTTCTGTTACTTGTTCTACTTTTTTGAATGCAAATAATTAAGTCGTTTGGTAAACGGGAGAGGATATGTACATCTAATAATATCATTATATGCATTTGATTGATATGTCCCTCTTTTTATTATTATGTTCGTGATTTCTACCATGGTTAGGTTATTACTGTTCTCTTTAGGCTGTTCATCACTATCAAAAGTTCTCCTATTAGCCAGTGTTTTAAAAGGCACTTGAGGCAAGGCGTTGGAAAAACGCTATGAGGCTTGATTTTTTGGGCAAAATTTGAGGGTTACGCCTCTCCACTTTGAGGCGTATGCCGCAAGGCGTGTGAGGTGTTTTAAGTTGATACTACGTCGTTTTGCTGCATTTTTTTTAAAAGAAGAAGAAATAGAAGTAAAACAACCCCCAAACCCTATTGATCTAAATTGAAAGCAACAAAGAGGCAGAGGAGAATGAGCTGCAGAGAAAAGGAGAGGAGAACGGCCGACGCCCTTCTTTCAGACCAAAACCCTAGGCTAAGACACTAGTAGCTACATCGTTTTCTTCTCTTTGCAAGTATTTTCCCCTTTTCTTTCACTTCTCATCGTTTTTCTTCTCTTTGTTTTTACTTATTCTCACTATGTTTTCAACTTCTCACTTCTTCCTCATCACTTCTTTTGTGATTTGGGTACTATATGTAATGAATTAATCTTAATTATAGTTAAATGGATATAATTTGCCTTCTATATATAATATATAGTTGTATTGAATTATGAGTCGTAAACTTTTTTATGTATGACTTTAGGGTGATGCACTAGTTTTAAGTGTTTAACTAGTTGTTATGTGGTGACTTTGCTATTTTTATGTGATGACTTTATGGCGATGTAGTAGTTTAATTATGTAGTGACATCGTTATTTGTTATTTTGGTGTGATGATTTGAGATTGTTATTGTATTTGTTAAGTTATTTGCTCTTTTAGCAATGATTATCAATCTATGATAGTTTTGTGATTTTTTACGATTTTCTTAATAAAAATAAGGCTTATACGCCTCAATGCACCTTGAGGCCTTCACCTCGCCTCGCCCGGGCAAAACACCTTGAACCTGCCTCGCACCTTTTAAAACATTGCTATTAGCAATAATCTAGTGTACTGCAATTATTAGAAAAAATCATAGCTTGCACTGATTACATTTTTGTTCCCATTGCTTCCTGGACTTTGCATGATCTGACTCAAGGTTGAACGTCTTCAGGTCTAACCAGTGTTGCTAAATTAATTGGGTGTAATGTTGAGGAACTAAAGCTAGCTTTGTCATCTCGAAAACTGAGAGTAGGTAATGATACTATAGTTCAAAAGCTGATCCTCTCTCAGGTAAGAAAAAAATTTGTGGTGAATGTTTACATGTTGGTTGTTTTGACACTTGGCATTATATATCTAGGAATGGGTTATGTATCTTTATTCTGAATTCTGCCTCTCATCTTTCAGGCCATTGACACAAGGGATGCCTTGGCAAAATCAATCTATTCTTCATTGTTTGATTGGTTGGTAGAACAGATCAACAAGTCACTTGCAATCGGCAAGCGCCGTACTGGAAGATCCATCAGCATTCTTGATATATATGGTTTTGAATCATTTGATGTGTGTTCTTTTGCTCTTACTTGGATTATCTTTTTAGTTCTTATTCTGCATTTTTGCCAGTATTATACTATCTACCTTCTTTTCCTTCTCCAGAGAAATAGTTTTGAGCAGTTCTGCATTAATTACGCCAATGAGAGACTACAACAACACTTCAATCGTCATTTATTCAAGTTGGAGCAGGAGGCAAGTATCAATATTCTATCTATATAAATATCAAATACTTGTAAAGAAACATATATGTAAGTATTTCAAGTGACAATTTCTTCGGCTGAATTCAAATGAATAGAAGTTGTGTAAGTTAAAGTAAAGTTGACCTGTTCAGTTTCTACTCTCACAATCTTCATACTCAAACACCCTTATAGTGTAGTCAGCCACTGCGAATTCTACAGTTTAAAGTTCATTGACAAGGTTGATTTTCTTTTCCAGGAATATATCCTAGATGGCATCGACTGGGCAAATGTGGATTTTGAAGATAACCAAGACTGCCTGAATCTTTTTGAGAAGGCATGTAATATCCTTATACATTATTTATTATTTAGCGTACTTGATCCATTTGTTTCTTTGGTCTTGGTTGAGATGCTATGATCTTTCTTACATTTCATTCATAAGGATGTGTTATGTGTTTATTCTGGGAAAAAAAAAGCAACTAGTGTATAGGGAAATCTGGATACTATATCGGTGTGTTTGCTAACACTTTTTTCTCCATGGTAAATGTTAATAATTTTACGTTTTCCATCTTCAGTGGTGTTTGATTGCAAAATTTCTGTGGAATAAATATAGCTAGTTTTGTGTAATCTTCTCATTTTCCATTGTATTAAAAATCTCTCTATAATAAGTTTTTGTTTTCCATGTAAAATAATTCCATGAATTAAATTCTTGCCTTTCATGCAGAAACCATTGGGGTTATTGTCTCTGTTAGACGAGGAGTCAACATTCCCAAATGGCACAGATTTGACCTTTGCCAATAAGCTTAAGCAGCATCTGAATCATAATTCCTGTTTTAAAGGAGAACGTGGAGAAGCTTTTACTGTATGCCATTATGCAGGCGATGTATGTACTTCATAACTGATATATCTTTAGTGGGTTTTTGTTTTGTTTCTTAGTGTCTTATTTTCATGCTCTCCCCTTCTGATTACCAATCAATATCAAGCTACGAGATAATGAGAACATCTATTGCCGACTATCAAAACCTTATTATCAGAATCCAACAAATGAGTTATATTAAGACCTACAGAAATGGTTTGGTAGCTATTTTTTTTAGAGAAAGATAGTATTAAGGAAAAAAGATGGGCTAGATCTCACCAAAGCAGAGGAAATCATCTGGTAAAATCAAATAGAAGACACAGAAAATAGATAAGATGGCCATTTCGGTAGCAGACTAGCAGCTTTCAAAATACGTGTACAAACTCACTTCATTATTTTCTCTCCTTTTATATGGCTATCTATGAAGTGAACGACTGCACCTATATCTAATAAAAGAAGCTTATTGATCTCTAATTTTTATTTACTGAAGATATGTATCCAGCTGGACAATTTGGTGTAGACCTGGTTTCTTTGATGTGCAACAGATCACTAACCAAAAAATGTCTGTCTGAATGAATAGAACAAAAATTTCAATTAATTGATAGTTGCACTTGCCCCTGTCAGGTTATGTATGAAACAACTGGTTTTTTGGAGAAGAATCGGGATCTGTTACACTTGAACACCATTCAGCTTCTGGCTTCTTGCACATGCCGCCTTCCTCAGACATTTGCATCCAATATGCTTAGTCAAACTGAGAAGCCTGTAGTTGGTTCACTATATAAATCAGGTGGAGCAGATTCCCAAAGACTGAGTGTTGTATTAAAATTTAAGGTACACTCCCTTTCCACAGTTTAGTAGGTCTCGAAAACAACTTTGGTGTATCAGATGACCTAGCATCAGATGACCTGTACCCCTGTTAATAATAATTGCACAAATGTTGTGCTTATACTTAGTTTTACTTTTTGTAATTTAGTTTCCAATATTTGGACTCTTGATTGATCTTGAGGATTTTTTTTCTTCAAAATAAGTTGGTTGTCCACGCATTTGAGACATCATATGATTGTCCTTCATGTACGCTTAGTGTACTAAATCCTCAATTGATAATGCATTGTGAAAACCAGTTATTTTAACCAACTTCTTTGTTACAGTTACGGAATGGTACTGGTGACCTTATGGAAGAACCAAAAATTTAAACTATAAATAATCAATAGAATGTGGTTCTTAAGCTGTGTAACAGAGGGTATACTATTTATTGCCTCATGTCCTACGTTTTCATATTCAACTCTTGTTTCTTGCTATGAGCTACACAATTCCATCACTAGAACATAAAACACAGTTTTGGTTTTTTTGCAGAAAACAATTGAAATTATGTGTCATACACTATGAAGCATAGACTCGACACGAGATACGCAATTTTTTCAAAATGTAGGACACGATACGTGGGGGAGACACGTTCTTAATTATTTAATTATATATGCAATAAACATTGTAAATATTTAAGAATTCAATAAAATGAAACTAGATTGCATTAATAACCCAAATGCTCAAAACATGATCACTAAATTGTTTCATAATTAAAGCATCAAAAAGCATACATAGACTAAATTGTTCCATAGAATGATAGAAAACAAAAAGGGAATATAAAAAGGGGCTTAGTTGCCTCATCCTTAGTTGATATTGCAATGAAGAAACACTAGGAGTAGTAGCCATTTAAATCAATTATCAAGTATTAGAGACTATAATTAAATTCAAGCGTCCGAGAGAGTATCGGAGAGTGTTGGCCCCAACACGTGGCCTCCAAGAGAGTGTCCGTGCTTCATAGGTCATACACTCAACCTTGAAGCAAAGAATGCCTAATAATTACTTGATAGCCTGATAGGAGTAAATGGTTACTTATGCATAGGGGTTGTCATTGTCTAATGTGAACTTGGTGTATACAGATGTTGGAGAGGATGATCAAATAACCAATTAACCAAATACAATACTACAATTCAAGTTCATTTCTCGACTATTTCCCCCCATCAAAAGAGATTCATGTTTTCACACGCCTATAGCAGATGTCGCCATGAGCCATGACAAACAATTAATAGAAGTTTCGCATGAATAATGCTCTCTTCCTACATTCTAAAATTTCTTCATTAACTGTTCCGAGCTTTCATTATTTTTTCCATGTGTACTTGACATTATAACATTTAAAATGCTCACATTACATATTCCTTACTATTTCTCTGCTAATGTCATTTTTGGTTTACTTACTGGTAGGCATTGCATGCTCATTATCTGTGCACCACTTCAAGTATACAGTGAATTGTATAGTTGTCAATTTTAAGTTATATATATATATTGCGAGGAACTTTTCTTTCTTAGATTGTCTACATAATGTATTATACTTCTTTTACTGGTTTTAGGGCCAACTATTCAAATTAATGCAACGTTTAGAGAGCACAACACCACATTTTATTCGGTGTATTAAGCCCAACAACTCTCAGTCTCCTGGAGTGTATCAGCAAGGACTTGTATTGCACCAGCTAAGATGTTGTGGTGTCCTAGAAGTAGTTCGGATATCAAAATCTGGATTCCCCACTAGGATGTCTCATCAGAAATTTGCCAGAAGGTAGAGTTTGTTCTAATTTTATGAGTGTGTGGTGTATTGTTCATAATTTTGAAGTTTCGGATCTTCTTGCCCCTTTGTTCTTTATTATAATCCCTTCAATTCAATCTGATTTCTGCACTAGGTATCGATTTCTTCTGCTAGACAATGTTGCATCGCAAGATCCACTTAGTGTTTCAGTTGCAATTCTTCACCAATTTAATATTCCGCCTGAGATGTATCAAGTTGGCTATACGAAATTGTTTTTTCGAACTGGACAGGTGAGACGAATATATGCGGTCTTTCCTTTATTTTTAACTTTCTTGTCCCATTTTTTTATTGATTTTGTTTTATTTTTCTTCAGATTGGGGTACTTGAGGATACTACCAACCGTACTCTCCTTGGCATCTTACGTGTTCAAAGCTGTTTTAGAGGTCACAAAGCTCGCCGGTACCTCAAGGAACTAAGGAGAGGAATTGCCACTCTTCAGTCATGTATGTCTATTTTGAATTCTCAATCAAAGCGCTTTTAAGATAAACCTGATTTATCGTAGTTAGCTGGTTTAATCTAAATTTTGATCACCTGTATTTACAGTGGTTCGCGGTGAGAAAACCAGAAAGGAATATGAAGTCCTACTACAGAGACATAGAGCAGCTCTGCTGATTCAAAAGGAGATGAAAGGCAGTATTTGCAGGAAGAAATTCAAATATGTTTATCATGCATCAATTATAATACAATCAGGTAATTTTCTAATATTTGTTAGAGGCAGCAGTCAGCACTTTTGACCTTTTGTTATAAACTACTTGCTCTTGTTCACGACACTTATATATTTTCAGTAATCCGTGGCTGGTTAGTCAGAAGATGTGCAGGAGATGTAGAATTGCTACATTGTAGAGCTAAAGAGGTACTCCTTTATTCTTTTGGTGGGTTTAACTCCTTATGGAATGATGAATTTCACTAGTGTTTATGTCTCATTTTGAGGATGAAGTATAAGTTATTTTAAATATGTTTCCTTGAGTAGTTATAAAATTAAATTTTTGGGGCCTTTCCCATAGACAACCATTTAGTTGAACCGAAGGGTGTGTTTGATTATGCTTCTTTTGTATGCAAAATGCCTAAGATTACCACTGCATAATGTAGGAAGTAGGAACCAATTACCACGGACCAATTTGCTCATGTGTACCAAATTATTGGTTGATTGCATATACTAAGGCCTATTTTAGGGTTGTATTTTGTTTCTTTATTTGTGTATCTATATTCAAGTGAAAACTATAAATTCAAATATAAATCGTTGATGGTATCAGAGCTCTGGTTTCTGGGAGGTCCTTGGTCTCTTTCTGTTCTCCACGTGCAGGAATGGGGCTGCACGTGAGGGAGGGTGTTAGCTTGACATACATTGTCAGCCCAGTGTTTCACGCTTGTACAAGTCTTGCACAAATTAGGCTCAATTTGTTCACTCTGTTGATCAAACGGCTGACTTCTTCACCAAAGTGCTTCACAAACAACGATTCCAGCATTGTGTTCCAAACTATAGAAAGCTGAGTTTGCGCCGGTGTGATAGGAAATCAATATGATTTCCTCTTATGTACTTAAATCTATGGTTGATTGCATAAACTAATGCCTTAGTTTAGCTTGTATTGTACTTTTTCCGTATTTGTACTGTTGAAATTTTTTATGTGTACCACTCCCCCTTTGAGAGAAGAAAACTCATTCAAACAGAAACCTTTCAAGAAACTTGATTGACAGTGGTTTCACGAACATCTCAGGACCTCTCTCTCTCTTTCTCTCCCGGGGTCCACCAACGCCTCTCAATTTGAGCATAGGAAGAATGGAATTCAGGCACCCACATTAATTGATTGCAATTAGTTGCATAAAAAAGCGAGAGGGTTTTATGAACAGTATATTGAATTGAAGACCTACCCTAGCTTGCCATTGTCCATACCATATATTGATACCTCCTCCATATTCTGTTAGTGGATCTTTCAACTATAACTGGTTTTAAAATCACAAAGCATTGGTTTTTTCATCTTTACCGGGTAAGTTAAAAAAAGGATTTCTTGTCCTATTCGTTTTTACCTTGATGTTTGACTGGATCTTTCGGCCTATAACTTTGTTATAAGATCCTAGTGTAAAATTTGCTTTTCATTTGCCATGGCTAGTGAGGCTGTCTTGTCCCACGGCAGTTCACCTTGTAGTTTGGCACAAAATTATCTGGTATATATGCAAAACTGGTATATTGCGCCCCTCCCTCTTTTTCCCATATGAGATGATAAATGACGAGTTCCCAAACAGGACAACAACCCACATGAGGTGTCGGTGGATCCATCTATCCTAGCTGAACTACAACGCCGAATTCTTAAAGCTGAGGCTGCTTCAAGAGAGAAAGAGGAGGAAAATGACATCATCCGCCAGCAAATTCAACACTACGACAACCGCTGGTCTGAATATGAGCTGAAAATGAAGTCCATGGAAGAAACATGGCAGAAACAAATGAGATCATTGCAATCAAGCCTCTCCATTTCAAAGAAGAGCATGTCTCTCGAAAGTTCAAAGAGGAATTCCAATGCATCAGTCAATACAAAAGACGACAGATACTCCATCAATGGAGTGGTGAGACCTATGAGTGCGGGTCTGAGTGTCATAAACCGATTGGCCGAAGAGTTTGAGCAAAGGAGGCAAGTATTTAGAGATGATGCTAAGTTCTTAGTGGAGGTGAAGTCGGGGGAGGTTGAGGCAAGTTTGGATCCGGAACGCGAACTGAGATGGTTGAAGCAAATGTTTGAAGATTGGAAGAAGGATTATGGGACGAGGTTAAGGGAAACGAAGTTAATTTTGCACAAGCTAGGAGATGAAAGTGGGTCTGGTGACAAGTTGAAGAACAAATGGTGGGGAAGCAGGAATAGCTCAAGGATGATAAATTGAGTCCATGTTTGTAAATAGTGGTTGTAAGTATGTTGTTGGATGTTTGCTGTGGATCACAAGAGTTTTGTTGCAAACGAGAAGGTACGTTTGCGGATCCTAATAGTTTAAATGTGTATCATGTAAGGCTGTTGAAAGTCAAGATCTGTTGCGTGTATTGAGGTCTTGCGTAGAAGTATCTGTAGAATGCGTCAATGTGAAGGTTGATGTGTTGATTTTGATGATATCCTTCTTTTGCTTTGTGAAGTAAGCAAGAAGGAAGTATTTTACCGTTAATTTAACTTGTCTCCCATAAAAGAGTGAAAGGATATATTTTAAGCGTTGTGTGAAGTTGTGTTAGATTTTTAAATTATTTATTTTAAATTTTGAATATAGATAATGTAAATTTTACTTAATTATCGGACCATTTAATATATTTGTTATATATTTTGTTTCTCGTTAATTTTTCTTTTTCATCTTGTTCTATATTTGTGGGTGTTACGTGGGTGGGTCCTCTGTGGAGATAGACGATGAGTTTGAGGGATTTACGTGATAGTTTAAGAGAGAGTTGGCAGTTGGGGCCATCGGGTAGTGAACAATGTAGTGATGGGCAGCATAATCCCTCCAAGTATCTGTCCATCAATTTTTTACTTTTTATTTTTTCAAATTATGTATATACCCCAGGAATTGAGGAATATCCATCTAGAATATTTTTGGAATCTTTCCATTCCGCGTTATGTTCACTCTCTGTCATTCACAATTCTTTTGGAAACGTTTGTCATTCACAATTCAATAGTTGCTTTTGATTTTTTCTATCTTTGCCATTTGTATATTTCATCAGTTTAATTCCAAGAATAATTGGAATATACTATTGGCAAAATTATTGTGGAAGAATCTTTAAAAAAAAAAAAGCCAAACATGAGCCCATAAATTTTCTTATTAATATGAGGAGTAATTTTCATATGCACTAGAAAATATGAAATTATATTTTATGTTTTAAAAATAAAAATAATACTTGAATTAATAATCAAACCCCTGATCTTATATATGATTATACATGTTATCACCACCTACTAACTAACATCCTATACTGTTCTAAAAAAATTATTTTTTTTTTGTTTTTTTTAGTAGGTTTAATATTAAAAAATTATAGTATAATTATTTGTAAAATATTCGGAAAGAATAATATATATTCCAAGAGTGGAGTAAGGAAAAACACATCCTATCCTATATATAAATGTATTCGAGATTTCGAGAAGGAAGAAAAATAAATTGGCGAAGGTAGCAGAAAAAGGACGCGACAGTTGAGGGAACCAATAAAAGTAGCAATGTCTTCGTCAGAAGCTATAAATAGAGACATCAAATCCTTTCTTTAAGAAGAGGAGAGTGTACGCATTGAAAAGCAGACGAGAAAGACATTTTACAGGAGGAGGCGACCAAGAAAAAGCAAAGACGTTCCTTTCGTTTGGTGATTTCCTTGTTAATTTCCCTTTCTCCCTTCAGTTTCAGTTCTATCCGGTGAGTTTTTTTCCCTCTCCTCTCTCTCTAATCCTCCATTTCCGACTTATATCTAATACTTCTGTCTATAGATACAGATAACACATGTATTGATGAGCTTTGTGTATTTACAATGGAGATGTGATTAGAGTTTACTTAATGAGGCGATTTTATGCTTCCATTGACCTAATTTATGGCCTCCTCGGTTTCTCAACAAGATTAGGGATTTTACTTTTGATTTTGATTCAATCAACTATCTGTCTATCTATGCGAGAAAACGGGAGAAATGACAACATCTTTCCCCCTCATTGCGTAATTAAAACTTGTTTCTTTTCTTTTATTTTGAGTGCACGTATTTCTTATTTTATAGCAGGGACTATACTGTCTTTTCACCTTTGATAATAGTGTTTGTTTGACTCTAATTGAAAGTTTCATTTTGACTTCAATATTTTTTTTAAGAAACACTAATTTCAATATATTAAGAAGATTTAAAACAAATTCAATAGAAAGAAGGGAAAAAAGAAAAGAAAAAGAGGAGTCCATTTAAAATTGAGAGATAGAGATATAAGAAGTTCATTTATCTATATTATAAAACAAGGATTTTTTGCAATAAAATAATAAATCAATCCAACGTCTCATATTAATTTGTAATGGTGTTAACACTTTTAGACCATTGAATCATTTTTATACCTCACAACAAGATGTCAAATCAACTTAACATTTACTCACACCCTAAATATATACACAAATATAACTCTTACATCTCTCTACTTTTCTACAACATTTCTCTCTCATCAAATTTTTAAAAAACTTTTAAATGCCATAACTTTAAATTTACAAATTCAACTTTAATAAAATTTATATATTTGAAATATGTTCATCAACACCTACAAAACAAGATCCATTGTGATTATTAAATTATGTATAAAAATATATCCAACTCATTATGATTATTAAATTTACAAATTCAACTTTAATTAAAATTATGTATGAAATATGTTCATCAACACCTACAAAACAAGATCCATTGAAAACAAAATTATGCATATAAAACTTATAAAACATTACAAATATAATAGTATACTTAAACTATTTCTAACTCATTAGTTATTGAAAATATATATTTCTCTCTCATCAAATTTTAAATTATTTTCAAATGCTATAACTTTAAAATAAGTGTCCAACCTACCTCGAATATGGGGTGAATTTTTTTTATATTAGTGTCCAACTTACCTCAAATATAGTATTTTTTCTTTTAAATATACTAATAACACCATTACAATATAAAAGGATCGAAGCAATTTTAGGGCAATAATTTTTTATATTACAATTTGATCTGCCTCAAATATAACATTTTTTTCTCTTTTAAATACACTCATAACATCATTACATTATAAAACGGTTGATGCGATTTCAGGTCTAATTGGACAAGTAAAACACATCTCGAGTGAGGATGGTTATATTTTTAGTTAGATATGTTTCGTTTTTGCGATATCTTAATTATCTGTTTTCATTCCTAAGTAATATACAATCATACACATCTTCGATCCTCACATTTTTCACGTAATTATATTTTATCTAATTATTATTTTTTATTCTTTTTATCGTGCCGGACGGCACGGGTATACCCTAGTTTAAATATAAAATAATACTCCCTGAGCTCTCAGAAAAACAAAACTAATTTAAATTCTGGCTTTGACCAGGTGGTTAATACTGTGATTATTTATACGGGCTGTTTCGATTCAATCCCCTTCCCTTTTTTTTTCAAGAATCACACAAATTTATCTGTCGCTTGTGTCAAAAGAAAAATAAAATGAAGAAAAACTAAATTTAATATAAGTCATGGTTAAAAATATTTTTATAATATTAATTATGTATTAAAAAAAAGCTAAAGTTTTGTATTGATTATGCCCCGAAAGAACCACCAGCAAGTGGTCCAGTGGTAGCGCACTGGGATTAGTGTTGGGTTTAACTAGGAGATCCCCAAGTCAAATTCCGGCAGCCGCAAAAACATCTTGTGGCCAGCGGCTAGCCATTGTTCCGCGAACAGAGATTAATTGAGGTGTGCGAACGCTGGCCTCGAACAGGAATTAATTGAGGTGTGCGAAAGTTGGCCTTCGGAGACAATAACTAGTTTTCAGTAGATTAGTCCCATGGGAATATCTTGTGAAAAAATAAAAAGTTGGTCATTTATTCTAAGAAAAGAAGTTGTTTTGGCAATTATTTATTTACCAAATCTTATGGGCCTATAGTTTGTAGGGAGAATCAAAGCATAAAATTGCCAAACCCACCCGCCCGGTCAGTTATAAAAAGTTAGGTAAAAGTAATGCAAACATAACAAAATAATATTCTTGCACGTGTTTGTTAGACATAATTTTTGGGACGCAAGCAACCATGTTTTTAAAACGTGTGTTTATTTCTCTCAATATTGGGTTGTTTATAATTTCTATTTTTGTTTGGATATCTAAATTACAAGATACTTGATGTTGCAGAACGCGGTTTGCCAATAAAGACTATATTGTTTGACTGGGAGAAATAGAACTTTTAGGTCGGCTGCTGTCTGCTCACAGCATTTATATATCGGGCTGTCAAAATTGTATTGGCTGGCAGCCCGAATTTATTGGAAAAAAAAGGTACACCCACAACATCAGGTGAAGCATATTCCCTCCTGAATTTGCCTTCAGTTTTTGCACCTTTTTCCTGTGATGATTAAAAATGGCTTCTAAACAACCCAATTCCTTAATTCTGTCATTGATCAACACCATTCAATAATTTTGTGCAGGTGGTTCTCCTTAAAGGCTTTGTGGGTGTTCACCAGATTCATAGATATATGATATTTTGTTTGATATTGGTATGAGAGATTGTGAGCTTGTCCAGAATCATGGGTTCCTTGTCCGGAATCTTTCATAGACCAGTTGTTGCAGCCTCTGCAGTTGCCATTGCTTCTATTTATACTGATATTCATGATAAATTTCGACCCCCCAAATCATTAGATACTCCTTCCTTAAAACATCCCAATTCTTCTAATTCACTTAAAGACATAAATCCATCATGGGTGTCTCACGTATCAGTCTCAAAGCTAGCTAACTTATCTTCCGTCACCAGAATTCGGATACCTCTGCCCAACATAAACTACCCAATTCCCAGTAGAGGTCACAGTTCCGTTTCAAACTCTTTGTATTCCTCTGTTACATCCTCTCCTTTTCTCCTCAACTTGTATCAGTCTGCGGAATTGGCCAAAGCTCCAAAGCGAACTGCATACACTGCTACTGTCCCTTCCTCTTCCTCGTCCTCAGAGGTTCTTTACAGATGGCACTTACCAGAGCCCAATGCCATTGATGTATCTGATTGTTCATCGGCAAAATCTAGGACAGTAGTGGTTTTGCTTGGGTGGTTAGGGGCAAAGCAAAAGCATCTTAAGAGATATGCAGATTGGTATACCTCGAGAGGGTTTCATGTCATAACGTTTACTTTTCCTATGGCCGAGATTCTGAGTTACAAGGTCGGCGGGAAAGCCGAGCAGCACATTGAAGTGCTTGCTAATCATTTGGCTGACTGGTTGGAAGGAGAGAATGGAAAGAATTTGGTGTTCCACACCTTTAGCAACACGGGGTGGTTAACGTAAGATTACTTCTTTGCTTTCTCTGTCAATGCAATCTTTGGCTTTCATAGCAGAACCTCTTTCTTGATGCTTTTATTTGTCATTATTTTCAGATATGGGGCTATTTTGGAGAAGTTTCAAAAGCAGGACCATACTTTAATGGGGAGAATTAGGGGTTGTATAGTAGATTCTGCTCCTGTAGCAGCTCCTGACCCACAGGTAAATGTTTGCAGTTTATGGCATTGATCATTAAGAAAACACTGTTGTGGAACACAATAGCGAATATCAAAGACTTGGCATGTGTCTTTTTTGTTCATATAACCCATGATTTGACTTTTTTTTCTTCTTTTTTCTTCATTTTTTTAAATGTAATTGTCAAATTCATATTGAGACTTCATAAAATTATCTGACCCAATGCTCAATTACCATCTCAAATCCATAAGAATGCCGCTACCATGCTGCTGTCACTACTGCATCTCATTAAGTTGGCAATGAACTTCTGTACTTGTTCTCTACTTCATCCAACAAATCTAGCCACAATTTGTGTAGTGCATAACAAATTATTGTATGCATATACACATATTTTAGGTGTTGTGTTTTTGTTACTAAATTTCGTCTGCATTTTTGTTTAGGTCTGGGCTTCAGGTTTCTCTGCTGCTTTTCTGAAAAAGCAAAGTGTAGCGACAAAGAGATGCACAGCAACAAATGAACGGCGAGGATTGCAAGTATCAGGCGAAACCAAAACTGTGTTGGTCGAAGCCAAGCCAGCAATAACTGAAACAGCCCTTCTACTTGTTTTAGAGAAGTTCTTTGAGGTGGTTCTCAATCTTCCTGCGGTTAATAGGTAACATAACTTCTTTGAACCAATCCACATGGCCCTGTTATTATGTGGTCCAATTCTTTCTGGCCAGCCACAACATGGAATTTTCCTTCAAAAGTGATAAAAAAATAAATTAATTTCTTGACCAAAATCTATTTAAATTATTTGTTCCTCTCGAATTTCAGGAGGCTAACTGATGTGGTGGGTCAGTTGAAATCTGGACAACCAAGGTGCCCGCAGTTATATATATATAGCTCCGCAGATAAAGTGATACCTGCAGGCTCCGTGGAGTCATTCATAAAGGAGCAGCAGAGGAGTGGGCGCGAGGTCAGAGCTTGCAACTTTATATCCACCCCTCATGTTGATCATTTTCGTCACGATCCTAAATTATACACTTCTCAGCTCACCCAGTTTTTGGAAGATTGCGTGCTTGCTTGTTGCAAACACTGTTAATTGACTGTTAACCGGTGACAAGTTTCTGATTCTTCTTCTCTTAATTCTTTCATATGAATCGCATATATGTATACAAGTCACAGTTAGTTCATTGATGTAGAGGGTCTTCAAATACAACATATCCAATACTGGTTTCCTTTTCAATAACTATACGGAAATATTCATTTTGTACCCTGCTGTTCACAAGAGATAAAATTATTAATTATGCAAATGCATGAACAGGTATTTAACACAAATCTTTGCACTTCCACTTCTTTTCTTTGGGGGCTACTTGCTTGCTATTATTGTTGTGCGACTCTATTTCCAATTTTCCATATACAGTTTACTAATTTCCTCTTGATCAAACAAAACTAAGGGTGCGTTTGATTGCGAGCATGGAATTTGCATGGAAAGAAAATAAGTTCTAGGCAATTGAATTGCCTAGAATTGAGTTGCATGGAAAATGTCAATTAAATGTGTTTGATTGCCTTAATTTTCTACCCGGAAAATAGTGTACTTTTCCATCTTTTGGTGTTTGATAGACATTATTTTCTATGGTAATTGTAACTTTTTCCAACTTTTGTTGTTTGATAGCTATTATTTTCCATGGAACTTGAACCTTTTTCCATGGAACTTGTATATTTTTTACATGAAACTTACCTGAAAAAACAGATTTTTTAAAAACAGTTTCTTTTTTTTTTTTTTTCAATTTTACTTAATCAAAAAATAGTATTTTGATTTTTGAACAAGTTTACTTCATCAAAAATCAGTTTTTTTTTTTTTAACAATTTTACTTCATCAAAAAACAGCTTTTTTTTTTAGACCACACTTCATTGAAAAACAGTTTTTTTAAAAAACAGTTGTTTTTAACAAATTTAGTTCATCAAAAAACTGTTTTTTTTTTAAAACATTTTTTTTTTTAACAAGTTTACTTCATCAAAAAACTGTTTTCTTTTAAAACAGTTTTTTTTATTTTTAACATGTTTACTTCATCAAAAACTGTTTTTTTTTTAAAACAGTTTTTTTTTTATTTTTAACAAGTTTACTTCATCAAAAAACTGTTTTTGTTTAAAACAGTTTTTTTTATTTTTAACAAGTTTACTTCATCAAAAAACTGTTTTTTTTTTAAAACAGTTTTTTTTATTTTTAACAAGTTTACTTCATTAAAAAACTGTTTTTTTTTAAAACAGTTTTTTTTTTAACAAGTTTACTTCATCAAGAAACAGTTTTTTTTTAAAAACAGTTTTTTTTATTTTTCTAACAATCTTACTTCATCAAAAAACAGTTTTTTTATTTCTGAACAATTTTACTTCAGTGAAAAACAGATTTTTTGAAAACAATTTTTGGTTTTTGAACAATTTTGCTTCATCAAAAAACTGTTTTTTTTAAAACAGTTTTTGTTTTTTTTAACAAGTTTACTTCATCAAAAAACTGTTTTTTTTTTTAAAATAGTTTTTTTATTTTTAACAAATTTACTTCATCAAGAAACAGTTTTTTTTTTTAAAACAGTTTTTTTTCTTTTTCTAACAATCTTACTTCATCAAAAAACAGTTTTTTTATTTCTGAACAATTTTACTTTAGTGAAAAACAGATTTTTTGAAAACAATTTTTGGTTTTTGAACAATTTTGCTTCATCAAAAAACTGTTTTTTTTTAAATAGTTTTTGTTTTTTTTAACAAGTTTACTTCATCAAAAAACTGTTTTTTTTTAAAACAGTTTTTTTATTTTTAACAAGTTTACTTCATCAAGAAACAGTTTTTTTTTAATTTTTCTAACAATCTTACTTCATCAAAAAACAGTTTTTTTATTTCTGAACAATTTTACTTCAGTGAAAAACAGATTTTTTGAAAACAATTTTTGGTTTTTGAACAATTTTGCTTCATCAAAAAACAGTTTTTTTTAAAACAGTTTTTGTTTTTTTTAACAAGTTTACTTCATCAAAAAACTGTTTTTTTTTAAAACAGTTTTTTTATTTTTAACAAATTTACTTCATCAAGAAACAGTTTTTTTTTTTTTTCTAACAATCTTACTTCATCAAAAAACAGTTTTTTTATTTCTGAACAATTTTACTTTAGTGAAAAACAGATTTTTTGAAAACAATTTTTGGTTTTTGAACAATTTTGCTTCATCAAAAAACTGTTTTTTTTAAATAGTTTTTGTTTTTTTTAACAAGTTTACTTCATCAAGAAACGGTATTTTTTTAATTTTTCTAACAATCTTACTTCATCAAAAAACAGTTTTTTTATTTCTGAACAATTTTACTTCAGTGAAAAACAGATTTTTTGAAAACAATTTTTGGTTTTTGAACAATTTTGCTTCATCAAAAAACAGTTTTTTTTAAAACAGTTTTTGTTTTTTTTTAACAAGTTTACTTCATCAAAAAACTGTTTTTTTTTAAAACAGTTTTTTTATTTTTAACAAATTTACTTCATCAAGAAACAGTTTTTTTTTTATTTTTCTAACAATCTTACTTCATCAAAAAACAGTTTTTTTATTTCTGAACAATTTTACTTCAGTGAAAAACAGATTTTTTGAAAACAATTTTTGGTTTTTGAACAATTTTGCTTCATCAAAAAACTGTTTTTTTTTAAATAGTTTTTTGTTTTTTTTAACAAGTTTACTTCATCAAAAAACTGTTTTTTTTAAAACAGTTTTTTTTTTATTTTTCTAACAATCTTACTTCATCAAAAAACAGTTTTTTTTATTTCTGAACAATTTTACTTCAGTGAAAAACATATTTTTTGAAAACAATTTTTGGTTTTTGAACAATTTTGCTTCAGCAAAAAACATTTTTTTTTTAACAAATTTACTTCATCAAAAAACTGTTTTTTTTTTTTTATTTTTTTAACAATTTTACTTGATCAAAAAACAGTTTCTTTTTATTTAGACTACACTTGTGCTAATTGTCTCGGTCTTTGTGCGAATTGCCTGAAAAATAAAAACCAACCCCCCCCAAAGAAAATATTTTCCACCTTTACAAGGAAAAATACATGAATAGTAAAAAAAGTGGGAGTTTGACTCCATGAAAAATAAATGCAATCAAACACTACAAAAGTGAGAATTTGGGTGGAAAAGTCATATTTTCTATGAAAAATATGGCCTATCAAACACACCCTAAGTCTATTTGGCCTTTCTTCTCGTGCAAGCATACCTAAATTGACCGATACAAGCAACACTGATCCCGAGATATACAGGCCCTTTATAAAAATTAAAACTATTGACGCTTTTCATATAAACTTTTTTATTTTTTTTAATAAAAGGCCATGTCCAAGTCATGCACTATGGTCTTTGTATAATATACTTCCATTCGAATAAATATAAAAGTTCTTCAAAATTTGGATAATTGAAAAATGGCAGCTATAACTATTTTAGATGTTTCTAATGATGGTTTAGTAATAACCACGTTCTTTTGCCATATGTTTTTTTTAAGGGTGGTGATGTTGGCACCCCCACAATCACTTGGTAACACTCTCACTAAAAAAAGAATTTCAACTATTATTTCCAGCCCACTTATTTTAATTTAACTCAAAAGTTAATTAACCCACTAATTATATAATTATCCCTTATCTATCTAGTAACAAATTTTGGTGGCACCAAAACAACAAACAAAACCTCCATTAATGTAAAACTCTAAATTTAAAGAGAATGGTATGAACTAAACCTCAATTGATGCAAAACTCAAAATTTAAGAATAATGGTAGAAATAAAGAGAAACTTTGAAATAAGGAAAGGAAAACAAGTAAGAAAAAATTAATGAAAGAGAAACATACATGTTTTTATTTTGTTTTATTGTTTATATTATTTTCATGACATACGAAGGTTTACTCGGTTCTAGGCTTGTACACTCGGCTGCTCTAACCGAGTATGAAATTCCATAAAATGTCAAGCTCTTGGGACCTTCATTCGGTTGAGAGCAGCCGAGTGTTGCTATATTATGCTCGGCTGTGAGCAGCCAAGTGACACTAATCACACTCGGTTGTTTTGAACCGAATAAAGGTCCCGAAAGCATGACATTTTATGAAATTTCATACTCAGTTGAGAGCAGCCGAGTGTATAAGCTTGTAACTCGGTTACGGAGAACCAAGTAAACCTTCTTTGTGCTTTAAACAGAAAATTGTGTTTTTTATTTATATATTTGATATGTATATTATGAAAATAATATAAACAATAAAATAAAAATATGTATATTTCTCTTTCATTAACTATTTCTTACTTGTTTTTTTTTCTTATTTCAAAATTGAGTGATTATGTAGTTTTGCTTGTTTGAGAAGATAGTAAAGAAATTTTGGGGTTAGTTTAGGGTCATTTGTTTTATGTTATTATGTAGTTAATTACTTAATGACATTGTTAATTAATTAAATAGGATATTAATTAATTCTTAAAAATAAGTGAGAGCGATAGGTATAATATGAAAATATTTTTAAAATAAAAGTGTAAAAATAAAAGTGTTAATAAAAATAACAATTTTAACAAATATTTTATAGGGGGACAATATTACCACTTTTTTTTAAGGACCATTGACCTTTTTCAAAAATAAATTAAATGGGTTTGTGATTTTAAATTACTAAACATGATTTGCCACCTGCCGCAACCGCGACTTGGTATGAGTACCTAGTAAATGATGGATCTCACCTTGTCGTGTTAAGGTGGCTTGACGTTGATGTCAGAACAACTTCAACTTTTTGTTGTTTATTCGTTGGACAAAACTAATGGGGGAGATTATTTACGACTTCTATTTTTTTCACTAACACTTTTTATTTTACAAATGTTTCCTAAATTTAATTTTTTTGATCACTAACACCTCTTTATTTAAACTCTTTTGATGTGAAGAGAACATATGATATTTACTCTCCTAATGTGGGGAGAGTAAATGGAATAAATTCGATTAAAGTGAGAAAATTGTCTTTTAAACCCACTGAAAAATTTTAATGTTAAACTTTCCTCATGTGAGAAGAATATATGCTATTTACTCTCCTGATGTGGGGAGAGTAAATCGAATAAATTCGGCCAAAGTGGGGAGATAGTGAGATATAAGGAGGGGTGTTTTAAAGTGTGTGATTAATTTATTACCCATGGATAAATTGATAGATTAATTTTTTTACCTTAGAGTAAATATGTTAATTGAGGGGGGTGTTTGTGAGATATAAGGGGGGTGTTTAAAAGTAGATCTATTCTAAATTAAATAGGGGTGTTAATGAGATAAATGGATGTTGTAAATAGTCTCACCCAAATTAATTGCTTTGTATATTTAAAGGGGGAGACTATTTACAACCTCAATTTTTCTCACTAACACCTCTCATCTTACAAACACCCCCGAAATCTAATTTTTTGATCATTAACACCCCCTATTTACCTCTCCTATTTACTTTAAGTAATTTATATAAAGTATGTAATTAAAAATATAATTAACCTTAACTAAAATTAATCACACACTTTAAAAATAAAATTAACCTTAACTAAAAAAATTAATCTATCAATTTATCCATGGGTAATAAATTAATCTTAAACTTTCTTGATGTGGGGAGAACATGTGATATTTACTCTCCTGATGTGGGGAGAGTAAATGAAATAAATTCGGCTAAAGTGAGGAGACTGACTTTTAAACCCACTGAAAAATTTTAAAGTTAAACTCTCCTCATGTGGGGAGAACATATGCTATTTACTCTCCTGATGTGGGGAGAGTAAATCGAATAAATTCAGCCAAAGTGGGGAGATAGTGAGATATAAGGGGGGTGTTTTGAAGTGTGTGATTAATTTATTACCCATGGATAAATTGATAGATTAATTTTTTTACCTTAGAGTAAATGTGTTAATTGAGGGGGGTGTTTGTGAGACATAGGGGGTGTTTAAAAGTAGATCTATTCAAAATTAAATGGGGAGTGTTAGTGAGATAAATGGAGGTTGTAAATAGTCTCACCCTATTTAAAACTTACAAATAGTTTACTGATCGTTAACTAAGTTGAAAGTTTTTAAGAATATGATTTTGAAAATAAATTACAAATTTTAATGATATATGAATGCAAAAATATATTCAAAAGAAGAGAAAATTGTTCCTGTGAGACCTGCCTTTCCTTATATCTGGCCTTCTTTTTTATAGATGAAATTTGAAAGACATTATAAGATCACACATGTCTTGTAATGATTTACTTTCTGACTAAAGATGAACATTAAAGTACTTTTGACTGTGCATGAACAATAACATATTTGAAAAGCTGCCTCGAGATGCCTTTTATTTTAGATGAATGTTATTTGCACACCAATAATTACTTGGGAATGCTACAATGTTAAAAATGCTTTTATTTATCTATTTGCACACCACTTATACATACTTTTACCCAATAATTATTTATCCTAGAGTTAAAATTAACCTTTTTAATTGCGTATTATATTAAATTATAATTATTTTATAAAATTCAAATGGAATTAAATGCTCTCACACGTTTGATTTCCCCTCCAATCGATCAACAAAGCCAAACTCGTTGCACTCCCATTTTTTTCTCATTTTCTTGATCGAAATGCATTAAAACTTCTATTGATTTAAGAAAATCAAGCACTAAAGCAACATTTTATGAAAGCAAGCAAGAAAATCAAGACTCATGAATAGTAGTGATAACACCATAGAATTGAAGAGGAAAGATAATGAAGAAGCTAAAGGTGGTATACGAGAAAGTGGTGATGAAACAAAGGTATGCTTAATATTTTGTATGTCATTGTGTTTTTTTTTTCATATTTAAGCAATGAATAAATACACAACACTCTAAACATTAAACAAAGTATGCATAACTGTAAATAAAATGACATTCGCTTGATATGGAGTGAAAAATAGTAGTTCATTCGTTTGCAATGTAGCAAAATAGGAAAATTTTGCTGTCATGTCCACTCATTGGATATCAGTAGACAGTCATGGCCTGTAACTTGCTCCATGATAAGCGAGTATGAGAGGTATAATAACCAGACATGTAGCGACCAAGCCCAATTTATTTGTGGGTGTTCATTAACTTAAAAAAATGTTTGGTAATTTGGTGTTATGAGAGTTTTTATTGGTTAATAAACTAATCTTCAAGTAATTCCATTATTTCAGGGATGTATATTGCCTTGTCTCTAGCATTTAGGGAGATTGTCAATATCTTAAAAAAATTGACTTTAGTCAATTTGAAGCAAAGCCTCTCAATCCCGATTGCCTTAAATTAGAGCCTTGTAATAGTGGTGATGTAAGTGTCAAAAAGAGTTGATAGAAGATCTTGAGAGGATCAAAGAAAAAAATGACAAAGTATGGGGCATGTGGTTTTATATTGATTGTAAATATACACTTGAGTGTTTTAGGAGCTCGTGTAGCCCGAACTTTTGGATGGTCATTCCCGAACTTTTGTCACATATAAAGTGTTTGATACCTTTCTTTTTTTGTATGAATGACAACACTTTGATTCTCGTATGTCATGAGTGTGTTTGATTTACTTTTCACTTGGAACAAAACATAAGCCTCACTTGCCAAATAACTGGCAAGAAAGCATGCTTCACTCGCTGGACATCCGTCTTCTAGTTGCCCTATAATCAATTAATGTCTAGCGAGTAATATACTAGTTAGATATCAAGTAGCGTAAATTAGGCAGTAGATTTTATTCATTCTAAGATTTTCAATCTTGGACATTCGTCTTCTAGTTGCACCCCAGTCACTCCATGTCTAGCGAGAAAGTAAGCTTCACTCGCTAGATATCCGTCTTCTGGTTGCCCCATAGTCACTAAATGCTTAGCAAGCATTATCACTTTAGGACATGAGGTCAATAAGTTCTTCTTCTTCAAAGTAAACTTTTCCTTAATTAAATACTAGTAATGTATGTAAATTACTTTTGTTCTTCTTCTTTGCAATAATTAGGAAAATAAATTATTTTAACAGTTAATATTGTACTTGTTTACATATATCTAAAAATGGTTCATTGAGTAATGAGTGGTGGAAATTTTTCGCATATGTACCTGGAAATTTTTTATTAACAAGAAAGAAATGATCAAAACATGTATGGCAATATTTTTAAAATCTAAAAATGGAACTTAAATAGTGTAATACATGAACATTAAGTTAAAGCAAATACATTAACAAAAAAAAAGTACCAAACATAACTACATTAAGCCAAAGGCAATTATATTTACATAAATATAACTACTTATTTGTTTTCTTTTATGGTGGGGTTTTGCCTTTTTTGGTAGCTCTACTTGCTGTTGGGGCTTTTGTTGTTGTACTTGCAGTCTTTGTCGGGGCATCCTCATATCTCTTCTTTCACCTAGTCTCCGACTCCGGCATATTCTTTTATACCTTGTCTTGCTTCGATTCAATTTTTTTTGCATCCTTGAGCATATTGTATACTTCTTTCGCAGCTTCTACGATATCGTGTGATTGGCTATTCGAAATTGCATTCCCTAGCAATGCTACATTAAAATAAATAATATGACCGGATATAGTAGCCAATAAATAATTAAACCGAAAGTATATGTAGTCAATACACAATTAAAATGAAGGTATAATAAATAATTATAGTGACAGAATACCTTCGATCGATTCCATATTGCATATGCCACGTAGCTCTTAAAGCTAGTAAGTACCATTTATCAACTGGACCTCTATCTTTTTAGGGAGAGAAAACACCGCCGCCATTGCTAGAACTATTACTCAGGCCTGGACTTCATTATTAAGTACCGATTTATCAACTTAACCTCTATCATCTTCGGGGGGGAGGGGGGGCACCGTCGCTAGCACTTGGACATTCGCTATGACATTCATCAAGTTGTGGAACCACTTCTTTTAATTATAAGGATAGCTCGATTGGCTCATCTCTCTCAACCCAAAGAGTTTGACTTTGTTCACCAATCTCCGACTTTAATGCATTTGGTGGATTAACCTTCATCTTTTTGTACCTGACATATATCTTAGCTGTAGCACCAGCATCAAACTTTACTTTTAGTTGCCTCTCTGAAATTGTCATCGGATTGTTTTTCGTCATATCTAATAACATAAAACAATAATAATTATCCATTGGATTGATCTTAATCAGGAATGGAGTAGCGGAGTACTTGAAAATATGAATTACCTCTTTCTTTCCTTAAAAGTAAAATATTTTAAAATTATTTTCTCATGATCTTGAATTGTTGTAGCTAAATATAGCACTACGCCATATGCACATAGTATACACACATACATATGAACTTAACTTTAAAATAAAGCTAAGTCACAGTTACCATAACTGAGGCAATATAATACAATTATTGAAGTTGAATCCCAATGAAATAACATTTAACAAATTCAAGAAAGGTCTATTCTCTATAGTCTAATTCTAAGATCTTAAGGAGCATATACACAAAAGGGAAAGTTTATTAACATTTACTTTGTTTATTTCCGGAACCTCGTAAAGCCCCTTGAGAATGCTACTTAAGAAGACAAAATTTCGAACCTTAAAATAAATCCATGAAACAAAAAAGCATATGCAAGCAGTAAGTCTTACTTGCTAGACATTGGGTGACTATGGTGCAACCAGAAGACGAATGTCCAGCGAGTGAGACTTACTTTCTCGCTAGACATGGGGTGACTGATGTCCAGCGAGTAAGACTTACTTTTCAACCTATAATATTAATGGACAGTGATGGGCAAGCCACATGGACAAAATAATATCCTCAAATTAAGAGAAAGGTACGGAGTAAACACATCGTAACACCGGATTATCACATATAAAAGTGTAAAATTACTATAATAACCTCAAATTACCAAACTTTTGGTGAAGACTTAAGCAATTGAATAAAAATGCCAAAAAAATAAATTAAAATTATTAACAAAACAGAAAATAAAAACGCCACAAGGCTATGTAGAGATTCAATCAATGGTTTTAGAAAAATCTCTTAGGGAGTTGAGTTTCTAAATGAACAATTAATCTCTCTATTATAGATTAGGTCAAAATAGGTCAAAATGTGAAACTTACTTGGTTGGTGATATTAAAAATGGAAGCAGGGAGATGATGATACCGATAGTGAAGCTTGGGATGATGATACTTGTGATGAAGACGAAGACATAAAATGAAGAATGGCTGAGTCTGTGCATGCGTTCTTTTGAAAATAGGGAGTGGTGGAATGCTTTTCTCTTTTTTTCAATTTAATTATTAACTTATTACTTAATGTACCCTGCTAAAAAATACACGCATGATTTTGCAATTTGCTAAGAAAGAATTATTAGAATACGTAAAATATGTCATTAATTTAAAGAGGGGAGGGGTTTGAAGTTTGACCATTTGCAAAACATCTACCCAGGAATGTTTGAATCTCATAAGAAATTATTTTATACACGTATCAATATTATACTTTTACACAAGAAGAGGAGCTAATAACATAAAATTTTACTCTACATACATGTCAATGCTCTATTCTCTCTTAAAAAATGGACTAAAACTAATTTTCCATTATCTTTACTTATTTTTCCTTTACCCCTTAATGTCATATTTATGCACAAGAGAAGTCAACTCATTAGTAGGGGTGTTCAAAATCCAATCCAAACCGAGGAACCGATCCGATCCAATCCAATCCAATCCAATCCAATCCAATCCATTTTTCCTGGATTTTATGGATGATTGGATTGGATCGGATGTAAAAATTGAAAACCGAAAAAATTGGATAAGTTTCGGTTTTATATGGTCTACAAACCGATTTAAACCGATCCAATCCAATATTAAAGACTTAAAGTAGTAATTTTGTAATATTCATAAAATAAGGGGCTGTTTTGTAATATTTGTAAGATAAGGGTTTTAATTAAAATAACAATTAACATCTCAGTGAGTCAGTGATCTCACGAAGTATAGAATTGCACTTTTGCAGCCACTTTACCTAATCCCTAAATAAAAAAAAAACCTAGGTTTGAGCAGTGAGCACGATTCATTGCGCCGCACCAGGCACCACCCTTAAGAGTTTTCATTTCACCTTTTATGCATATTTGTTGGCAGCAGTGGCAGCGACAGTTTGGTTGAAAATTTGAAATCTAGTTTTCATTTCACGTTTATTAAATTGATGTACTATTATTATTATTATTATTATTATTATTATTATTATGTATCACAATATAATAAAGATCCAGCCTAAGCCAGCTAGCCTGATTAAGCGGGATGGCTAGTTTATTTTTTTTTTATTATTATTTAAATAAAAAACTTTTTGGCTAGCTGACTCACATTGTATATTTGTATAAGATTATGTTAGATGCATCAAATAAAGAATCGGATCGGATGGAAACCGATCCAATCCAACATTTAATTGGATTGGATTGGATTGGATTGGATTGGATTGGTAAAGTATATTGGATTGGATTGGATGCTAAAACCTAAAACCGACATCGGATCGGATCGGATGCGGATGGTTTAAAATCACCGGATCGGATCGGATGGACACCCCTACTCATTCGAGCAACATCAAATCTCAAACTTCTCCCTAAATAAATTTAATTCTAGGAGAAAATCACTTAAAATCTTCCTCTAACTCTCTTTTATTTTCTCTTTATATTTAAAGGCTTCGTAAACTTATCTTCAAATATTGAGATAAAGATAGAGATTCATAAATACCAATAACTATAAAATAAAAGCACAAATTTATATTTTTTTAAAAAATAATTAACATTTAATATCTTTAAATACTCAAAAATTGAAAAAAAAGGGGTGATTGGTGAGGATTAAAGAGATTCTTCTCACATATAACTTTTTTTTCGAACTTATCCTTCTCAAATATAACTTTTTCTTTGAACTTATCCTCTAATTTGGAAAAAAACTATAGACTAAGTTTTGAGATTGCTCTAATTTACTTAAAAAATAAATCAAGTGAAAACATAGAAAATAAATTTTATTATTTATAATTATTTTATTACTGGCCGAAAAGTAAAAAAGGACAAAAGAAACCCAAACAGCAACCAAACTTTAATAAAAACGACAGTATGTCGGGAGTCTCCAAGTCTGCAGCCCCACCCACCGTAACCGCACTTCCCTTGTTCAGTAAACTTGAAGAAACAAACCAACTAATCCCCACGTTTGATGAGATGCGATTCCTCTCTTCCACCAATTCGACCGTCGGTTGAAGGGGCCGTTTATTAGGGTTTTCCCTATTTACCCCCCAATTTCCATCCCCCTTTAAATTCATCCTCATTTTCATCAATCCAACTACACATCAAACCCTCTCTCTCTCAATCCATGGCGGGGATATGCATAAACGAGACCTTGAGGGACGACGAACTTGTTGCGATTTTGGCCAAATTGGAGAGTGATAAGGATAAGGAAGTGTTTGGTCTGGTGTGCAAGAGGTGGCTCCATTTACAGAGCACCGAGAGGAAGAAGCTGTGTGCACGAGCTGGACCCCACATGCTCCGAAAGATGGCGGCTCGGTTCACTCGTCTCCACGAGCTCGATCTGTCGCAGTCGGTGGGTCGGTCCTTCTATCCCGGAGTTACGGATGCTGATCTATCTGTAATTGCATCTGCCTTCACTTACCTGCGTGTCCTCACCCTTCATAATTGCAAAGGTAAATTTACTTTTTGCTAATTTACTTTCCAGTTTTATCTTAATTTGCAGACTTTTTCATTCCTTTTTAAGATATTATGAGTAATTCTCTGTCATTAATGATTAGCTAAATGGATTTCTTGCCAAAAATATGTAAAGTAACTTTATTACCTGATTTTGATCATTGATTGCATTTACTTATTCCAGGTAGTTAGCATATTTTCACTGTTTTGCTAAATTAAAGAACATTTTTTTTTCTTGACAAGTCTAAAAAGCTTATTTTGGTTTAGGCGTCTTTATTTCGCATTTGGTGTGATTTTGATTATGTTTCGACGAAAATAAATTCATTTTGTTTCTAGTATGAAAATTAGCTTCAGGTGAGGGTATAAAATTGAGCCTTCGAAATTTGGGAAAACATATTCCTTTTCAATGGATGACATATAATTTGAGATGGGATGTAGATGATGATTGTGAATTTGTTCCGGAAAATGCATGAAGAAACCTGGGTGATGTGGAGAAAGAAGTAATTTTGGTGGTTGTCCTCCATGTAATTCAGTTTGAGGACTTGTCAATTTGGCATGCCTCACCATTTTCATATTGAACTTTCTTAATGGATGCAAATTAGTTAAGGTCTGTTAATTTGCATCTGTCTAAGAAGCTTTACTTTTTTAAGTTTGAGAGGTGTTTTCTTGACCATTATTTCTTCAAATCCCCAGCTTGTTCAATCTATTTGCAAGAATTATTATTTTCTCACTCTTATGTTTTTCACTAAATATGTATAGTTATATAAAATTGAAGAAAGTTGTTCCCTTTTTCACTGTAGCAGTAAGCACATATTCCCATATTACATCTAACTTTGTCCTTTGTTTGTTGAGAGGGATTTTCAGTTGAGATAATTTTTTGTTCAATTTTAAACTCCGATTTTTTGTGTTTGGATATAATTGTTATTTGTTAAGATCAAATCCTTTTATAGGCTAGCATGCTTTAACTGCTCTCGGGGTTTTCGACTATTGAGAATTATTGACTCAACAGTATAACATCTATTTGTTAAGATCAAATCCTTTTATAGGCTAGCATGCTTTAACTGCTCTCGAGGTTTTCGATTCTTCAGAATTATTGACTCAACAGTATAACATCTGCCAGATGCTTAGCTTGCAAGTGAAATTCCTTATTTTACAGGTATCACAGATGCTGGAATGGTGGCAATTGGTTCTGGTCTTTCTTGTCTGCAGTGCTTGGATGTATCTTATTGCAGAAAGATAAGAGACAAGGGGTTATCTGCTGTTGCTGAGGGTTGTAATGACCTAAGAAGTTTGTACCTCGCCGGTTGCAGATTTGTCACAGATGCGCTATTAATCTCTCTTTCCAAGAACTGTCACAATCTAGAAGAGTTGGGTTTGCAAGGATGCACAAACATAACCGAGTCTGGACTCGGCATTCTTGTTGATGGTTGTCAGAAAATAAAGCAATTAGACATCAATAAATGCAGCAATGTCGGAGACATCGGAATATCCAGGGTAACAAAGGCTTGTTCATCTTCTCTGAAGACATTGAAGCTGCTGGATTGCTATAAACTTGGAGACGAATCTATATTATCCGTTGCCAAATTCTGTAAAAATCTCGAGACACTTATTATTGGTGGTTGCCGGAACATAACAGACGAGTCAATAAAGTCATTGGCTGCTTCTTTAAGTCATAATCTTAAGATCCTTAGGATGGATTGGTGTTTAAATGTTTCCGATTCTTCATTGAAGTGCATCTTCTCACAGTGCAGAAATCTAGAAGTTCTTGACATAGGGTGCTGTGAGGATGTATCGGATGCTGCCTTCCATGGTTTAGCTGGTGAAGGATCTGTGTTGGGCTTGAAAGTTTTGAAGGTTAGTAATTGTCCAAAGATAACAGTTGCGGGAATAGCCATGCTTTTGGAGTGTTGTAACTTTCTAGAATATCTCGATGTGAGGTCATGCCCTCATGTTACTAAGGTGGGATGCGACGAAGCTGGATTACAGTTCCCTAAATTTTGTAAAGTTAATTTTACGGGGAGTTTAGCGGAGCCCGATGTGTTGATTTGAGGCCTAGTTTGGAATGTCCTGGTAAAGTTATTGTGTACTTCTAGTAGAATATATTCCAATCAAGGGCTGCTTCTGATAGATTAATCGGTTAATACAACAAAAGATGAAGTCTTTCTTTACTGTCAGTCTTCTGCCCTGCTCTTCTCATGTGTACATGTTGAGCAATCGAAATGGATTTGTAGAATGTTTAGCCTTTTTCATATGTATCTCTCAGCGTTGCTGTACATTATGCATGGCAGTTCTACATTGTTCTTAGCTGCATCTTATTCATTTTTCTTTACTTTTTATTTGGTTTTTATTGTGAAGTGGATATTGTTCCTGATTTGAGTTTGGATGTTTGCTTAGCATTATTCTGTATGATAGTTGATCAACATTTTGTTATTTTATGGTGTGAAAATATTTTTGTTTAAGAGGTGGTGACTGAGTAATAATAGAGGCAAGTATTCCAAAGGTGCTGATATTGGGTTTGACAATTTTAGAATAATATTGTCTGTCCAGCAAAAGTTAGGTAATACTGTCTGTCCAGATTCTCGAGAATGATGCTCTTCGAAATTTTCAGATTTTAGAATAATATTGTCTGTTCAGTATGCTGTTCTTTGAATTTTTAAGGTCAGCTAAGCAGTCCTTTGATTGGATACGTAAAATGATATTTTCTGTTCAATAAATGTCAGGGGGAGTCGGCGGGGATCCAATCAATGTAAAATGTGGGAGATAATTTACCAAAAAAGGGAAAAAGGGAGGGGGGGGGGGGGGGGGGGGGGGGGGGGGGGCGGGCGCAATGGGAAATGTCATTCTCTTATCTCTAGAAATTGCAAAACATTAATATAGTATATGTGGAAACATGCTTGGTTCCAAGGAGGTGCTCCATACGAGTATATTTAAAAGCATAAGTTATTAAGATTATACAGTTATAAGACGCGTGAAGATGTCTAAACAACCATGTCTTTTATTCAAGCAACTAGCTAAGTGCATGCTTTTGCTGTGGTGATTCAGTGCTTGAAATTTGCTTAGATCACCTTTTGAACTATTCTTAGTTTGCATATTCTTGGTTCTATCCTGTAGGTTCATTTTAATTTCCATATATGATTTTTTGGTCTAGAAATGATGATCGAACCTGCTAAGTAATTTTGAAATCATTAAACAAGATGACCCTATATAAATTTGATCTGCCCATCAAGTTGGAGGAACAACTAACTAATTTACATGAAACTGGATCCCCACAACAAGGAGAGTACATCAGATTGCCATATTTCATCGTACTGGGTTCAAAGCACAAATAATACGTGGTAGATCAGGTTATCCTCTAATCACCCAGTACGATGAAATATGGCAATCTGATGTACTCTCCTTGTTGTGGGGATCCAGTTTCATGTAAATTAGTTAGTTGTCTACGTCTCTTCATCTCATATCATGCAAATGGTTAAATCACACAGCACACGGCCACTAAATATTATGAATTCTATTTTGTCAAATGCTTTGATTTATCAGCACATTTCTTTGAACAAAACCAAAGGAAACATTGGTAACATACACTGTACAGCATTGATATTTAGAGCTCTGTTCACTGAATATACAATTGGTGAAGCAGAGGGTGAAAAACTGCCTCTGTTTTGATGTATTTTTTGATGGAATTGTGACTCACTGAACTTGAGAGAGTACCTGTTGAAGGTAATTGAAAGTTTTCTGATAATTTAGGAATCCCATAAACCAGAAGTCAAAATTATCCACAGTAACTATCTCTATGTACTTAAGCGATGGTTTTTCCACATTCTTGCTCTTGTTTGTTGTCTTTATCTTTCGTAATGGGATTGATACCTGCATTGATTTGGTAGTAGTCAGATAAAATGTAAAGTTATAGACAAGGAGAATATGGAATAATCCACAGATAGAGAGAAAAAGGTGTTACCTTGTAATGGATTCTAACCATTTCTCCTGTTGGAGAAGAGATTTTGATTGATCTTTCACTGCGAAAGGCAAATTTTTCTGTGGAGATAAAGAGAAGACCTGAGATTGGTCCAGCTGTTGTTGACAAATGGCAGTGGAAAGTCTTCAACAACTTCTCTCCTTCTCTAACACTGAAATTCTGCTTGAATACTTTAGCTACCCCTCCTACTTGAAGAATTTTGGCTCCTAAGCTTAACTTCCTCTTCACAGTTTCAGTTATTTTGGGTCCTAGTCTCACTGCAACCGGAAAAAATAAATAAGGCTTGGGAAAAAATTGTATCCTAATCCGACGTCATTTTATCAAGAATAAATTTGAAAATGGCTATAAAAAAAAATAAAAACTGCATGTTGTTTACTGATGTTATACGACAGTAGGAATCCATGTTTACAAAAATGTATTTGATAAAGACAGAATGTCAAAAAATTCAAAAACTCCAAATCATTTAATATTTTTAACATGTGTTCACTATCTTCTCATAAACTGAGTCAGAAACATAATTTTGATGGGAACTCATTGACTGAAGAAATGTTTTAGGAGGAAAATGGGATTTAAAAGAAATTATCCTTTATTTGTTGTTAATGCAAGTAAATGTTTACCATGTTCTCGAAGCCTTAGTGCAAGATTGTCGACTCTTTCTCTGTGCTTGTTCATCTTATTGTTCCTTGAATCTACTTTATGTGCACATTCGAGGCGCCGCTGAGCTAGGTGTGCTGTTGAAATGATTGGAATCTGAATAGCACATCCTGCAAGTGGATTCTTCATATTTGATGAATTTTTCTCAGGTTTGATCTTGGCCCTTTGATCTCAGGTTTTTTGTCTGCAACAATTTGCTTTTCTAATGTAAGTGGTGAAGGCTTGAGAAAATTCTTAGATTGTTGGATATTCTGTAAATGAATTTATAGGGAGAAAATCAATTGGTGAATCTTGACTTTTAGTTGGATGAGTCATATATGCATCATCAACAATACTAAAGGCGGATTTATGAAATCTCACTGACACCAAACCTGTTTTAAATTTCAGCAGGTTAGTTGGTCAGCTGTTTAATAATTCAAATACAACATGCATCATGTTTGCTTCCTTTTTCTTATGCTGACTGTGTGCATAAGTGGAAGTAAAACCTTTGAGCTGGAATTTTAGCTTTGTGATGCCAGGCCTCTTTTTATATGGTAGGATAAAGTTAGGAAGAAAAAAGTATACCAACCAACATGCTGAATGGTATGAACTATATAGTTATATAATATATCAATTACAGAAGATTGCAAGTCAAAAGACTCAGAATTGTCCATTGATTTGGAAAATTTGATTATGGTTATGCCCTTACGAAAGGAGTAATGAGAGGATACGTGCACTAATTGGTTTTCAATAGTGGAAATCCTTGTCACAACATGATAGGATAAGGAGCCTATATTCTTCTCTCTAATAGAATTTACTCGGAATCTTGTGCATATTCTCCCTCAGGTGTAATGAATTTTGGCTGTAGGCCCAAATTAGAGGTAGCCTTCTCTAATTGCCTATGAAAAGAGTGGAAGAATCTAAGTCAGGTCTTGATCGCGCTTTTTAGTGGACATATGACTAGATTATCCAAATCTGCTATTTTTTGAATAACTTTTAGGGTCCTTTTGATAACAATATGAAAAATAAAAATAGTTGATTTTTGTGAGAAGTTGGAAAATAAGTTGAGACGTGGTGAGATTGTCTTCTTACTTTGTTGCTTTTTTCATGGAAAGTTTTTTTTCCCAGTTGAGGGAGAAAAATTTTCCACAAAAAATAATGAAGGATGTACTCATAAAAATGAGTATGAGATGGAGAGCGTCTCATCACATGCCTCAATTTATCTCCCAACTTCTTACCCAAATCAAGTGTTTTTCTTATCATTTTTCATGTTGTTATCAAACGGAGCCTTGGACTCTTGAATTTTCAGGCTTGAATGATATTTATTATTTGGAATATTAAGGGTGGTTATGTACCCATGCTCATGAGAATCTAATTTCAATTCTTAGAAAGAAAATCCTTCTGCAGCAACACCTCAAGTAGGTTCAGTAATAATATGAGTCAGCAATTTGAGTGTGCATTGTTTAATTATTTGTAATGTGGGTAGTTACTTCCAAAGTTTTCACCTCGACTCCAAGAAAAAATATGTTCCTCTCTAACACAAGAATTTGAAATCTTAGATATCCGTGTTAAGTGAGTGAATCCTCATTGACCTGAGCTGATTGGGTGGATCCATTGAACACTCAACTGCGTTATATATCATAGTAGTTGATGGATGTCCAAGCTTTACGTCTCTTCTTTCTCCATTTATGTGGACAAGCAAAAACCTTGTGACATGTGTATGTCCGTTGGTTTGTTAGTAAAAGAAGGGGTCTTGGAAAGAAGATATGGTCAATGAAATCAGACAGTGTTAATTGATAAAGCAATAAAAGTTATTTCACTTGCAACTATGGAAGCACAGCCCCATATATACATCAACGTACGCATTTCAAAGTTCTTTTGGTATTCCTCTTTTAATCAGATGCAGGCGTTCGGTTAGTATCATGAACCTCAGGTGTAAAGAAGTAATTTGTAGACCAGCCATGCATGAAATTCTAAGAAAATGCAAGATAAGATACTTTTAACTCTTTAACTTTCATTTGTCCTTTGTTCATGAGATAAAATTATTAATAACTTCCCTTGTTTTGTGGAATAGAGAGTCACCACATCTTTTGCCACATCAGCCCTTTTTGTTTCACATGTTGAATCGTTATCTTACTCTTTGAATTTTCAGAGTAGTATATTTGATATGTAGAAAACCGATAAGTTGGGTTTCCAATGACGAGTTGCAAATGTATGCCTGTTACTAATATACGTTTTTAAAATGTCTGATTAGGATTATATGGAATTGAAAATTGCTTCTATGAGCAATTGTTTCTGTTTTGTTACAGGAGCTTCATGGCCCGATCAGGGTATTGAGATGGCTCAAGGATACTTCGATATCGTATCAGTCGTTCCTTGTAGTTTTCCTGACAGTATCTTCCTTAATAATATGCCGAAATGGTCAATTGCTAAATTGAGTTACTCCTGGTTCTCGTTCTTTGGTGGATGCGGGGTTTAGTTAGAGAATATCAAATATTAAAAAAAAGAAAAAAGAATCTTGATTTCATTCGAGCCTCCTTATTAACTTTCAAACTGTAAAGTCTTTAATTCAATTGCCACATATTCTTTTTCCAGTATTGAGGGAATTGAACACCTAGAGTTAAAAGAAATAAAAAATCGATTTAGGAGTTGAAGAATTACAAGATGAATCTGCAAGGAAATTTTTTATTGTGCGGACCGAAAACCTAACATTATTATCCTGAGAAGTGTAAAACCTCAATATAAAATGTAAACACCCTTTCAGAATTTAATTTATAGCCGACTAACTAAGGGATAGAGTTTCATTCTGTAAAGCCTCGAAAATGGATGGTACATTGTTCCTCTATATTCCATATCATATACAGCTTATGAAGTACAGAAAATAACTGCTTGTCTCTAATTCTCATCATCCTCCCCAATCTGTTATTATGGTGAGGAGATGCACTAAAATTTCTTTAGGATCCAATTCTGTCTGCCTGTTCATGTTGGGGCTTCCTAGTATTTGGTTGATCACAATTGTATGTATACCATTTACTATAGGAGTTCCCAGAGAATTCTTTGGGGGAGCATTTTACTTTTTCTTCATTGATTTTATTCTTTCGATAAATCCTGAGATTCATATGATTTAGTAATAATGAATACAGATGCATTAGGACTATAATTGGATCATAACACACAATCATTGAATAATATGACACTATATTATCAAATAGCATCGGTGGTTTCATTTATCAACACATCACTTCCGACTAAATGAAAGGAAGCCTTGCTAGCAAAAACTGTACAGAATTCTTATCTAGAGCTTTGAATGTACAAGCAGCAAAACAGAGAACGAAAAACTGTCTCTGATTCGATCACAATCTTGAGTGTATTGTCATCACTGAGTTTGAGAGATTGCTTGTTGAAGATAATTGAAAGTTTTCCCGTAGTTTAGGAATCCCATAAACCAGAAGTCAAAATTATCCACTGTAACTATATCCAAGTACTTCCGTGATGGTCTTTCAATATTTCCGCTCTCATTTGCTCTCTTTATCTTTCTCAGTGGGATCGAGACCTGCATAGAGTAGATATTGTTCACTTAACATGTAGGATTCTGAACAAGGCTGAGATCAAATAATGTCATAAGTAAATATTGTGTAGCCGAAAAGCCCAAAAAAAAAAAAATTAAAAAATGTGTTACCTTGTAATGGATTCTAACGAGCTCCCCTGTTGGCGAAGATATTTTGATCGATCTTTCACTGCGAAAAGCGACCTTGTCAGTGGAGATAAACAGAAGGCCTGCGATTGGACCAGCTGTTGTTGATAAGTAACACTGAAACGCCTTCAACAGTTTCTCCCCTTCTTTAATGCTGAAATTCTGCTTGAATACTTTAGCTACTCCTCCTACTTGAAGAATTTTAGCCCCCAAGCTCAACTTCCCCTTTACAGTTTCAGTTATTTTGGGTACTAACCTCACTGAAATAAACAAGAAGAAATTTAGATATTTATTAGTTAATTTGTCACCTTCTAATGATATAGCACAATAGAAGCAATCCATTTTAGAGGGGTTTGACTTGAAACTCAACATCTTAGAATTTTCCTTTTTAGTCCAAGACTTATTATGAAATCAAATAATTTATACTTTGGTTTTTGTTGATAGAAGAAGATGGTTACCATGATCTCGGATCCTGGCAGCAAGACTGTCTGCTCTTTCCGCACTTTTATTATTCTTATTTATTGCTAAGTCTACTTTATCTGCGCAACAAGACAACACAATTAGCGAGAAATCGACTTAAGTTTAGCTATGCATGTCTACAAGAAATAAGAAAAAAGACCCTTATACTAATAAAGATTCTTACTTTGTTTCAGTCCGGAAGATCCTTTGGAATGAGGATGATCCATTAAAAGATCCCTCCGAGACCTGTCAGCTAGGTACATTGTCGAACTCATAGGAATTCGAATAAGATGTTCTTCTATAAGAAGTGAGTTCTTCATATCTAACGAATTGGATTGATTTGATCTTGTTTACTTATTTGTTTGCAACAATTTGCTTCTCTAATGTTAGAGGTGAAGACTGAGAAGGGTTTTAGGATAAATGATATTCTGCAAATGAATTTATAGAGAAAAAATGGTAGTTGGTTGATGTTGACCTTTTAGTTGGATGAGTCATCTATGCCTCATCAAAGATAAGAAAAGATTCAAGAAATCTCAGTGAGACTAACCCTTTTGGAATTGGGTCTCCGAAATTAAATAAGTCGGTTAGTTGTTTATTCATTTAAAGATGACTGGTAAGCGTCAAATTTGCTTCTTTTGCTTATATGCTGACTGTATGTGGAGGTGGAAGTAACCTTTTATTTTAGCTTTGTGATGTCTGGTTGCTTTTGAAACTGTAGATGAAAAGAAAACCTAAAAACACATTCTGACAGTACGTATTGCTAAATTAACCAGATAACATACTGCATTGTGTGGTTAGGAGAAGGGCTCATGTGCTTCTCTGGGAGGCGATTTCCTTTGGATCTTTTTGAATATTCTTAGGGAGGTGTAATGATTTTGAGGCAATCTCTTACGTTTCTTCAACATTTTCGCATTTCCATGAAAAAGGTTTTACTGTAGAATGACAAGTAATTGGATTCTTGTAACAATGAATTCATAAGAAGAGGTACTAGGTGTTTAAATTAATTGACTAGGCAATAAAAGCTTCTCACATGCAAAGCCACTATCCGAGGTGTAAACTAGTAGGTTGTGGCCTTGTTTGCCAAACCATTAATTGAGATAATTAAAGACCATTAATACGTTTCCATTGTTGGTGGAATAGAACATCATTGCCACATCATCCCCATTACTCTCACATGCAGCTGCTCCATTCAGAGTTTTTTTAATCAGGAACCTTGAGTTTTATTTATTTTTTAATAAAATGCTAATTTCAACTAATTCATTAGCTTATTTAGTTATTTATTATGGTGATACCCAGTACATTGATATATTATGCCTCAAAAAATAAACACGACGCTTAATTTGGATGTCCTACAGGAAAAGTGAGACGTGTAATTTCAAACGGAGGGAGTATATGATGGGGTTTAAGAAATTCTTTGGTATTCTTTTCCTTGTTTCCTGTAGGTTTTTGTTCATTGTTAATTCTTTTGCTCATCAATATGAGGTGAAGGCATATAATTAATTTTGTAAATTTGTTTCTTCTATGGAAAAAGTTGGGAAATCACACCCTACCCCACATATCTGCTGGGTTCAAACAAGCAAAATAATATGATAACTGGGCCAGCTATTTAACATGGTAGTTATTCCGGTGGATTGAATAAACACTAAACCGCGTCATAACAAAAATACATGTCCAACTTTTTATCTCTTCTTAACCTATTGAAGTGGGTAAGTGCAGAGCTTGTGACAAATGTAATGTCGATTTGTTTAATTGTGAGGGAAAGCAAAGGTCCTACAAATATCCATGACCAAATCAACTCATAAAGTATTAATTATGACTTAATTGGTAAGGTAACAAAAACAGCTCACATGCAAAAAGTCACAATTTTATATATACATCAGCCTATGCCTTGTTAACATATTCCATGTATATTGGTATATATGTTTTTATCATTAAGGGTAGTTTAGTCTTTGTAGTGGGTTAGGGCTTTTATTATGTATCAGTCATAGTGCATGTGATTATTTGACGATTAACAAATGTGAAAAAAAATTAATGATAATTACATAAGAGACAATTATATATGCAAATTAAATGTTCGAACATAAATTAATTTAGAAACAATTTTACAAGAATATTATGATTTGAAGATAACAATTAAGGTACATAATAAAAAATTAAAAATAAAACTGTGGTAAATTTTTATTTTTGCTTTCTAATTCACCCGTTAGAGTTTATTTTGTTAGCATGTAAATTTAGTTAGAAAAATATTGTTCTTAAACTATTTTCGACTTCTACCAAAGCAATAATATATTAGGTGATTGTACATTATGGTTTTTATGTAACACGGTCCTCTAGCTAAAGATACAAAATTAATTTGACAAATAAGGCTACTCTAGCTAGTTGGTGTGATGTTAGTTTTTTTGAGTTTAATTTATTTATCCGAGATACATTGGCAAATTCAATTAAAAGATAGCTTATAGAATATGAAAAATATTTATATTATTTTTATGTTTGAATACCCTGTAAGAGATTGATACGATGTTAGTGGATTTTATTGTGTATTAAAATATTAAAATTTGTTACCATTTTCTATTTCTAAGCTAATGCTACTCAACTATATGTGTTATATACGTGGCAAAAATCCTAATACAAATAGAATATGTGATTGATATTTAGATGTTAATTTATCGTGTTTTAGATTAGAGTTCTAATGGGAATAAAATAGAATTAAATAAATTAGGAATATGATCCAAATATAATATAATAAATTGTTGATTAAGAATTACGATAGGTTTACCTTTTTTCAAGAGAAAAAAAAGAATTATGATAAGTTTACAAGATTAAACTAAAGATTATTTTGCAATAGTTCTACTATAAATAAAAGAACGAATAACTTAAGTGTTTTTCCTTTTTTTGTAGAGACAAATATGCCCTTTGAATTTAAACACAAGATTTTAAGCTTTACATAAAAAAAGAAAAGAAAAGAAAAGAAAAGAAGAGTATAACTCCATATATTTGTATATTAGTATTAGTATTTTGAATAAATTTAAGCTCTATTTTATTTGGCTAAACTAATTAAACAAGTTAGAGTCATGAATTATATGTCTAATTAAACAAGTTAAGAGTTTGTCATGCATTAGATGTTTTGTATAAGATTTCTATAATTTTAAAAATAAGATTTACATTAAATAAAACAGTATAACTCCATATATTTTATATTAATATTAGTATTCCAAATAAATTTAAACTCAAGTTTATTCGGCTAAACTAATTAAACAAATTAGAGTTTGTGTTGAATTATATATATATTTTTTTTATAAGACTTCTATGATTGCACACAAGATTTTAAGATTTATATTAAACAAAATAGTTTAACTTCATATATTTTTATATAAGTATTAGTTTTCTAAATAAAGTTAATCTCTACTTTATTTGGCCAAAATAATTAAACAAGTGCGTTGAATTGGATGTTTTGTATAAGACTTCTATATAATTTTATAACAAACTTCCCGAGAAGGAAACTATTTAATTGATATTAGAATTGCAAAACTTTTAGCGTGAATTATAATTTCGTTCCAAATTTCATCACAAAGGTATGCATATTAAGCTCTTGATTGCTTTTCACATTATAAATTTATATATTCTAAAACTTATTTGTTTATTTACAATTATTTTCAAAGCTTAAAATAAAAAATAATATATTGTAACTATGGCTCAATAAAACATTCATGTTATACATCATGGGCTTAAGTGAACTTTTTTTTCCACCAATTTAATATTTCCTCTGTTATATAATCTACTATTTTTGTTTTTGCGTGAAGATAATCTATTGTTTATATGAGTTTTATATTATTGTTTAGTACTATGCACAATAATCCCATATACTTTTATTTGAATTCGCTATTTACCAATTCAAAAACTTAGTAAAAATATATTACTTTTTTATGTCTCTGATCAAGATTATGCTTGCGTCTATGTAATAAAGGAATTCATTGTGACGATTTTTTTATCGTATATCTATAACATTTTTTTATGAGTAAACAGCCCAAATGGCCATTAAACTATCAGTTTTGTACCATTTTGACCACTAATCTTTAAAACAAACCATTTTAGCCATTAATCTTTTAAGCGAATACTATTTGACCCATTCCATCCAAATGGAGTGTTAAAAGTGACGGAATGAAGCCATGTGCCCAACACATGACTTCATTTAAGGGCAAAATGGTCATTTTTGTACCAAGCCTCTTCTTCACCTTCTTCCCTCCACAAATTCCCGCCCAAAATGAATACACACAGGTTATATATAACAGAGAAACAGAGCATAGAACTGAAGCCAAAACGAGAGAGAAAAAGCGAAAAAAATGAGGGAAGAAAAGGAAAAAATTAGCTGAAGATGACTGTGCACTGTTATTGTGGTAGAATAACCCAAGTGAAGACATCAAAGACTCCACAAAACCCAGGAAGACGGTTCTTGACATGCCCAGAACAGGTATAAATTCTCCAAAATTTATGTACATAACCAAAAACAAAGAAATTACAATGTACCTTTTTTGTTGTGCAGATCCAATGTGGCCTTTTCATTTGGGAGGATATGTACCTCTGGATTACTGAAGGTGAAAATGTTAATAGGGGAAGCAAGAGACAAATGTGGTGGGTTGCTGTGGTGGCCATTATAGTCGTATTTTTCTTTTTTCTCAACTCAAGTAATGAAGAGGATGCTATTGGCAAATAGATATGTAAGTGTGGAGGCTCAAAATAAGAACTCAAATGCCCTATAATGGAATGCTAAATAGTGTAGCATATTTTGATGAAATGTAGTGAAATGTAACTTTTGATGAAATCTAATCTAATGTATGTCATGTTTCATGTTATAATGGAATTAAATGCATAAGTGGCTATGTTTTTACAACATATTACATTCAACAACTCAATTAAAAAAAAACAGAGCAATGTGTTAATAACCCAAAATATAACCCCTTTACTTATATCAGAGCTGTAGTTAATAACCTAAAATATACCCCATTTACTTACATCAGATTCAACTGAGTTAATACCCCAAAATATACCATATTTACTTACATCAGATTCAACTAAGTTAATACCCCAAAATATACCACCTTTACTTATAAAAAAGAAACCATCCTATTCCCCAAAAAATATATCCCTTTCACTTACAAATATATTTCATATTTCTGCATTGGTTGGAGGTGATTGACTTAGTGGCTGACTGCACTGTGTTTGTGATTGGTGGTTTTGATTCCTTCTAGCCTACACATACAGTTGTTTGATGTAAGGAGATAAGTATGACCAATTCAATTGAAAGTAATAATACAAATATATAACATAGTGCAAATGTAATACCCGGTACCTCTCCCTTGCCATTCTTTGCAATTCTGCCACCCCTGCCACTCCCCCTTCTTACAGTTGCACTGCCACTGCCACCCCTTATTCCCCTCCCTATTGCTGCACCACCCCTGCCACTTGCACCACCCTTGCCATTGGCACTGCCAATGCTACTGCCACTGCCACTGCCATTGCCCCCTCCCCCCCTCTCTCCCTAAAGCACCACCACTGTCACTGCCCCTCCCCTTACCTCTCCTTGAAGGTCCAGCAGTTGGCCCCCTTGTCCTTTGCACCCTCTTAAATTGTGGCCAGGATTTCCACACTTTCTACAAGTCATAACTACACATTTCTTCCCTAACTTTCCACTACCCCCAATTTGCTTCTTTTCATCATTCTTCTTGTTTCTTGCCCTTTTAGACCTACCAACTTGGGTTTCAACTTGTGGTGGAAGTAATGGAGTTTTTGAAGTATGAGGCCACATAATCATGCCATTAACTGGTTTTATAATATTATCATAAGCCTCCAAATATTTTTTCTTAGTAAAGTAAAGGTGCACATAATTTGTTGGTTTTTCTGCTTGGCTCAATATTGCACAAACACCATGCACACAAGGAATTCCACTCATTTATCAAACTTTACAAGAACATATTCTAGCTCTTAAGTTCACCACAAATGCAATAGTTGGGCCACTACTGACTTGGAATTCATCCCCCCCAGACACTAAAAAATGTAATTATTTGCTAAAGTTTCAAGTTCACCTAACTTATTTTCAATCCTAGGACACACTAGGGTAGGATGCAATCTCATCTTGTCTTTATTTTTCCTTATCCTCACCATCAACATTGTCCTAATTATTTCGTAATAGGTTTATCTCTCGCCTCTAAGATAAAACTATTAAATACTTCACAGTGGTTGTTAATAAGAATATCACTCTTACAATGCAATTGGAAATGTGACATGGACTAGTGCTTTGGTGAAGGCCCATCCATTAACCACTTGTATGCATCTTCCTTTGACTTTCTCATCTGCTCCATACAGAACTCAAAGTACTCCTCTGTACTTGCTTTGGCACATTTCCAAAGCTGGTCCTTCAATTTCTTCCCACTGTGGTTCTTTCTGAAGTTATTGTGGTGGTGCCTAACACAAAGTCTCTTTTCTGAGTTAGGCACAACATCTGTTAGTGCACTCTCCAAACCCTAATAGACAAGTAACATAAAACAAAAGATGATTAGAATTTATATTTACAAAATTATATTTACAATTGCAATACAACATTGAATGAATACCTTTTGTTGATCACTCATGAAGGTAAAAATATGTTGATTTTCCTCCTCAATTCTAATATCACCACATATCAAGTTTAGGAACTATGTCCATGATGTCTTTGTCTCTTTCTCAACAACAGCATAGGCAAAAGAGTACATGCCATTATTGGCATCAATGCCCACAGCAGTTAGTAACTGGCCTGGGAATGGTCCCTTTAGAAAACACCCATCCACACCAATATTGAAGGGTCTACAACCCCTTTTAAACCCTTCCTTTAATGGTCCTAAGCAGTGGTATAGTCTTTTAAACCTATGTACACCATCCGAAATCTCTTCCTTATACACCACAATTGTTGTGTTTGGCATGGCCTTCTTTATCTCAGCACAGTAGTCCCAAATGAGCTTGTATTGTTCTTTATGACTCCCTTCAATCATCTGTTCTGCCTTTTTTTGTTCTATAAAATTGATTTTTGGTAATAACCACCTTTTGATTCTTCTTTATAACCTCCCTTAAAGCTTGCCAAGGCATGTCAGGGTTAGAGACAAACATGTACTCATATCTCTTTGATAACCACTTTGAGTTCACATTTCTGTTTTGGTTGGCATGCCTGCAATTGGTGTGCTTATCATTGATTGTCTTGACTTATAAGGTTTCTTCACCTTTCACCTTTGAAGCAACATAAACCATCCATTCACATGGAGGGGAACACTTTGCTCTTACTCTGTATTTCTTATTTGTGTAAAGCTTAATTTGTTTCCTATGTAATATGGAGTACTCAGCAACTGCCCTTTTGAACTCACCAGCACATGCAAATAATTGACCAAATTCAAATTTTAGATCTTCCATTTTTCTTTCAACATTAAATTCAGGAAATTTGGGCCCACCATTCTCCTCATCAGAATTCAAACTCCTCAAATCATCAAATTTCTCCATGTCAGACCATTCATCTTCTACATTTTGATTCATAGCTTCTTCACCAACATTTGCACCACCATCTCCTACATTTACACCACTATCTTCTACCACAGTCACATTTGGATCTTCATTATCACTTACAATTGCATCTTCTGATCCTATCATACTGCCCAAATCTGATTTTTCTCCATTATCTGAACCATCATTTTCATCAACATTTCCACCTTCACCCTCATTTGGAACTGCCTTTTCATTATGTGTAGGTGTAGGTGGATATACTACATTAAGGAGAACATACTGAAAAAAAAGTCATTATGTTGCAAGTACACATCAATGACCCAATACGCAGGAATCCACTTTGTTAACTCCCTAATGTTCTTATCATTAACTAATTCAAGCAAGCCATCTTTATCACTCAAAAACTTATCTGGACTTCTATACCAACAACCAGTAACCTCAGGTGTTCTTAACTCTTTAGCCATTATCAATATCTCATGAATATACAATCTATCAGGATCTACTTTGTTAGCATAACCAACCTCCCTACTGCTATAAACCAAGTCTGGTGCATACTCTAATTTTCCACTGTGATGAATTACAATGGTGAATGAAGAAGAATCCTTTGCTGGACAGTAACCAAGAAATAACGTATTAACACATAAACTAAAAAAAAAAAGAAAAAAAAAAGAAACATACGTTACAACAATACAAAAGAATAAACAGAGCATTGTTGAAAATCAACAAGAAATAACATATCAAGACATTAACCAAAAAAAATCCCAAACAAACAAAAATACAGAGCATCAATCGTGCCCTAAAATCACAAAACCCCCAACATAAGTACATATAAACCTAAACTGAATCGTCCTTAAGAATATGAAATATGCAATGTACTTACGATAAAATTCTTCATAATGTTGTATGGGATCATCATACAGATGCAATCCCCAATCCATGATGCATATAGTCGCCGCTTTGTTTGTATGATTAAGTGCTTGCTTTGCGTTTGAAGATGAGAAATAAAGATGAGATGTGAATAAAACACATTTTACGCTCGTTGAAGTATGATATTTTTGATTGCTTGGTACAAAAATGACCATTTTGCCCTTAAATGAAGTCATGTGCTGGGCATATGGCTTCATTCCGTCACTTTTAACATTCCATTTGGACGGAATGGGTCAAATGGTACTCGCTTAAAAGATTAATGGTTAAAGTGGTTCGTTTTAAAGATTAGTGGTCAAAATGGTACAAAACTGATAGTTTAATGGCCATTTGAGCTGTTTACTCTTTTTTTATAATAGACTGATTATATGATTTTCTCATAATTATTAATTAAATTTTATACTTGATACTATGTTTTTGTTTATTTATTGTTATTTTTATGTCACACTTCATAATAATTGTTTATTAATAGACTTAATGACTTTTATCAAGTACTAAAATTACATGTAACGCACATGCACAAAAATTAGTGTAAACAAAATATGTGATATATTGGTATTCAAATGTTAGTTTATAGTATTTTAGATTAGAATCCTAATATGAATAAAATGGAAATTTAAAGATTATCATATTACTTTTAATTCCAACTAAGACTAAATAGAGTAGGATTTAATGTCTAATTAAATCCTACACGAGATCGTGTGTTACACGAAACTCGATTTTATTTTTGTTTAAATTGTTAATTTCTACATTATTGGCTAACATTTCATTGCGGCAAATTGAGCTGTAAGTTACGAGAATATGTACAGATTTGTGATATATTTAAATAGCTATTTCACTTGACATAATTACAAGAAATGAAGCAGGGATCGAAGGGATGGAATTTTTCACTGATCTTGAGAAACTGCTCGGTGAATATACATAAAGGTCTTCTAATAATTTATGAATCCCGTAAATCAGAATTCGAAATTATCCTTGGTAATTATCTTCATGTCTTCTCCATGGCTTTTTCACGTTTTTGCTCTCATTGGCTTTCTTTATCAAATAGCATTGATGGTTTCATTTATCAGTTCTTCTAACCAAAAGCATAGGAAGCCTTGCTAATGAAAATTGTACAAAATTCTTATATATAGTTTGTGCGCGAATATACAAGCGACTAAACAGGGGGAAAAAACTGTCTCTGATTCGATCGCGGTCTTGAGTAAATTGAAATCACCGAGTTTGAGAGATTGCTTGTTGAAGATAATTGAACGTTTTCCTGTAGTTTAGGAATCCCATAAACCAAAAGTCAAAATTATCCACGGTAACTATATCCAAGTATTTCCGTGATGGTCTTTCAATATTTCTGCTCTCATTTGCTGTCTTTATCTTTCTCAGTGGGATCGAGACCTGCGTATAGTAGATATTGTTCACTTAACACGTAAGATTCTGAGCAAGGCCGAGATCACAAAATGTCATAAGTAAATATTGTGTACCCGAAAAAGAAAAAAAAAATGGTTACCTTGTAGTGGATTCTAATGAGCTCCCCTGTCGGGGAAGAGATTTTGATAGATCTTTCACTGCGAAAAGCGATCTTGTCAGTGGAGATAAACAGAAGGACTGCTATTGGACCAGCTGTTGTTGATAAATAACACTGAAAGGCCTTCAACAGTTTCTCCCCTTCTCTAATGCTGAAATTTTGCTTGAACACTTTAGCTACCCCTCCTACTTGAAGAATTTTAGCCCCCAAGTTCAACTTCCCCTTCACAGTTTCAGTTATTTTGGGTACTAACCTCACTGTGATACAAAGAAGAAATCCAGATTTTTAGTTAATTTGTAACCGTCTAATGATCAATTACAATCGCAATCCATTTTAGAGGGGTTGACTTGGAACTCAACATCTTAAAATTTCCTTTTTGTTCCAAAACTTCTTATGAAATTAAATAATTACACTTTGGTTTTCGTTGATAGAAGAAGATGGTTACCATGATCTCGGATCCTGACTGCAAGACTGTCTGCTCTTTCTGCACTTTTGTTATTCTTATTTATCGCTAAGTCGGCTTTATCTGCGCATCAAGCCAACACAATTAGCGAGAATCGACTTAAGTTTAGCTATGCATGTCTACAACAAATTAGAAAAAGACCCTTATACTAATAAAGATTCTTACTTTGTTTCAGTCTGGAAGATCCATTGGAATGAGGATGATCCATTAAAAGATCCCTCCGAGACCTGTCAGCTAGGTACATGGTCGAACTCATAGGAATTCGAATTACATGTTCTAGAAGCGAGTTCTTCATATCTAGTGAATTGGTTTGATTTGATCTTGTTTACTTAGTTGTTAGCAACAATTTGGTTCTCTGATGGTAGAGGTGAAGGCTGAGAAGGTTCTTAGGATGAATGATATCCTGCAAACGAATTTATAGAGAAAATGTTAGTTGGTTGATGTTGACCTTTTAGTTGGATGAGTCATCCATGCATCATCAACGATACTAAAAGATTCAAGAAATCTCACTGAGACCAACCCTTTTTGGAATTGGGTCTCGGCAATTAAATTAAGTTGGTTAATCATTCAGTCATTCAAAGATGGCAAGCATCACATTTGCTTCTTTTGCTTATATGCTGACTGTATATGGAGGCGAATAACCTTTTGACCTGGAATTTTAGCTTTGTGATGTCTGGTTGGTTTCGAAACTGTAGAAGAAAAGAAAACAAAAAAAAGCATGCTGACAGTATTGCTAAATTAACCAGATAACATGCTGCATTGTTTGACTAGGACAAGAGCAGTGCGATTTCCTCCGGATCTTTTTCATATATTCTTATTCTTAGGGAGGTGTATGGTTTTTGGGGCCATCTCTTATATTTCTTCCACATTTTCACCTTAGTTCCATGAAAAATATTTTACTGTTGAATCACAAAATAATTGAATTCTTGTAACAATGAATTCACAAGAAGTGGTCCTATGTGTAATGTTGATTGGTTTGATTTAATTGTGAGTAAAGGAGAGGCCATAAAAAGAAAGGGATGACCAACTAATCGAGCTGGTGTTTAAATTAATTGACTAGGCTGCAAAGGCACTATCTGAGGTGTAAACTAGTAGGTTGTGGCCTTATTTGCCAAACCACGAGTTGCGATAATTAAAGATTATTAATACCTTCCCATTGTTGGTGGAATAGAACATCATTGCCACATCATCCCCATTATTCTCACATGCAACTGCTCCATTAATCAGAGTTTTTTTCTATCAGGAACTTGGAGTTTTATATTTTTTTAATAAAATGCTAATTTCAACTAACTCAATTGTGAAAAACACTCCGTAAAACTTATTTAGTTATTTATCATGGTGATATCTAGTACGTTGATATATTATGCCACAAAAAATAAGATTCTCTTAATTTGGATGTCCTACAGAGAAAGTGGGACGTGTAATTTCAGACAGAGGGAGTACATGATGGAGTTTAAGAAAATCTTTGGGTTTCTTTTCCATGTTTCCTGTAGGTTTTGTTCATTGTTAATTCTTTTGCTCATCTACATGAGGTGAAGGCATACGATAACACAAAAGGATCCTGCATAAAGTTCCTAGCCTCCTTTTCGATCTTTTGAATTCCCATGATAGTGTAAGAATGGTGGATTAGTGAATATTAATTTTGTAATGTCCATTTTCGAGTCTTTGTTTCTTGTATGGAAAAAGTGGGGAAATAAAACCCGACCCCACTTATCTGCTGGGTCAAAACAAGCAAAATACTCTGATTATTTGGCCAACTCTTTAACATGGTAGTTATTCTGGTGGATTGAATAAACACTAAACCGCATCAAAACAACAACAATATATGTCCAACTTTATATCTCTTCTTTTCCTAAAAAGCGGGCAAGTTCATTGCTTGTGACATATGTAATGTCGACTGGTTTAATTGCGAGGGAAAGCAGAGGTCCTACAAAAATGGCTGACCAAATCAACTCAAAGTATTTGAACTTGACTGGTAAGGCAACAAAAACAGCTCACATGCAGAAAACCAGTCTTATATATTTATATATACATCAGCCCATGTATGCAAAGTGATCTTATCTGGATTTTGGTGTTCTTCTTTTTTATCATATGGATGCCTTTATTATACTTTATATTCATAATCTATTCATCTTGAGGTGTAAAGTAGTAGTAGTCTCTAATAGTGTTCGTTAAGCATGATATTCGTTGTAATTCTATCTCCTAACAACTTAAACTTTTGAGTGAGATGATTCTTAACATGGTATCAAATGTTGGTTTTCCATCGCCTATTTGTTAATCATAAATTTGTCCATTCTCATACGTATGTTTTACATAATTCTGTTTGAGTATGGGGTTGCACAGTTCCTTCTCCAAACAGCTTATTGGGAGAGGCGGTTCCAAAACATTTTGGGAGATTTGAGGTTCAAACTTTGGCATCTCCATCCCCCGGCCATCTGTCAATCTTGTTTCTGCTCTCCACGTACGGGTATGGAATCCCATGTAAGGGATGGTGTTAAACATGTTTCTCTTCTCTGCGTACGAATATGGAGTCCCACGAAAGGGAGGGTGTTAAACATGATATTCATTGTAGTTCTATGTTTCTTCTTTAACTTTTTCGACTCTCCATTTGCAAGTATGAGGTCGTACGTGAAGAAGGGTGTTAGACATGATAATATTTACGGTTTCCTCTCCTAACAACTTATGGTTCCTAACAGACCATCTTAAATTTCTTTTTCAATTCCTTAAATTTCTGTTAGTCTTTTGCGGGTCAGGAGATAAGATTATTAATGCCACGTAAGCCTCATTTCCAGTATACTCTTTGAATTGTAAAATTTTACAGGGACCCAATAAATTTTTTTATTTTGGGAAAATGGGAGTAAAATCCCTAATAAGATGGTTTTTTTACAAATGCTCCGACATATGATATTTTAACCCCAAAAGGACACCTTTTATTTTAAAAACTAATAATAAGGACAAAATCAGTATTAATTAATTTGAGATTTTACAAATATACCCATCAATCTAAATATATACATATATATATATAATCGAAAAGTCCTTCTCTGTTTATCATAACACTTTACTAGCTGGATGACATTGCCGTCTGATTTTGTAATTTAGTTCTCTTCAACAATTTTAAACACGAATGGCTGCAACATTTTCCAAAATGGTGTCCGTTCCACCATTTCTTTGTGTCTATCATTTAGATTCACTTCAGAAAGCATTGATTGAATTGACCTGGAACTACATTGTGATTCGGAGTGTGTTGTCCCACCAACTTAGTTGTCGGCGATGGTGTTTTAGACTTGGGGTGTGTTGTAATTTCAACATTTTCATGACACGAATCATCTCTGATGTTCCTTGCATGGATCTCGTACCGTGGAGAGTATGCACAATTTTTATCCTTACCAATACCTATTATAATTATGTGTAATCAAATGTTAATCATGTAAACAAAAATTGTTCCATATATACTAGAATAGAGAAGAATATGAAATTTCACTGTATAAGCATTTAAAATTTAACTGTATATTCATGTAAAATTTCACTATTTCAGCAATATATATATACACATAGGAAATCATAAGACACTGATTTTCAATATGTCAATTAACTTGTTGTGCTTTATGACTAAAACATTGATAAATTTTTAAACAATCCCCTTCATTCTTAGTGATAACAAGAAACAACAATGGAATAAATAGTATGCCTACATATTAATTATAACAGTGAACTTCAATTGTGCAAAATTTCACTGTGTAGAGATGAAAATTTGAAAGTAATGTGTGAAATTTCTCTAACAAATGATAGTAAAATTTCACTACATTAAGATCTTATTGTAAGAATTTCACTACATCGATATTTAACTAATACTTCAATCAAACCCATCATTATGATTTATGTGTATAATCTAACTCGGTTTATTAATGTTAATGCAGAAAAACCTTATAAATAATAAGAAACATTAATGGAAGAAATAATATGCCTATATATTAATTATAACAGTGAACTTCAATTGAGCAAAATTTCACTATGAAGAGATGAAATCCCATTACCACATAAGCCACCTTATCAATAATAAGAAACAAGCGCAGTTATAATTGAAATATCACTGTGTAGAGATGAAATATTGAAACTAGTATGTCAAATCTCTCTCACAAATAATAGTAAAATGAGTAGAATAATTTTAAAACCATACCTGTAGCCACAAGCTAAGCAACGATGTTGATTCTCCCATAGAGATTAGGGCTTTTGTAGAGATGGAATTGATTTCTTTCAAATCCTAAGAATCCTTAAAAGTTTGTTGCAATTCACCCGATTCTTGTGACGATATTCCCTTTCCAATAATATATGCATTTCTCTCTCCAACCATATACGGTATTGTTTAAGCAATTATCCAACTTTCCTTTTTAGTAGAATTGAGGGTACGATGGGAAAGGAAAAACACCCGTGTAATTTGTTGTCCTTCTCACTTTAAAAGTTTTCAAGTTGGACTTGGCTTAGATTTCTAAACATAATAGGGATTTATCTCAGTAGAGCCCTTTTATTTTTAAAATGTATGAAAATAAATTAAGTCTTGCTCTTGGGTCAAACCACAGACATTTATAAATAACTCATAGTCTACGTTGAAAATGCCGATTTTTGAATATTACGCAATATACTATTATATTTATAAGAAATAGAAAGCTTGAAAGTAGTACCTTTGTCCTAAATTAGGAGTTAAATATTTCTTTTTGGAATGTGCCATAGAGTTCATTTTCTTTTTTGGGACATAATCTATGTATAAAATCTTGCGACACGGAAAAAGGTTATCTACTCAACTGTTGACTATGCTGAATTTAGTATATCCTTAATGAAGTGTGAAATTAGTCCAACTGAACTCGTATATGACCAGAGGAAGAATCTAATTAAGATCAACAGAACAAGAAAAAATTTTAATTGAGATGAATCTTTTTTCTTGTGGTATCATTACCCACAAGAACAAATAGTTCTCCCCTCATTCAACTTTCAATCATTTTCCTTCGACTGAGTTGCATAGGTAATAAAGCAATTTTAGCGTTCCGAAGATATAATTTATTGATCCATCAATGGGTCTATAGTCTCTTCTTTGAATTTCCGTAAGTAATTTATAGGACGACATACTAGCATCAAATTTTGACAAAATCCAAATTCATTTCATTAACAGATACTCGTATCTTCTTTTTTCAACGTAATGCATTTCATAGAGGCAAATGAAGCACTAAGTTACAAGAATTTGTACAGAAATGTGATATATATACATAACTATTTTCACTTGACATAATTACAAGAAATGAAGCAGGGAGGGATGAAAATTTTCACTGAGCTTGAGACACTGCTTGGTGATATACTTAAAGGTCTTGTGATAATTTAAGAATTCCACAAACCAGAATTTGAAATTATGCGTAGTAACTGTCTTCATGTACCTCCTCGATGGCATTTTCACATTTTTGCTCTCATTGACTTTCTTTATCAAATAGCATTGGTGATTTCATTTATCAACAGAGTTTTTCCTACTAAAAGCAAAGGAAGCCTTTATAATGAAAATTGTACGGAGTTCTTATCTAGAGCTTTGTGCACTGAATATACAAGTGGAGGGCAAAAAATTGCCTCTGCTTCAATCGCGGTCTTGAGTGAATTGTTTTCACTGACTTTGAGAGATTGCTTGTTGAAGATAACTGAAAGTTTTCTTGTAGTTAAGGAATCCCATAAACCAAAAGTCAAAATTGTCAACTGTAACTACATCCAGGTACTTCCGAGATGGTCTTTCAATATTCCTGCTCTGGTTTGCTGTCTTTATTTTTCTCAGTGGGATCGAGACCTGCATATAGTAAATATTTGTCAATTAAAATGGAAGATTCTGAACAAAGATGAGATCAAATAACAACATGACAGTTAGTAGTAAATATTACACCCTAAAAGCCCAAAAAAAAAAATTTGTGTTACCTTGTAATAGACTCTAATGAGCTCCCCTGTTGGGGAAGAGATTTTGATTGATCTCTCACTGAGAAAAGCAACCTTGTCAGTGGAGATAAAGAGAAGGCCTGCTATCGGACCGGCTGTTGTTGATAAATAACACTGAAATGCCTTCAACAGTTTCTCCCCTTCTCTAATGCTGAAATTCTGCTTGTATACTTTAGTTACACCTCCTACTTGAAGAATTTTAGCCCCCAACCTCAACTTCCCCTTTACAGTTTCTGTTATTTTGGGTACTAATCTCACTGTGATACAAAAGAAGAAGAAGAAGAAGAAGAAGAAGAAGAAGAAGAAGAAGCATCTTAGATCTTTAGTTAATTCATCACTTTCTAATGATATGGACAGTAGTAAGCCTTGTTTAAAGTTCGATTTGGTTGCTGTCAAGATAGAGGGATGACATGAAACTCAACATCTTAAAACTTTCTTATTATGATATCAAATGATTATGCTTTGTTTTTGTTGATGCAAGAAAATGGTTACCTTGATCTCGGATCCTGACTGCTAGACTGTCTGCACGTTTGTGATTCTTATTTATCACTGAATCTACTTTATCTGCAGTTTCAAGGCAAAACAATTAGTGAGATTTTCTACTTAAATTTGACACATGTCTACAACAAATATGAAGACGACCCTTCTGCTAATTAAGATTCTTACTCTGTTTCAGTCTGGAAGATCCATTGGAACAAGGAAGATCCATTAAAAGATCCTTCCGAGACCAGTCAGCTAGGTATGCTGTCGAACTTTTGGGAATTCGAATAACATGTTCTAGAAGTGAGTTCTTCATATCTGATGAATCGATTTGATATTGTTTGTTTAGTTGTTTGCAAACAATTTGCTTCTCTACTGTCAGAGGTGAAGTTTGAGAAGATTCTTAGGATGAAGGATATTCTGCAAATGAATTTATAGAGATAGTGTTAGTTGGTGGATGTTGACCTTTCTGTTGGATGAGTCATTTGTGCCTCATCCATGATACGAAGAGGCCCACAAGAAATCCTACTGAGACCAAACCTTTTCGGAATTGGATCTCAGCAATTAAAATAAGTCGGTTAGTTGTTTAATCATTCAAAGATGGCAAGCATCACAATATTTGCTTCTTTTGCTTATGTGCTGACTGTGTGTTGAGCTGGAAGAACCCTACCGAGCTGAAATTTTGGCTTTGTGATGTCAGGTTGCTTTTGAAACTGTAGAAAAAAAAAAAGAAAAAAGAAGCATGCTGACAGTATTGCAAAATTAACCACATAACATGCTGAATGTTACGACTAGGACAAGGGCCCATGCATGTGCTTCTCTAGAATGCAATTTCCTTCGGATCTTTTTTGTATATTCTTCTGGAGGTGTAATGGTTTTGGCTTTGGGGCCATCTCTTATGTGAAATAGGTCATGGGAAGCTTGTTTATTCTTCCACATTTTCACCTTAGTTCCATGAAAATGTTACTGTTGAAACGCAAAGAATTGAATGCTTGTAACAATGAATTCATAAGAAGAGGTCCTATGTGTAATGTTGATTAGTTAAATTAAGTCTGAGTGAAGGAGAGGTCCTAGAAGGAAAGGGTGAGCAATTAATTGAGAGTGTCTAAATTAGTTGACTAGGCAATAAAAGCTCCTCCCATGTGAAGCCACAATTTGACGGGTAAAAAAGTAGGTGTCAGCCTTGTGGCCAAACAATATTGACATGATGAAACAATTAAAGATCCACTAATACCTTCCCATTGTTTGTGGAATAGAGAATCTCCACATCATTGCCCCGAATCCACTAATCAGGCTCTAGTCAAGTACTCCCCCGCCTTAATTTAAGAGTAGTTTTATACTTTAATAATAATTTTAACTTGAATGATAGTGAATAACAAAAATTATTTATCATAGTGAGATATAGTAGCTTTGATATGATTATATATGTCTTGAAAAATAAATGTGACTCTTAATTTGAAATGCCCTACAAGTGAAAGGTGGGACTCATAATTTTAGAGAGAAGGAGTATACATACGTGTTTAGATGGGACTTTCTCTGGGTTTCTTTTCCTTGTGTCACATGGCTTTGTTCATTGTTATCGATCCTTATGCTCGTCAACACGAGGGAAGGTTTATGATAGCACAAGAAGATCTTGCATAAAGTTCCTAGTCTCCCTTCTTGAATTAATAATGAAAAAACAGTGAATTAATAATAATTAATTTTGTAATGTCCTATTCTCCAATCCGTTTTTGTTTTCTTCTATGGAAAAACTAGGGAAATCACACCCGACCCCACTTTGCTGTTGGGTTTTAACAAGCAAAATAGTATGATAATTGGGCGAGCTATTTAATAAGCTGCATCATAACAACAACAACACATGCCCAAACTTTATGACGCTTATTTTCCTACAAACGTGAGCAAGTGCATACCTTCATGACATGTAATGTCGATAGGTTTTAATTGTGAGGGAAGGCAAAGGTTCTACAAAAATGGATGAACAAATCAACTCAAAGTATTTTAACTTAATTGGTAAGGCAACAAAACAGCTCACATGCAAAAAGCTGCAATCTTGTATATTTATATATACATCAGCCTATGAACGCAAAGTGATTTTATCTGGATCACCCTTCATTTGGTATTCTTCCTTTTTATCATATGCATACCTTTAATTTACATTATATTCATAATCTATTATTCATCTTTAGGGGTAAATTAGTATATAGTAGTGGTGGTGGTGGTGGTGGTGGTGGTGTAGGATGGCCATGCAATTCTGACGATGGAAGAATTTCTTTTTCAACTCCTTAAATTTCCGTTTATCTTTTATGCATCATGAGATAAGATTGTTAATGTTTTTCCCCTCGTTTGTGGAATAGAGAATCACCAGATCTTTGCCACATGAGGCCTCGTTTCTCTGATGTGTTGACTATTTTCTATTCTTGAATTGTTAACTTTTCTGGGACCCAATCGAAAGAAAATGTTAAATGAATGAAAATGAATTAAGTCTTACTCTTGGGTCAAGCCGCGGACATTTATCATTTATAGAGTAGTATAGGAAGAAAAATGCTGAAGTTTAATTGAAGACTCTGCAATATACTATTATATATTCAGTAGTGTAGGAACATTGAAAACAAAGTACTCCCTCTGTCTCATATTAAGAATCTAGTATCCGTTTTCGGACATATTCAATGTACCAAACGTCACAATATCAAACATTCACTACACCAGAAATGCCAAACAGGCACTGCTCAAAACCGTTCCAAAATGAATCTGGAACGGCTCGGAACCGTGACCAAAACAGGCGTGGTTTTTTTTTTGGTACGGCCTACTTCCGTTCCCATTCCGTGTCATATTTTGGTCAAACCGTACCATTTTTACAAAAACTTAAAACGATTTTGGAACGGCTAGAAACCGTTCCAGACAGGTTCCAATTTATATAACTCATTTTAATTTTCAATTTTTATTTGTCCACGTGTAATTTTCTCATTCCTCCACGTGTCAGCTAGATGTTAATACATGTGAAAAGTTGGCATTCATTTGGAACGGTTTTTATCGGTGCCAAATCCATACCAGTTTGGAAAGGCAATTTCTTGGATAGGAATTTTTAATTTTTTGTCTAGCCACATTTTTTTGCACTTTTTCAACACCATCAAATCTTAAATAATAACCCACACAATAATCCAATCAAATCCAAATTAACACCATATATATTTCAATTAAAAAAGGCAATCCAATCCACATAACAATCACCAAGTCTAAATTAATAATATTACAATGCACAAAATATTGATGTTAAATTAAATACAAATTAAAACTAATATTACAAAGCACAAAATATTGATGTTAAATTAAACACAAATTAAAACTAATATTACAATGCACAAAACCCTCGAAGTTTAACTCGTCCAAGCTTCTTCATCATTTATTAATAATAATCCCTTGCAATATAGTACATCTGTAAAGAATATAAAGAAAAATATAGATGTTAGAATTGAAGATAAATGACATACAAATTAATTGACTGTATGATTTCAATATCAAAATGAATGATTATGCTAATTTAAAAAACACATTACTGAACCAATAGATGGTGTCCTCTATCTCTCTTGCAACAAAAGAACTATAAAAATAAATAGGAAGACCATGTTATTTAAGTTGAATTCAGTTTCACTATTCTCTCTCTTAGTGTAGACTAAAAAAAACTACAAAATAATCATCATCTTAATTTATTTATTTATTTTGTTTCCTCACTTCAACTTTGTCATTATAAAAATGGCACTATTGAACACCCCATACAAAACCCCACAATTTTAAACTGATGGTGTCTCTGCCAAGTTAGATGTTCTAATTTGTTTATTTTTAAAAAGAAAATTAATTTCAACCTAACCTAATAAATGATGAAGGATAGTAAAAGATTCAAAATAAATTCACAACTTCGAGAAATAAAAAAAAAATAGGAAGGGCAAAGGCATGAAAAGAGAAGATATTTGAGTACCTCGTGAGTGGAGATGGAGGTAAAGGCGGAGCCGGGGTTGGATCGACATGTGAGTCAATGAGCGCCTCATTGCACGCTGACAATTATAAGCAGAAGAAGTTCAGAATACATCAATCTGAATATTAATGATCCAAAAATTAAATTACATAATCCAAAAACATAACTTATAACTATCATACCAGTTCATGTAGAAAAAATTTACAATGAAACTATTACAAATAAAATAATTAACGCGACCAAACAAGTAATGTACAAAACAATTGTCTTAATTTGCTGTAGCCTTGTAGGCTGCCAATGCATTGAAAGTGATACTGCATTGAGGCATTAATTACATACTTTTATATTCAATAATATTAATCTAATATTTATAATATTTTTGGGGTGTACAAAAAACCTTGAGAATGCATGTTGGCTAGGCAAGACAAGCATCCTCCTTGAGAGAAAAAATCGAAAGCATTTAAGTCGGTAAACAGATGTTGACTTCTAGGAATAATCAATCAATTAGCCCCTCTAAACAATTGTGAATTTGTGATAGATCAATTAAGATGATAAACTTTTATAAAGCTAATAATGTCACATTTATGCATTAATCTATTGGTGTTTTCACAATATAGTTTGTACACAAATTAACCAGGTTAACTGGCATGGTCAGTATATCATATTGGTCTTCATTAATCACAATATTGTTTCTACTCCCTTTCTTGCATGATCAGTTGTCCCAGTGCAAATTGAATGGGTAGTAGGATTTGATGAGCTGGATGATTTGGTTTTCATAATAATTTCTATTTATTGATAAAAAAATATGAGAGAGAGAGAATTGGCCAACTTTAATTATTTTGAAGTTTAATAAACAAGGGGCAATTCAAATGGAATGCAATGAGTAAGCAGGAGGACAATCTATATCGATCAAAACATTTAAGTAAGACGATTAAGAAGATAAGCAAAGAGATGCAAAACTTACCATGAAAATCTTCCACTAAAGACTAATCCAGCCGTTGTAGTTTCCTTTTTTGGTATTCAACCTGATGGATAAATATTTATAATTCAATAAACCAAGTAAACCTGGCGGCATTTTGATGGATAAAAACAGCAAAATAAATAAAGAAAATGGAGGATTTTTAATTAAAGTAAGATCAAGTTGTAAAATATATGGGGACAAAATGAAAATGAGTGGGATGGCTTACAATCTTATCAAGTCAAAACATATATGTACAGTTTTGATCTTCGCCAAAAAACTTGGCTTCAACTTCTTGTTTGATTTTCAGAATGGCCTCATATATGTCAACAACCTTCGACAATAGCAGATTTTTAGTCAATTAAAAACAGAGTTTATGCAGTAAAATATCAGCAATAGCAGTACCAAAATTAAGAACACAATGTAGCAGATTCTTCGACAGCAGTATCAACAAATTAATAGCAGTAGATTCACGCAGCAACAATTCAACTGATACGGATATTAACATCTATAATGGAAGATTTTGATTAAATATATTCAGATTCAACTTATACCAATAGATTTCAATAATAAAATCAAATCAGATTCGAAAAGCAACTAACTATTAGCAAATCAAATTCGGTACAACACTTTCTAAGAGTAGCAGAACAAATTAATAAATCTTGAGCACAAATTAATCAAGAACCAAATTAGAAAAACAATAGCAACAACATATATAAAGATAATACCCGAATTTAAGAAGAGAAATCCACACAAAAACAGATAGTGAGTGTCGAAAATTACATCACCACCGAGAACCACCGAGCACGAGTACAACCCAACCAAAATAGAACACAATCGAGTGTCGAGTACACAGTAAATCAGATCCGAAATAGGTACACAGCAGGTAGAAATCTCCACAGCAGAATCGGAGAAGATATAGAGACAGATCGAAATACACAACACAACAATCTCGATACCGAGAAACCCAAAATACGAACGCAATAACCTAATCAAATCTCTCAAGTTAAGAGAAAAAATATTCTAAGTGTATACAACAAACTCAAATCTCTAGATTCTAACAAATACAAATCAACAAGAACATGTCTCTAGATTCTAACAAATACAAATCAACAAGAACATGTGTTCTTCAAAGTTTCTAGAGAGAGAAGAAGTAACGAGATAGAGAGATTTTTAGGGCTCGTGTATATCTGTGTGTTGTTATGCGGCTGCTATGTGTTATTGTCATCTAGGGCAAGAGAAAGAAAGATATGTATATATATGTGCACAATAGAAGGCCAAGATTAAACAACATCCTACGGCTCAAAATAAAGGAGAGGCAAATATATATATTAACTCACTTAAAACACTTCTCATATAAGGAAATAAAACACCAATTATCCGGAAAAAAAAAATTATTTTTTCTTTAAAAAAAATATTTTGAAAATTTCAAATAAAATCTTATATTAAAGAGCACATAAAAATATAATTTTTTTGAGCATTTTTCAAATAAATCTACCTTTGATTTTTGCGAGAAATTCCAGCCCAGTAAATCATCCATAGAGCGATTAGATTTAAGCATTATTTTAGACCATGTGCATCCCCTTTCTCGAACCACTCGGAATAATAAATCTATCTATTATATATATAACCAAAAGTCTTTTGAGGATGTCGAAGCTATGTCATGTTTTTAGCTTTTTGTTTATTACAAGTTATTACAACTTATCAACCTGCTAACTTATAACTTCTTATTTATTACAAGTTATCTTGCAATAAGAATTACGTTTATTACGTATATTTTGAATTTTTTTATTTTATTTTGCAAAATAAAATAAAGTTGTATTACAATATAACAAAAATAAATGACACTTATTTGAGAGTGTCCAATAAGTGTTGAACACAGGCCATAAACAAAATTTATATATTAAATCATGGATAAGTGAAAATAGGTGTTTGACACATGTCCAACAAGTGTCAATGAAGTGTAAGATTAAATTATTTTACACCCACTTATAATTTTTTGTCAGATTTATAATTTATCAATTCCACCATTTGATTACTTATTTTTATTGTGTTTATCAACCACCAAAAGTTTCACATTAAGTGGTAAGTGGTCAAGTGATTGAGGTACTAAACACCCTTATTAGTGTAAGGTTTCTAAGTATAATTGCTTTTGATGATATTATAATATTTTGTGAAATTAAAGGAAAAAATGGCAAAATCAAAAATTCAAAAACTTGACACGACTTCAGGATTAATGAACTGTGTTCAAGCTTTATAATGTAGTAGATTGATTTGGCACGGTAAGACAAATATTTAAACCCAGTGTTACAATACTTAAAATATATATCATCTTAAGTATAGGCACTAATTATTTTACAAATACATGGTAGCAGTGAATTCCTTAGTTATAAAATTGGGTAATGTTTAGTTTTTTTACTTGAAATCAATTATATAAATTTTGATGAATGAAATTAAATTATCATATTCAATTTTGACAATTGAACACAATTAAATGTGATAATCGTAAACTGTCTAATTTATAATTTGATAAAAGGCAATTAAACGAGTCATAAGTATAACAATGATGTTTTTTCTAAACTAATCTATGAAATCCTACATCCTTTGTTAATTTTGTCCATAGACATCAATGTTAAGTATAAGCACTAGTTATTTTACAATTACATGGTAGGAGTGAATTTTCTAGTTCTAGAATTGGGTAATGTCTAGTTTTTTACTTAAAATTAATTATATAAATTTTGATAATGAAATTAAATTACCATATTCAATTTTGACAACCGACCACAATTAAATGTGGAAATCGTAAACTGTATAATTTATAATTTGATAAGGGCAATTAAACGAGCCATAAGTATAAAAATGATATTTTTTTAAACTAATATGTGAAATCCAACAGCCTTTGTTAATTTTGTCCATAGATGTTAATGTTAAATATAAGCGCTAGTTATTTTACAAATACATGCTGGGAGTGAATTTCCTAGTTTTAGAATTGGGTAATATCTAGTTTTTTACTTAAAATTAATTATATAAATTTTGAGAGTGAAATTAAATTACCATATTCAATTTTAACAGCCGACCACAATTAAATGTGAAAATTGTAAATTGTCTAATTTATAATTTGATAAGGGGCAACTAAATGAGCCATAAGTATTACAATGATGTTTTTCTAAACAAATATGTGATATCCTACATCCTTTGTTAATTTTATTCATAAACATCAATGTTAAGTATATGCCCTAGTTATTTTATAAATACATGATAGGCGTGAATTTCCTAGTTCTAGAATTGAGTAATATTTAGTTTTTTACTGGAAATTAATTATATAAATTTTGATGAATTAAATTAAATTATCATATTCAATTTAGATAAAATGCATTATAACATTGCAGGCTATTATTAATTTCTTAATCACCAAAAAAAGTATATGTTTACTTAAGATGCAAACCATATATTTAATTTTAGTGCAGCTAGTTTTAAATTTAATTTTAGTATAATACGTAGATATTATAAAATAACTAGATTATAAATAAAAAATATATATTTTTCATTTTTAACAGCTAAACAAAAGGATTTGCAAATAAAAGTACTAATAGAAACAAATATTAATTGCAAACTTTGTTCCTTAAAAAAATATTTAATATAAGAATCACTAAGTTAATGAATATTAATTATAAAAAGGTTTAACTATATAATATATAGGTTTTACAAAATGAAATTAGTTAATTTTAAAATATAAATAATATAAATTTTTAAAAAGTCAAAATGGTCTTATTTTAAAAAAATGAAATATTGGCATTTAAGCATAATTTTGATTTTCATTATACTATTAGAAAAAGTGAAAAATATAATATGTTTTATTATATTTTTTTAAATAAAATTGAATATTTTGGAATGAAATTATGAGCGGAAATCTTGAAATGCTTTAAAAATTGGCTTTAAAAATGGGCGGGAGAGTTGGTCAAAGAGGGGGAAAAGGAAATGAAGATAGGAACCGTTTTGGCACCGCTAGAAACCGTTCCTGTTTGACTTTTCAATTTTCCGGAAGCTTTGGTCAACGAGGAAAATGGAAATGAAGATAAGAACCGTTTTGGTACGGATATAAACCGTTCCTAAACAGGAACGGCCTAAACCCTTCCAAACTCGTGTCAAGTTCAGCCAAAATTTGGCACAGTCCAAAACCGTTCCAGATGAGCGTGCCAGTTAGCGAAATCTGGTGTAGTGATTTGTGTTCTTAATCATTGATTAGGTACGTTGAATTTAGTGTATGCTTAACAAAGTGTGAAAGTCAAATTGGGAGTACCTAATTAAGATACAAAAGGGAAAAAGTTTTCTCAGACAAATTGCTAATTTGGAAAGTTATACTGATATAAACTAAAAGATTAGTATAGGTGCAACCGTTCAACTCAACCGTTCATATTCTTAAATGGAACAACTTTTATGGGGGGAATTCAGTTTATACCACTGATCTTAGCAAGATCTTATGAACTTTTATAACACGATAGAAACAACTTTTATGGAATCATTGCCCACAAGAGCATTCAGTTCCCACTTCATTGAACTTCCTGTCATTTTTTATTTCACTGCGTGGCATAGTTTATAATGCACTTTTATCGGTTCAAGATATAATTGATTGAGCCATTGATAATTCTATAGTCACTTCTTTGATTTCTGAAACGAAATTATAGCATGATGCATGTAGTAGCATCAAATCTTGATAAATTAAATCCACATTCATTCCATACAAGTACTCATATCATCTTCCTTTCAAAATAATGCATTTCATTAGACCGAGGCAAATGAAGCCTTATGTTACCAAAATTTATACAAATTTGTGATTTATGTAGTTATTTTTGCTGGACATAATTACAAGGAGATGAAGCAGGGCAGGTGGGATTTTTAAATAAGCTTGAGACACTGCATCGTGAATATACTTAAAAGTCTTCTGATAATTTAAGAATCCCATAAACCAGAATTCGAAATTATCCCTGGTAACTAGATGCATGTACTTCCTCGATGGTTTTTTCACATTTTTGTTCTCATTGGCATTTTTATCTTTCTTAGAGGGATCGATCAAAACCGGCAAAGATTAGTGTTATTTAGACGTTGCTTAAGATGTTGAATGAATGGAGACAAAATCAATTGAAAATAATTACAATATAACCTTGTAGTGGTATCTAAGAAACTCTCCTGTTGGAGTAGATTTTGATTGATCTCTCACTACATAAAGCAAGCTTATCTGTGGAGATAAAAAGGAATCCTGCTTGTTGTGTTTGGCTTGTAATTTATGTTACAAAATGGTGCAAGCTGGAATGGTGCAAAAGCACTTTTGCACCTGAGTCAGAAAACCGCAAAAGCACTTTTGCAGCTGGGCAGAAGTGTTTCTGGAAAGGTGCAAAAGCACTTTTGCAGTTCGGGCGAGAAACTGCAAAAGCACTTTTGCAATTCGGCGGGTAAAGCCTTTTAGGCTTATTTTCTCACTTAGTATAAATAGAGATGTTTGTTTCTATTTATTGTAAGTTGCATTTGCAAGAGTGAGAAATAGATAGTTGTTCTTATAAGAGAGGGTATTTCTAGTGAGGTTAGCTAGGGTTTAGCTAAAGGTTGAAAGGGTGATCTTTGGAGGTTTGTTCGATTGATTTGAGTGAGGATTATTGAGAGAGAGTTGGTGTAAATTCTTGATTGATCAATAAAGTTGCTCCCCTTTCAAGTGGAAGACCCGAAGGGTTCCACATTATCTCCGGTGTGTTTTTCCTCTTTGCTTTGCACTTGATTCTTGTTGTTCTTTATCTTCTATCTATAGTTGCCTGTGATTGTGTTGGTTATCTTGGTTTGAGCCAAAGATCCTATTGCTTGTCAGTTTCTGCCCGCCAAGTGTTTGTGGAAATTCCCGAAAGGGATTTCTTGGGTTTATTGGTGGATTTGGAACTTGGTAATTGTTCCCACATTCACAACGAGTGGTATCAGAGGATTTGGTTAGTGCCTAGTGTTTGGTATCAAGGTTTGGCTATTGGGTGCAAGGTTTGCGCGCGAAGTGTTCGATAAATGGCCGAAGGGACTCAAACCGGAATTGTTGCAACACAAGCTAGTTCTTCTACTATTGTAAGCGTTGGGAGCACTATGGAGGTTAAGATAAAGCCTTATGACGAAGTTATCAATTTCGGTATTTGTCAAAGACGGATGTCGGGGTACTCGTCCAATCAAATTTGCAAGTTGCATTGCTTGGACTTAAGAAAAAGCCGCAAGCTATGTCCGAAGACCAATTGAATGAGATTGATAAGAAAGCTATGTCTGCTATAGAGATGCATGTGACCGACGAAGTGTTGAGAAACTTGATATCGGAGAAGAATGCAAAGGATATGTGGACTAGGATGGAGGAGTTGTACATAGGGAAGTCTATGTCCAACAAGTTAAACCTCAAGAAGCAACTTTTTAAATTAGAAATGAATGAGGGGCAAGATTTGAACAAGCACGTCAATGTCTTCAAGGCAATAGTGCATGACCTTGAGAGAATTGATGATGTGTTTGATGAGGAGGACCGCGCCTTATTGTTGCTTTCTTCATTGCCAGACTCCTATGATCACTTCGTTACTACGTTGATATTTGGCAAGACAACGTTCAAGTTTAATGAGGTTGTCAATGACCTCCAATTGCACATGGCCATGAAAAAGGGAAGTAGCGGGGCAAGCTCTTCGTCAAGTAAGGGCTTGGTTGCCAAGAGTGGTGGTGGTGAACGAAGTGGGCGGTCAAGGTCACGGAGTGCCAAGAATAGAGGCACGGGTCGGTCTCAATCACGAGATTGAAGTAATTGTGAGTGTTTTAAGTGTCACAAGGTAGGCCACATCAAGAAGAATTGTCCGAAATTAAAAGGTAAGAAGGCGGACGCGCCAAGGGAGGTTGCGGGAGTTACGACCCAAGAGGTTAACACCGATGTTGTTACTTGTTTTTTAGCTGATCAAAATAGTGGGTGGATTTTTGATTCCAGATGTTCCTATCATATGTGCCCGAATCGTAATTATTTCGTTGACTACACGGAATGCAATGGAGGAAAAATATTCATGGGCAACGATGCTACATGCAAAGTTATTGGTATAGGCACGGTAAAAATAAAAATGTGGGATGGCGTGACCCGCACGCTAAGTGATGTTAGATAAGTACCCGCTCTCAAGAATAATTTGATCTCCTTAGGCACGCTCGACTCAAAAGGGTGTGTGATTCAAACCGAAAACGGGGTTATGAAGGTGAAGAAGGGATCAATGGTGATTTTGCGCGACACAAAGTCACCGAACAACCTTTATAGGTTGAAAGGAATCACGGTGGTTGGTGGAGCAGCGGTTTTCACGGAAGCAGAAAAGGATGAGCTTTTGTTATGGCAAATGAGGCTTGGCCACATGAGCCAAAGGGGCATGGAGGAACTTTATCGACGAAAATTGTTGAAGGGGGTCCATGTGTGCAAGCTCGATTTCTGCAAGTATTGTGTGATGGGCAAGCAAACTAGAGTTCGATTTGATACCGCGGAACACAAAAGCCGAGGTCTGCTTGATTATATTAACTCCGATGTGTGTGACCCTTTAGAGGTAGTTTCTTTTGGCGGTTTTAAATACTTTATGACATTTGTTGATGATTATTCACGTTGAGTCTGGGTCTACTACTTGAGAAAAAAATTTGAGATTTTCGAAATATTCAAAGAGTGGAAGGCTATAGTAAAAAATCAAACGGGTAAGAAAATAAAGTATTTAAGAAGTGACAACGGAGGGAAGTATAAGGATGGAGAATTCGTGAAGTTTTGCAAGAATGCCGGCATCAAAAGGAACTTTACCGTGAAAAAAACTCCACAACAAAATGGAGTTGCGGAGAAAATGAACCGTACCATTATGAATAGGGCGAGAAGTATGAGGATTCATGCCGGCTTAACGAAAATATTTTGGGCGGCTTATGTTGATCATGCCGTATGTGAATCTTGGTTTGAAATGTCCGAAAGAAGTATGGTCGGGGCGAGAAATGGACTACTCGAAGTTAAGAGTGTTCGGTTGTCCGGTATATGCTCATATTCCTAGCGATGAGAGATCAAAGAATGACCCGAAGGTTCACCGGTGTATCTTTCTCGGTTTTGGGGGAGAGGTGAAAGGGTTCAAGTTTTGGGATCCGGTAGCTAGAAAGATTTTGTTTAGCCGGAATATGACATTTGATGAGGGGGTTATACTTAAGGAATGTGAATACCAATAGATCAATGATAACGGTGGAGTTAATACGGTCAAGATTCCAATTCTAGTTCCAAGTCCGTCGGTTACCGGAAATGGTGGAGCATCTTCAAGCGGTAGTATAGATGATTCTCATGAAATTCAACCGAATGACGACGCGGTTGAGGTGGAGCTAGATGAGGAGGAATCCGAGGAAAGACCGGGTGAGGTGGAGCCAGAACCATCAATAGCACGAAATAGAACACGACGGGCAATCAAACCACCCTCTAGGTTTGGTTGGGAAGACGAGGTCAACTATGCCCTTATTACAAGTAAGGGCGATCCAACTAGTTATAAGGAAGCCATCAGTGTCGAAGACAAAAATAGTTGGATGGGTGCTATGGTAGAGGATATGGAAGCTTTACGAATGAATTTCGTTTGGGATTTGGTTCCTAGGCCCAAGGACCGGAGTATTATCGATTCCAAATGGGTATTTAGGAAGAAAGAAGCAATCAACAAAGATGAAGTACCGAAATTCAAGGCACGGTTAATAGCGAAGGGGTTTTCTCAAAAGGAAAGGGTTGATTATGATGAGATTTTTTTCCCGGTTGTGAGACACACTTTAATACGGGTTTTGCTTGCTATGGTAGTTCAATTTGACTTGGAGCTTGAGTAAATGGATGTAAAAATGGCTTTTCTTCATGGTGATTTGAAGAAAACGATTTACATGGCGCAACCGGAAGGGTTCAAAGAAGTAGGTAAGGAAAAATTTGTTTGTCGGCTTAAGAAATCGTTGTATGGACTAAAACAGTCGCCAAGACAATGGTGCCTACGGTTTGATTCATTCATGTTGCGAATTGGTTATCGTCGGTGTGATGGTGATCATTGTGCCTATGTTCGAAACTTTGATGATGGCTCGTTTATCTTGTTGATGCTCTATGTGGATGATATGCTTATAGCGTGTCAAACTATGTCAAAGGTGAAAGAGCTCAAGGTGCAATTGAGCCGGGAATTTGTCATGAAGGATCTTGGGGCCGCACAAAAGATTCTTGGTATGGAGATTCGGAGAGATAGAAAGGTTGGCAAGTTATGGCTTTCGCAAAAAAAGTATATTTCTCATGTCATTGAGAAATTCAATATGTCAAGTGCGAAGCCGGTTTTTACTCCGTTAACTCCTCATTTTGCTTTGTCCGCAAAGCAATGTCCTTCCTCTCTTGATGAGTATGCCGAGATGTCGACAACACCGTATGCTTGCGCGGTTGGTTGTCTTATATATGCCATGGTGTGTACAAGGCCGGATTTAGCTCACGCGGTTGGAATGGTTAGTAGGTATATGTCGAATCCGGGTAAAGAGCATTGGAATGCGGTTAAATGGGTTCTTCGATATCTACAGGGTACCAAGTCTTTGAGAATAATATTTGAGCGAAAAGATGGGGCTGATAGTGTTGCGGGATTTATAGACTCCGATTATACGGGGGACCTTGATAAAAGAAGGTCAACCACGGGTTATGTGTTCACTTTGACAAGTGGACTGGTTTCATGGAGATCTATACTACAAGCAAAAAGTGCTTTGTCTATAACAGAGGCAGAGTACATAGCACTCACGGAGGTGTCGAAGGAGGCTGTATGGTTGAAAGGTTTAGTGAGTGAGTTGTGCTTGAAGCATGAAAGTATTTTGCTATGGTGTGATAGTCAAAGTGCGTTTTACTTAGCTAAAAATCAAGTGTATCATGCTCGCATGAAGCATATAGATGTGCGGTATCACCGAGTTCGAGATTGTGTTAATTCCGAGGAAGTCGTTTTAGAGAAGGTGAATACGGATGAGAATGCGGCCGATATGCTCACAAAGCCAGTAACCTCGGAAAAGTTTAGGCATTGCCTAAAGTTTCTTAATCTTACTCCATGTTGAAGGAGGAGGGTGTGACCTTGGAGGTATCGGGATAGTCTCTAAGGGGATGAACGGTTCTTATCCCGAGGTGTAGCAATCGAGATTGACTTGAGATTACTCGCCAAGGTGGAGATTGTTGTGTTTGGCTTGTAATTTATGTTACAAAATGGTGCAAGCTGGAATAGTGCAAAAGCACTTTTGCACCTGAGTCGAAAAACCGCAAAAACACTTTTGCAGCTGGGCAGAAGTGTTTCTGGAAAGGTGCAAAAGCACTTTTGCAGTTCGGGCGAGAAACTGCAAAAGCACTTTTATAGTTCGGCGGTTAAAGCCTTTTAGGCTTATTTTCTCATTTAGTATAAATAGAGATGTTTGTTTCTATTTATTGTAAGTTGCATTTGCAAGAGTGAGAAATAGATAGTTGTTCTTATAAGAGAGGGTATTTCTTGTGAGGTTAACTAGGGTTTAGTTAAAGGTTGAAAGGGTGATCTTTGGAGGTTTGTTCGATTGATTTGAGTGAGGATTATTGAGAGAGAGTTGGTGTAAATTCTTGGTTGATCAATAAAGTTGCTCCCCTTTCAAGTGGAAGACCCGAAGGGTTCCATATTATCTCCGGTGTGTTTTCCTCTTTGCTTTGCACTTGATTCTTGTTGTTCTTTATTTTCTATCTATAGTTGCTTGTGACTGTGTTGGTTATCTTGGTTTGAACCAAAGATCCTATTGCTTGTCGGTTTCTGCCCGCCAAGTGTTTGTGGAAATTCCCGAAAGGGATTTCTCGGGTTTATTGGTGGATTTGGAACTTGGTAATTGTTCCCACATTCACAACAATGCTATTGGTCCAGCTGTCGTCGACAAGTAGCATTGAGAAGCCTTGAACAGTTTTTCTTCTTCTCTAACACTAAATTTCTGCTTGAACACTTTCTCCACACCACCCACTTTAAGGATTCTTGCCCCCAAGCTCAATTTTCCCTTCATTGTTTCAGTTAATTTGGGGTCCATTCTCACCGCAGATTTACAACAAAAAAGGTAAATAAGGTAAGCATTCTGTGCATCTGTGTTGCTTATAGCACTTCGGCATGCTTCAAAAATCTGTTTGGTTGTTGAGAAAATAGAGTTTCTGTGCTTAGAAAAGTTTCTTGGTCTTATTACATGGAAGGATTTTTTTACCGTGTTCTTAGATGCCTTTTGCGAAATTGTCAACCATTTCCGCAAGCTTCTTCATCCTGCCAAAGACTGAATAAACTTTAACTGCATTTCCAAATATAAGCATTAGTTAAATGTCGTTGCTTTATCAATAATTCACAATCATGATAAAAAGGATTGATATATTCTTGAAAGAGTGAGAGGAATATAATAAATATTACCTCGTCTGAATTTGAGATGACGCATTTGCAGAAGAGGTAATTTGGTATTGGCTACTAGGGGCAGGTAAAAGTGTCTTGGTTGGATTTGGTGTTGAGCTTATTCGAATTGCCATAATAGGTTCAGGATTCTGATTCTGATTCTTCTTCATGTTGGATAAATTTCTCTGTTCTGATTCTATCGGAGTACACCAACTGCTCTAAATGTTTACTAGCATTAGCTAGACAGGAGAGATGCTATGTTTGATGAATCAAATCACGTTCCTTCGTGCCGGATATATTTATAGGGGATATATATAAAGCTGTTGAACCTTTAATTTTAGTTGTATTAGTCATCTTTCTGTCATCAACCTTAATTAAAGCGATGGTGTGAGCTCCAAAGTTTTCCAAAAGGAAATGATGGTGTCTCTACTACATTTTTCTTTATGCGAAGTTTCATAATAATGCAGACTGATGGTTAACGAATCTACTACAAATTATTCAAAACCGAATTTGTTAATCATGGAAAATTTCCTAGGGTTCAATGCATGAATGAGGGACAACTGAATAAATGTGTGCTAGGTTAGTTTTGCATGCACAAGAACGAAACTTGTATGAAACTCCCCAGCTACTATAACACGATTTCTTTTATTTTGTGAATTAGTCCTTTAAATACACACTAACACTATTGTTCAAGAAGTATTCCAGAAAAATCCAGACAATGACCAACTCAAACACGAGCACCAAGCCGGCCACCAATTATTGCTTTTGTCAAAGTTATAATATTATTTGAAAAGAATGGTTATAATTAAGAGATTCAAGGAAGATAATACAAATTTTAATTTTATATCTTTATATTTAAAGACGATTTAGCATTGCTAATATAGTTTTAACTTAAAATTATATATAAACAAAGTACTTAAATCAATTACTTTGATACATGTAACTAAAACATTTCATATTTTAATTTCACTAAATATTAATATGGAATATATATCTAATCTGATAGTTTTAAATATTTTATATTAGATAGTTTAATTAACATATTTTATATTTTAATTGAATTGTATGAAACCATTATTAGAGCATCTCCAATGCTAACATGGATTGGATGTACTAAAAATATGGACATGTAAGCATATTTAAAAACATGGTTCCTATGTGGCACTAAAAATATTGTTGATGGTCAAGCTCTAAAAAAATCATCTCCAATGGTGTTGTCTATAAAATTGCTATTGACATAATTCGTCAAATTTTTTAATAAAAAAATATAAAGTATATGGATTTTGTTTGATAGATCTTGAAGAATATTTTTTAACAATATAAATTTTATTGAATATAGAATTGTAAATTAAAAGTTAAAATAATTTAAAATTTTAAAAATAAATTATTAATGTAAAAATGATGATGTGGCATCTAGACATCGTCTAGAAGACCCTCTAGATGTAGAGGGTCACCCTCACAATGTCTTCCCATCTTTTTGACACATCACCTTCATGGTCATTATACATGGTTGCATTGGAGATGGGTTTTTTGACTCATTGTCTATATATCCTATGTGGCACTCCATTTTTCTCCAATTCATGGTTGCATTGGAGATGCTCTTACTTATTGCTTAAATACTTGAAATCTGTTAAAATAGTTTTTTAATAAAATTTTCAATTTTTTTTGCCTAAATGTAGAATGTAATTAAAAAAATTTATATTCCTCAATAGCCCCATAACCCATATTTATTAATATATATATATATATATCAGTATTATACGTTTTAATCGTTTAATTATTTGTTTATTTTTTCGCATATAATCAATATCTTAAATTTTATAATAAATTGTATTATTGACTATTAACATTTTTATCATTGAAACCATTTAAGCTGGTATATCTACTTCGTGTTAGGGTAGGTCAAACGTTTAACATAACTCTTAAAATAGAGCTCCAATGGACCTATTATTTCTTTGCTACCTGACACAAAAATGTATCGGGTGTTAAATATAATTGTGCACTTACTGTGGCCATTTCCAGCCCTCTCCCCTTCGTTCATGGGGTATCACTAGTTTCTCTTACAACAGCTTACTGCCACCTATCAACTATATATGTCATAGCTTAAAGAATTCCATTAAAAATCTCTTTTATTTTAACAACAGCGGTCAGATAATAAATACAAAATATAGGGGAATATGGCTGGTACTGAATCACAGAGTGAGGGATGACATGTCATTGTCTTCTTTTTTTTGAAAATGGGATGACATGTCATCTTGAGCGGCGGGAAATATAGTTTGGTTGGTAAAGGAAAATGAAAGATGCGTGGTGGCGGACCACATGGAGGCAAAGGGTGTAATATATTGTCTTCCCGAAATTTTTTATAATTGTAATTTTACTCGTTTAATTATTATTTTTTTAAAAAAAAATTAATATATATATATATATATTAATTAAGTTTGTCCCACTTTAATTTTTAAAATATACTAATAGTACTAATTTTGTTCTCTAATCTTGATCAAAAATAATCGTAGTATAAATTTTTTTCATTTAATTTAATTATAAAAAAGAATATTAGTATTAAGCTTGTTCCCTTAAAAAAAATCCTGGCTTGTTTGGAAGGAAAATGAAAACCGAAGGGAAAATAGGAGGAAATGTAGTTTCCAATCAAGCCAACCATTTTCTTAATTTCCTCCCAACCAGAACCAGAATTCTGGTAAATTCTTTAATTTACTTCTTTTTCATATAACAGTAGTGGCTTACAAAAATATAACTAGGATATATTGGTGGGAATATGGTTCTGACATTAGATTATTCAAAGATTCTTTGACTGAAGTTTAACTTAGTCCATTAGGGAATAGACAAATCACATGCAAGTCAAACAGCCTGATGGCTAAAGTTTCAATCTCTATATATACTTTGTCTTCTTTTGGATGATTTAGGCACTTTCATTTAACATTCATCATCTTCTTGAGGTGTAAAGAGTATGTGGTGCCATGGTGGACCCTGCACCAGTAAAGATTCAACAATATATGCAACTTAAAAGCTTTTCATAACGTACTCTTTATTTTATGTTTGTCCATTAATTGCAGGGAGACATGTGATATGAGATTACCCTTTACTTTCCTTGTTTGTGGGTGTTAGATGATATAATAATGTTTATGAAGAATATAAGAATAGAGAGAGGAAGAAAGAAATGATCTTTTGTTGTGTTGTGTTACAAGCCATAAATGTCCCTATATATAGGGATGAATTCAGTACATTTTATCAAGCCTAAATCTATACAAATTTTGAATATGTTGAATATAGAAGATATGTTTTGAATATGGAAAAATCTTCTTTTGACAATGGAGATGAGTTATTGACCATGGAGATATGTTGAGATATGAGTTATTGACAATGTAAATATGTTGACAATGGATTTGTGGTATATGTTAACATCCCCCCTCAAACTCAACGTGGTAAATGAGAGACCATCTTGAGTTTGGAAAGCATGTCTTGAAAGATGAGGAATGCGGGTAAAGATTATTCAACTTACTTTAAGTAAAACATTTACTTGGTGATTTTATTCAACCTACTTCAAGTAAAAGAGATGGCAAGGATCGAAATCTGTCATACTAACAAACTTGAGGGTTGTTAAAAAAGAAAAAGAAACTTGAAGAATTTTTATTATTATTATTATTATTTATACTAAGTGAGGGATGATATGTCAACTAGATTACCAAAAGGGACGGGTTATTGACACTCCAGTTATATATTCAAGCACTCCAAAACTACTTTTAGTGACGCTTTGGGAAAGGGCATTTGTGACATTTGGACTATTAGCAACACTTGAAAAGTGTGCAAAAGTAAAAATCGTCTGTATCATGGCAGTAGTATATTCAAATCTCTTCTTTCTTGATAAAGGCGGCAAACCCTATATAACCGTATTAATTGGTTTAGTTGTGAGTGAAAGTAGGAAGTCGTAAAAGAGGATCATGATCAATGAACTGAAGAAGTATTTTTAACTTAATTGTCAAGCTAGGCAATAAAAACAGCTCACATGCAACCCACAACCTTATATTATAAATAAGCCAATATATATTCAAAAGTTATCTACAGGGAAAAGGATTACTATCCACCACATGCATGCTTTTTAAACTTTAGATTACTTTTGTATTTTCAGATCGATCATCTTCGGGATGTAATGCAATACTGACAGTGGCAGATTATTTCTTTTTCAAATCTTTAATTTCCTTTTGTCCTTCGAGTGTCATTGAGATAATATATACTAATAATATCTTCTATCATTAGCTACCGCATCATTGCCATATCAGCCCCATTTCTCTCGCATTTTGAACCCATTATGCTACTCCTGAATTTACTCGGATTATATTCTATTACGCCAAAATTTTTATTTTATGGGGATCCAATTGAAAGAGAGTCTATAGGAAAATAAGACCACTAGTATTAGGTCAAGTAATTAACTAACAGAGAAACATTGGAATTTGAATTGCACGCAAAAGTTTGCACTCTGCATGTGCTGGTATGGTTCATAAAGATCTCAAGAGTTTCTCTAACATAAAGGATACAACTGCAGGGGTGGAGCCATGTAGGGACCAGGGGGCCATGGCCCCACCTGGACTTTTCATGAATTTTGAGAGAGTATATGGAGTTTTGTGTGACAGTGTAAAATTGAGGGGTTGTTTGTGCAATTAGATAGTTTAGTGGGTGGGGGTTGTCTGTGCAACGAACAGTATTATTATAGCTAGGGGTGTTGTCAGAAATCCGAAAACTAAATGAACGAACCGAACCAATCCGTTGCGATCCGAAATTTCCCGAACCCAAAAAAAAATCGAAACCAAAATCAAAAACCGAAACCGAAACCGAAACCGATTAATTTGGGTTGGTATGCGTTGGGGATTCGAGGTCCCCGAATTGGACCGAAAAAACCAAATCTTTTAAAAAAGAAAAATTTGCTAACTTAATGTAATTACTTAAGTTGTCTTACAATACGTTGAAAAAAAAAATGAAACTTTCTTACAACATTTACATTATATAAATAACCCAACCCTATGGATTATTTCCATTTACAAATAATTACTTAAGCTAATTATTAAAATAAATACATTATATAATTTTTTTGTAGCGCCTTTTGAGTGAATTTATATTTTTAGTGCAATTTTGAACTAAAGTTTAACAATACAAAAAAAACCAAATGAGACCGAACCGAACTGAAACCGAATAATTTGGGGAGGGTTTGGGTTTCATAGGTACGAAAACTGAAACCGAACCGAAACCGAACTATAAAGTTTGGGGAGGGTTTGGGGTACCCTAGTTTTTACCCCGACCGAAACCGAAAGTACCCCTAATTATAGCGGCAATGGTTTGTAATGTAATATAGGGCTGGTCTATAAATTAAGGGAGTTTGGTGGCTAAGGGTGTTTTGTGTGATTAAATGTATAAGTTTGGGAGTTGGGTTTTGCAATTTATTGTAAGGATGGTGTATAAGTATAAAGTAAGCAAAAAGTATCGCATGCAGTCTAATTTATTTCAGCTGCCCCTTTTATTTGTTTGAAATGCAGTCGTAGTGGTGCTTCATTCTTCTTTTTTTTTGCGCTCTTAGCCTCTTAGGTTAGATTTTTTTTATAATCTTATACTATTTTTTTTTTAAAAAAATTGAATATTAAGATTTAGGTGTTTTAATGTTGATTTGCTTCTTAGATTGTTAATATATTTGTTTGTTGGTTATTATTTATTAATATTTATTTGCTTCTTAGATTGTTAAATATTGATATTAAATTTGATTATTGAGGTTGATTTGCTTATTAAATTGTTATTTGTTTATTAATATAGTTGTTTGTTGGTTATTATTTATTAATGTTGATTTGTTTATTTATTTGTTTATTAATATATTTGTTTGTTGGTTATAGTAGATTGAATATTGAGTTGATAAAAATATTTCAAAATATATAATTAATTTTAGTATATCATTTTTAACTTTTGCGAAACACCGAAACATAATGGAGAAGTATTTTAGGCAAAATTTGGCTTGGAAACATAATTATTAAGTTTGATTCAATATTAGCTTACAAAAATTTTGGCCCCACCTAAAAATTATTCATGGCTCCACCGCTAGATAAAGGGGACCTTTCTATAGAGAATAAAAATGAAAATGAGTTTCCGTGGTCAATGGAACACCTAGAAATTTAGTTGAAAATTCATTAATTAAAGAATGTCCCTGAGCTCATTATGGAATATATTCATCATTAATCTTTCAAGAACTGATTTATCTTCGGCAGCAATGTCTTGCAGAGGGGATGTCTTGTGTAGTTAGAATTATTATTTTTTTGGTCACTAATTTTTGTCTTATCTTGAAAGATAAATGCCGAGTTTATTGGAGTATATATATTAACAATTCTTCAACTTTATGGATTTTTTCCCTTTACGCTCTTGGACAGGAAAAAGGCTTGCAGAATATCACGCATTAACTATTTTCCTAGGAGTCATTTTTTTAATCTTAGCTATCTATCCCATTTAAATTGAGGTGCCGCTTAGTTCGTGGTAAAATACTTTTTAACTAGCCAGGTGAAAGCAAAATGGTGAAAAGTATTTTCACAGATTTCGAGTACACAATTTGCTCGATAAATTTATGAATGCACACATGCTCCCATCACATGTTGATAACATCAATCTCATCGATAAGAGCGGATATCTCTGTTTTTTTAAATATAATTTCTTTCATTGAGCAAATGAAACCTAAGTTACAAAATTTGTACAGATTTATGATCGTAAGCTTTGTTCACTTAACATAGATACTTCGTAATATTTCTATTTGGACCACTTCTCACAGAGCTTGAGACACTGCCTGCTGAAGATATTTGAAGGTCTTCTGATAATTTAAGAATCCCATAAACCAGAATTCAAAATTATCCTTGGTAACAATTTGCATGTACTTCGTCGATGGTTTCTTCACATTTTCGCTTTCAGTGGCATTCTTTATCTTTCTTATGGGAATCAAAACCTGTAGAAAATAGAAAATTAGATGAGTATATAAAGCTTAATATGTTCAAAAGCGTGGGGAAAAAAATAAGTACACTAAAGAGCAATTTACCTTGTAGTGGTATTTGAACAACTCTCCAGTTGTAGTAGAGAGCTTGATTGGTCTCTCACTGCAGAAGGCAACTTTATCGGTGGAGATAAAAAGGAGACCTGCTATTGGACCAGCTGTTGTCGACAAATAGCATTGAGAAGCCTTCAATAGTTTCTCCCCTTCTCTAACACTAAATTTATGCTTAAACACTTTCTCCACTCCACCCACTTGAAGGATTCTTGCCCCCAACCTCAACTTCCCCTTCACTGTTTCGGTTAATTTGGGCCCCATTCTCACTGTAGATTTACAGAAAAGAAGTAATAAGTTAATTTAATTAGTATCTTATTTTGTTTAAACTATTACTACTACTGCATTGCTAGAAAAGTTCTGGCATGGTTTGGTTTTGTGAAAACAGAAGCAATAGTTAGTTTTATGGTTTCGTAATAGTAAACAAATCAAAACGTGAATTAATTATAGAAACCCGTAAAGATGTATTTGATAAGAGAGATGATGAAGTTAATTATAAAAAAAAAATCTTGTTCTTAGTTGAAGGAAGGGAATTTTTACCATGCTCGCGAATGCCTTGTGCCAAATTGTCCACCATTTCACCAAGCTTGTTCATCCTGCCAAATACTGAATGGGCTTTACCTGTATTTCAAAGAAATTGCGTTACTAAAACATCTTAATTTTGTTAGTAATCTAAAGTACGAATAGAAATAGGGCTTTATTCTTGGGAGAGTGAAGTCTTCATTTTCATTTTCTTACCTTGAGTGAATTTGAGAGATGTATTTGATGCAGGGTTAATATGGAATTGTACACAATGTGCAGGTGAAAGTATGTTGGTTGGATTTGCTGACGAGCTGATTGGAATTCCCAAAACAAGCTCTTGATTCTGATTCTTCTTCATGTTAATTTGATCAATTCCTCTTATAAATTTGTTATGACTTCCTCTTGTTCTGATACAACGACTGCTCTAGTATGTTTACAGCTTCCAAAGATGATGATTCTGTATATGATGAGTAAATCTCTGTTTGCTCACAATGTATTTATAAGGTTAAAAAGTTGTTGAATCTTAAAGTTGTATTAATCATCTCTCGGTCATCCACCTGAAAAAAGGCAAGGGATGAGCTCTTAAAGAAATTTTTTATTTTATTTTAAAGATGATGTCTAGTCCATTCTTTTTCTTTTCTTTTCTTTTCTTTAACAAAGAGATGGTATAAAGGTTCTTAAGTATTCTTTTACGGGACTTTTAGACTTTGGTCATTTTTAATAATACATGTTTAGTCTTTAGTTATATTTTAAAATAAAATTAGAACTTAGCTATCATTTTATAACTTTCGTCAAGTAACCGTTAAGTAAAGTAATTTTTGGACAACTTTGCCCTTGTAGCTAAAGTCTAATATTGATATATAAATAGTGGCTAAAAATTAAATTTGACACAATTTGTAATTTCCAAATATATAATTGTTGAACAGCTTGTTCTCTATTTAAGATCATCCAAATACAATAAAAGGAGCAACATCGTCCCATAAAACTTATACACCATCCAAAAATCAAAAGCAATCACTTGTACTTAAGATAACATACTTGATAGTTATAAAACAAGAGTTTCCAAAAAAAACCATCACTTGGAATTTAACTACATAAGATGTCAATATCTGACACGCCCTATCAATCCAATCTAATCACATCCAATTATATGTTAAATTGGATTGATTTCAATCTTCTTTAATTGAATAGGAAAAAAAAAGAAAAAAAAGAGGAACCTTGGTAATAAGAACTATAAGAAATGTGCAACTTTCTGATGATATTGTTTACTTAGGAAGATGAGAATTTTGGGTAGGTCTATTATTAAGATTTTTTTTTTCTTATTCAATTAGAGAAGATTGAAACCAATCCAATTTAACATATAATTTGATGTGATTAGATTGGATTGATAGGGCGTGTCAGATATTGTATATTGAATTCTAAAACCGTCATTATATCGGATTCGATGTAGATGGTCTAAAAACTACCAGATTGGATCAGACACCCACCTCTAAAAAACATTAGGTACTCTTGATCGAAGCACCGTATGACAATATTCTAGACTTAATAGTTGAGTGTCAAATAGGCATATTAAGAGATAAAGTAATCACAAACTTCATTTTTCAATTGGATTTAATGGTAATGACATTAATAAATGATTGCAGATCAAAGGATGTAACATAAAATGATGATGGATTGGTACCAAAGGTGGAAACAAAACTTAGAGAACTGCAAAAGCAATAGCACCATTACACTGCTAGCGTTTCAACATTGTAGCAACAATTAGTGCAAGTGCAAATGTTGAACTTTATGCTCAAGTGATACCTTTTTTTTAACTTATGTTATATAGGGCATGCATCTTATGTAATTAAGTACCAAGTGATGGGTTTTTTCGAAACTCTTGTTATATAATTATCAAGTATGTTATCTTAAGTACAAATAATTGCTTTTGATTTTTGAATGGTGTATAAGTTTTATAAGATGATGTTGCTCACTTTCTTGTATTTTGATGATCTTAAATAGGGAACAAGCTGTCCAACACTTATATATTTGGAAATTATAAATTGTGGTCTAATTTAATTTTTAGCCACTATTTATATATCAATATTAGACTTTAGCCACAAAGGCAAAATTGTCAAAAAATTACTCTACTTAACGATTACTTTACGGAAGTTACAAAATGATAGCTAAACTCTAATTTCATTTTAAAAGATGTCTAAAGACTAAATATGCATTATCAAAGATGACCAAAGCCTAAAAGTCCCATGCTTTTATTAAAAGTTTCATGTTAATATATTTAGTTCAAATTAATTTAACATAGACAGTATGTCGTAGTTCAATTTAATAGCACTACACCACCAAAATTGCTGAAAATTATAATTTACTTGACCCTACATAGAAAAGAATCATTAAATTGATGTCCTTGATATTGTTCTGTTGCATTATTTCAAAACTGTAGCATAAGAAATGTCTCACTTTTAAAATTTCAGTTGGGTCAATGGAATATGCTTTGAGATTTATATTGAAACTCAGTGTCAGCATTATTTGTCTCCGCTATTTAATTCTTCTAATCATCCTTTTGCAATATTTGTTTCTTCTGAAACAAAAGTTAGGAAATAATAGTATTTGGGTCTCGGATGTAAACAAAGAACAATAAACTGGTAGTTGGAGTTAGCTGTTGATCATTCAGATCTAACTAAAATCTCATGTTTCCTTCTTTCCTTTATACCGACTGTTTGTGGACATGTCATTGAAATCTTTTGAGCTGGAAAATCTGCTTTGTGATGTAAACTACTTTTAATACTTTGCGGCATTGTGAAAATTAGATGAGGGATGGCATGTCATCCCATCCTGAGTGGCATAAAATTATATAGATTGTTTGTTAAGGAAACAAGGGGCTAGATAGCTAGGCAAACATTTGGAAGGAACATGAAAATGGAAGGGAAAATATATGGGGAATGCCCTTTTCCAATGAAGCCAACCATTTCTTGAACAGGAATCAGTAACGAATCTCCTCATCATCTTCTGTTAACCTTTTGTTGTAGAACGATAATGAGAATAATAGAAGAAGATAGAAAGGGGAAGAAGGGATGCCCACATGCAATGGCTAACAAACCCTAAGCACACATGCTTATCAATTCATAACCCGACTCTAAATAATAATAACGAATATTACATGCCTATTTATAAGGGTAATTTTATTTCTATCCGTGGGTTTTTGCAGTTTATCTACCCTTGAATTATGTTAATATTGAAATAAATATCTCAAAACTTTCTTATAAAAATTGAGAAGTATATCCACCAATTAATAATCATTTTAAATGTATTTACTTTTAAAATTAGTTTCCTAAGTAGAATATACTTCCTTACTTTTAAAATTAGTTTTATAATTAGAATATACTTCCTTAATAATGTATTTTTTTAATTTGTTAAAAGGTATATATTGATACAACTACTATAGATTCATTATTCATCAAAAATACAGAACATGCACTACAAAACTGGACGGAATTAATTTATATTATTACATCATAATACTAACGAATAATTTTTTTCAACAAATGAGTTTACCATTTTGTTTTTCTTTTTTCTATACAATGAGGGCTCTAAATAAATAAAAATAAAGAAGAATTAAAACTTAAGAAACTAATTAAGTATTAGTGGCTGGAGGCAACAAACATCGTTTCCTTCAATCTCAATCCTTTCAAGTCAAATGAAGAATATTCAATTATAATATATGTTTGTTTTCTTGTTTGCCATGATAAATCTGTAATTAAAGTTATAATTTTTATTTACTTCTAAGTATGAACTAAATTTTGTAAACTTATTACAAATGTTTCAAACTATACTTATTATTTAATTACTATTCCAAGACTAATGTGAATTATTGTATAATCTCAATTCTGAAAACAAATGTGAATCATAGACTATAATGTAATCTTATAGTCTATCTCGAGTTCAGAAAGTGGATATAATTAATAATAAATTATATATATTAGAAATATCATTTTATATATACAATTTATGTTTACCTTTTGATATATTATATGACTGTGGAAAGAAGTAAAAATTTGGTGGATAATTTACAATTGAATTAAGAAGAATCATTATTTTATAAAAATTATGCCAATATTAATTTTTGTAAGTTTATCGAAAATGTGGTTAAACTTAGTGAGCATATAAAATTATCTCAGTAAAACCAAAAAGAGGATAGATAGACGACAAATTTCGCGGATAGAAATAAAATCATCATGTTTATTACTAATCAATTGATTATGTTGTTTTAATTTTTTTTGATTTTGAAATTCAAATTTTGAATATTTGATTTTCTATATTTTGGTAATTGATTAAGTTGTTAGAAGTTATTTGATTGTTTAAATTTAAATTTCGAATTTGATTTTATAGATATTAGTTTATAGCAAGATTTTAAAAGTTTAGATTAGTTTAATAATCAATTAGATAATAGTGACATTATAGGAATAACAACAATATAAATTAATTTTGTAGCTATATATTTTAATTTTATATTATTTACCCGTAAAAGTTTGTATTTTAAACAAAAACTTTGGACCTTCAAGTATTGTATAAAAGTCGTGTTCTTAAATAGATAGAGAAAAGAATATCGTCCTTAAAACTAATTGCTCCTAATTTTTTATTTATTTAATTAAAGTGGATGTACTTATTAATCCTAGTGGATTTTATATAATTAACTCAATAATAAAATAATATTTATAAAATTAAATCAAATAATATTTTATTTGTCATCTATCCAACATTCGTTGACTTAATTTTTGTAGGTAACAGAGAATAACTGTAAATATCGTTGATAAATAAAATCACCCTATTTATAGCCTAAAAAGGAAAACTCTAGAAAAACATAAGGCTCGTTTGGGTAAAGTATTAGGTCAATGATTCTCGATATATACCTCGATATTAAGATCACACTGGACAAATTATGTATTAAATTAAAATCAATACCCTGTAGGATTCATGCAGTATTAATACTGAGAAATTCATGCTGATGTTAATCCATATTTGGTTCTGTAAACTCGTATACGGAATTATATTTTGAAAAAAATAATATTATAATAATACTAATAAAATCAAAAATAACAATAATATATTGTAATAGTAGTAATAATGGCATTTTAGGAAATATTTGGTTCCTTAAACTTAATCCCGAATAACAAATAATCACCCCCCTATTTAAATTATAACACAACAGTGGTATGTAATTACTCCCGTTATTCGTAATCTTACCACATTGTGTGTGAACCAAGCAAGTTTTAGTGTCTCCATGTAACACTAAGAATATTTATCCCACTTTTTAATCATTATCAAACTTGGCCTAATATTCTAATAAATACCAAAATACTAAAATACAATTAGATACATCTAATTCTAATGACTTCTAAATAAAAATATTCATTCTTGTTACCTAAACAACCAAATATTAGCTAGGATTTGAAATATAACCCAAGTTTTGGTGAGTCACTCTGAACAATATTCTCAAATTAAAACCACTCAACTAAAAACCATCTCCAATTTTAAGCTCCAAAATAAACATGAATAGTTTTTTTTTCGTCTAAAAAAAACTTTAAAACACAAGAACTATAAAATTCAAAATCAAAGATAATAAAAAATTAAATATTAAAAATACTCAACGACATCTAACAATAAGCATCCATTTGACTATTTTTTGAAATTCATTTTTATAAAAAATTTTTACGTTGATTGAAAAAAACTCAAAAAAAACCAGAATCCCTTTTCACATAAATCAAAATTCTACAAATATAATATGTAAAACTTAACTAAAAACTCAACTAAAAACAAAATATTAAACTACCTAAGTAGTTCGTTAAAATAAAATACATATGTACAAATAATCTTCTTGTATTCTGCATCATTCTTCCCAACATTTAAAAGAACTCGACTTCAAGTTTTGTAGTGCTTAAGAATGAGAAGCCATAAGCTTTGCAGATGGCTAAAATTTGAAATCATAGGTTGAACTTTGAAAAGGCGCAAATATAGTAAGGAGAATTACATGCTTTCCATTGTTTGAGTAAAGTAATGAGGAATGATAATCTCGATATATGGAGTCTCTGATAGCGTAAGATGCTTACGTCCATCTCTGATTTTCTTCTTCGGCTTTGTCTCAATTTAGGAATCCTCCAAAGATTTTGCCGGAGGAACCTTGGGAGTGTCATCCACAACTAGTCAATTTTCGAGATAGGCTTGGCTTGGACTAACTGGATAAACTTACTTCCATTCTTGAATCTGTAAGTATTTGTTTCCTCATCATGGTCAACGTCTAGGTCTTCAACCCATGGTTGACCTAGTAGTATTTGTGCAACATTCAAACGAAGAAAGTCACACCAATGTCAAAGGAATAATGACCTTTTTGAATTGGAACAGAACATTGTTATGTAATTTCAAACGAATCATCTTTTGTCAGTGGTACTACAAATGGGTGTGGGTGTGGGTGTGGTTCACAAGCAAGTTTTAGTGTCTCGACTGCAACACTAGAGACAATATTTATTTCACGTTCCCAATCAATTATCATCTTGCATACTTTCTGCTCATTCTGCCCACACATAAGATATGTCCAAAAAGTACTTGGAGGCTTAGATTCATCTTCTTTAATGAGTCTAGGTAGAAAAATATTCATTCTTTGTTACCTCGAAACAACCGAAAGAGCTAGGATTTTGAACAATATACCACTGGTAGCGCGTGAACAGTGCCACTGAACAATATACCAGTGGTAGCAGGGGAACAGCGACAATGAACAGCCGCAAACAGTAAGCTCCAACAATAAACATGAATATTTTTTTTTTCGCTAGAAAGAAAAAGGATGGGTTGGATAAAATCTGGAAGAGCAGATTCAAGGGAGAGAGAATATATGTCTTAAGGAAGGAGAAGAGTACAATATCAATTAGACTGAATTTTTCTTCTTATACCAAATTGACATTGCTAACAAGCCCTAAGCACACATCCTTATTATTCATAATTCAACTCTGAATAATAATAAATATTACGTGCCTATTTATAACCTACCAAAGAAACCTCTAGAAAACCTTAATCTAATAATAAATACAATTACCTGTTATAATTCTAATTACACTAAATAAAGTAATAATCCTAGTTACCCTAAATATAACTATCCTTAAATATAAGTACATTAAAATAAAATACATATATAAAAATAATCTTCTTGTATTCTGCATCACTTTTTCTAGCAAAAAATAATTCTGACATTAGATTTTTCATAGAGTTTTTGACTTAAAATTTTCAAGTCTTGAGTATCCAAATCAGGGGTATTGAAATTTTAGAAAAACTAGCTCAGTTGGGAGAATTCATAGGACCTAAGAAAAGGACCGGCCATTCTAGACTTTAAAGTGTTACTTATTTTGTTAATTAGGCATAGACACATCACATGCAAGTCACTGAGGCTTACGTTTAGGACCTAAGAAAAGGACTGGCCATTCTAAACTTTAAAGTCTAGAATGGCCAGTCCTTTTCTTAGGTCCTATGAATTCTCGCAACTGAGCTAGTTTTTCTAAAATTTCATGCAAGTCACTGAGGCTTACGTTTAGGACCCAAGCTACATAAGGCATTAGTCCAAAGTGATCTTATCTTTTAATCTATATATACCTTTACCTTCTTGTGTTATCATATATGCGCTTTCATTTATCTTCATCATCTTAAGGTGTGAAGGGTGGATGGTAGACCATTCAGATTCAACAATGGGAGCTATACTTTCACTCTTTAATTCCCCTTTTTTCGTTGTAAGATAACATGTGAATGTGATAAGATTATCCATTATGGGAACCACGAACATCAGCCATATTTTAACATGGGGACATGCCTCTTGAATTTCCAAGATAATAGAATAATACTTATTGGTTGACTAAAATATATCACCTGAGAAACTCTAGTGTAATGTTTGGATCTCACAAAGTAAAATTGTAAATGTGACGGAAATAAAGAATGTATTGTAAATTCCAGCACACAATGGTCCAGTCAAAGCAAAAAGAAAACTGGATCATGTTTTTCATGCCAACGTACTAACCACATTATTAAAATCAGTCTCGGTTCATAATTTGCCGATCGATTTATGCATTTTATATACTTGTGCATAGTTAACCTGCAGGTTCATGTTAGTACCTGCACTAATTAAGAATGGGATAGGGACACGTTGAATAGAAAAACAAGGTCCCAACAAGCACCAAAAGAAAACGACTATATCATATATTAAGGATCATTGTCGGGCTAAATATATTGCGCAAACTAATATGCTTTTTCTAGATATATACTCTATTGGAACTCAGTGGCATCTATCTTTTTTTAATTTTCCTACTATCTTGTTATTGTAATCTGTGTTTCTTCTGAGACAAAAGCTAGCAAACATATCTTTTGGCAGTTGAGGGTAAACATGCAAGCCAAATAATCTGGTACTTAGCTAGGTCAGAGAATTTTTAATTAAGTCTCTGGTTATTTGAGTAGCAAGAGAATTGAAGAAAGGTCCTACGAAAAGTGTTTCTTAGTCCACAATATATTAAATAGGCAACTCACATGCAATAGACCTGATGGCTAAAGTATTACCCCTAGTGATCTTATCTCTATATATACTTTACCTTCTTTTTTTATCATATACGTGCTTTCATTTATCTATCATCATCTTGATGTGTAAAGGGCATGTGGTGGACCCTGCGCACCCATTCAGACACAACAAATGGAACCTAAGCTTTATATACGTCTTTTTATTTTTGTTTCTCCATTAATTGCATGGGGGCATGTGATCTATAAGATCACCCTTTACTTTCCTTGTCTGTGGGAAAGAGAATCACCCACACCCCAGCCCCAGCCCCATTTCTTACACTCTATTTTTAGGAATAATAAAGTTAGTTGTTTAATGGTGTCTCTGCCTTCTTTAAGAAACATGGTTTTGTCTCACTTTCTGTATATTCCCAGGATAAATATAGGAATTATGGATGATTAGTAAACATAAATTTCCTAATGTCCTTTCTTCAATCTCTGTTTTCTTCTAAGGAAAAAGTTGGGAATCACAATAGACGCAACTTAATTTCTTGTTGGGTCTAAACAAGCAAAATAATCTGATAATTCGTCAAATCTTTATTATGGTATTCATCTATTTTGAGCCAGCAGCATATCTATTTTGTGCTTAAAAGACAAGATGGCAAAGATCCAAATTTGTCATATTAACAAACTTGAAGAACTAGTTTTATGCCAAGGGAGATGATGTGTACGTCATATTGATTACCAATCGGACCGGTTATAATTGACACTCTCCATACATACTCATGCATGCACTCCAACTTTTAGTGATACTTATGTGCGACTATTAGGGACACTAACTTGCAGGATGCATAAGTAAAAATCTGGACTCCTAATAACATATATCCTTCCAAAAGCATAATAAGGTATTATGTAGGAATGGGAAAATTGGAAGGAAAAGAGAGCTAGTCACATGAAAGGGAAACATTTGACATAAAAAACTTCCTTTCGTAGAGCGGGGAAAAAAAAGGAAAGGAAGGGTGAGACACTATCTCTTCTTTCTCAATAAAAGTGGGAGGCCCCATATAACTGTAACTGGTTTAGTTGTGAGTGGAAGTAGGATGTCCTAAAAAGGGGATGACCAATGAACTGAAAAAGTATTTTTAACTTAATTGGTAAGGCAATAAAAACAGCTCACATGCAACCCACAACCTGATATTATAAATAAGCCAATACGTACATGTATTAAAAAGTTTATCTTATCTGCAGGATAAAGGATTACCACCGACTAGGCATTTACATACATACATTCAGACTTTAGCCAGATTACTTTAAATCTTCAGATCATCTTCAGGTGTAATGCAATTCTGACGATAGAAGATAATTTATTTTTCAGCTCTTTTAATTTCCATTTGTCCTGAATTTGCACGTCCTGAGATGAGACTAGCTCTTAATATCTTCCATCATTTGGTTACCGCATCATTGTCATATCACCCCCATTTATCTCGGATTTTGGATCTCTATGCTACTCCCTGTGAAGCACAGATGTAGGTGCTAGATTCGGGTGCATTCAGCAATTCGAAAAATGTCAAAAAAAATAAGATATATGGGTGCAGCGAGTAATAAAGTAATAATATGAAATAGGATGCTTGCAAAAGCACCCTTAAAAACTAATTTTAACACCCATTTTTTAAGCACCCATGCTTAACTTTTAATTTTAAAAAAGCACCCTTATTTATTAAAGTACCACAAAGAAAACATGTAAACAAGTTCACCTTCTATGAAAGTTTTATGTTTGTCCAAGACCTGCTTCATACCAACCCAAAGCCCACCCATAAACTCTTAAGCAATCACATCATCTGCAATTAGAGAAGATCGACTACAGCACATACAGCTTCTTTAAAATTGAATACTATCTTCTTAGTTTAACTTTTAAGCCTAAATCATGTGCCTATGGCTTAGACTAGTTTATTGGCTGCCACTTTAGTTTATGTAGAGTTCTTGTCATTTAAGATTTGGATATATATGCATGCTCACACACAACCATCTCGCAATAACCATTTTTCATTGGCCTAGAACAGGGAAAGAGAAAGAATATGCAGAAATAGTCCATCATAAATTAAGGAAGCAGTATGATTAGGTGTGGCTAATACAACAACATCAAATAAATACATAAATAAATAATGAATTATGAATTTTTAGGAAACATAAAAATAGTTCCAAAGCAGCTTCAACAAGCTTTCACTCCCTAGTTCCTACGTATTTAGCAGGATAGAAAACAAGACTCCAGCAGCCCCCACAATGTAACAGATTGCTTTTCTTTATTAAATGCCAAAAAAGAAAAAAATACATAAGAAAAATTTACATCTGGGTAAATCGGAAACAATACTTGCACCCCTTTTACTTGCATCTGTTGTATAAGCTCTGTAAAAATGCCTGAAAAATAAACAAGAAATGTCAGATATTAAACCTATTAAAACTTTGAAAAGAGATGCATGTAGATACCGAAACAAAAAAAAAAGAATGTTCAGATCACTAGAAAAATGCTTGAAAGAACAGTGATGTATGGTTAAATACTCGCAAGTAGCTAATGCTATTTATCTCTCACGTCAAGTTGTGGGTGGACAGAAAAATAGATCATTTTAAGGGAGCTTGTAAAGTTGGTTTACTTCAACGTGGCCCATTTTGTATACAAACTAACATTAGTGCCAGAAGATGGTGTATTTGGAGCAAGTTAAGAAAAAAAAATGGTTTGCATTTTTCTATCAGTAAAGAAGGATGAGAAAGTTAAGAAAAAAAAATTGGGTGCCTTAAAAGTCATAAAATGTAATCATGTTACTTTGATTTTTTTTAAAAGGGTTTTAAAAGTGATTTTTTAGTGTGCTTATAATAACACCCTATGAAATATACAATTTATTCCTAAAATATTTATATGCAATACATTGGTTGATGGAGAATGATGAATAATGTTATATTTATTAATCTCCAAAATTGGTGTTCATTCATGCCTAGATAAATTAGGTGAAAAATTTCAACAATCCAGCCTCCAACTCTTTAATCTCATTCTCTAGCTAGCTGAGAAATCTCATAAGTCTCTTTCTAACTTCATTCAAACTACAATGGTTTTACTCTTAGTTTCATATTAGCTTATAGATTTTGAAATTTGGTTTGAAGTTTACCATTAATCCAAGTTGATTTTATGATTCTTCAATAATCCTAACTAGAAGAATCCACCAAGAATCTATAAATAAATTTAATAAAATGATTGGATTTGCAACAGGTGTGAGTTACAAAAGAATGAGGAATCCGACTCAGGTGCGTTGACCCTTTCAAAGAATCCGTCCTTTGTAGGATGCTCATGAATTTACTTAGATTGTATTGCACCAAAATTTTATGGCGATCCAATCAGATAAAAGTGTTTATGAAAATAATACGACTAGCTTTAGATCAAGTGACTAACTTCAAAACACTAGTATACAAAAAAATGTTAAGTTGCAATTGTAAAGTCTATATTTTTATTGGATTTATATTCGTCTAACAAAAACACATTTTCTTGTAAGTTGTTTGAGTCATTCAAGATAAAATCTGAAGAACTACAAGCAAACCAAACTATCTATGAGAATTCCGACGGGACCCCCACCCGACGCGGTTCGGCGCGTGGCTCAATTTGGAACAGTTTTCGAGTCGCCAGTATATTTTTTGGGAAAATAAACAAAAGTGTGTTTTGTACCCTTTTTGAGGTACAACACAGTCTACACAACCAGATTGGGTTCGGGAACTATGTTATGACCCTAGAAAGTGTTAGGCATCCGCGTCGCCCTTTCGGCTTCTAAATGTACATGCTCGTTTTATCATTTTTTATCTTGTTCCTACTCTTTATGGCCTAGAGGAGCATATATACCAATTTTATTAGCATGCAGGAGTGGTGGCACGAATTTCGAGGCAAACAATGTAATTTTAACCAAAGACCGATCGGTCATCCAATGACAGTGTACTTAATTTTATGTTTTGGAGCAAAGAAGCATGCAAGGGGTAGATATGAAGCTAAATTAAGCATACATTAGTGTATTTACAGTTCAATCCTCAATTCAGAATTGAATACATATGCAGGGCACAATAATTACAACAGTTTATATATGTACATGAGAGCAGGGGCCGAAACACCTTAGGTCCAGGTGGGGCCATGGCCTGACCTGGACTTTTCAAAAATATTTAGAGAGTATAGGAGCTTATGTGTGAGAAGGAAAAAAGTAGGGGCCATTGTGTAAGTGAATTGAGTCTTTTGGCGAGGGTGCGGCGTGCAATTAAATGTACAAGTTGAGGGGTGCGGCGATGTAATATATATTAGGTAAGCTTTGTTATGTGAAGTTTTTAGGCGGGGAACGCTTTGTGTAAATATGAGTATAAGTCTAGGATCTAACTTTGCAATATTAATTAGGTTATACTCTTATAACATGGAAATTAAAAAGGAAAGCAGGCAAAGCAGCAATTACCGCCTCCTCCGTCCGTTTCTCCCATTTCTTCTTCTTACTGCTGTTCATTTTTTTTTAACACAACCTTCATTTTTTTTCCCGGTAGTAACAGCAGTGTAGTAGCTCCTCGAAGGGGAATGTTATAACTAAATATGTGTCATTTTAATTTTTGATGTGTAAAACGTTAAGTATTTTAATATGATATTTTGATTTTGGTCTTATTATAGTATATGCAAAAAAATATTGTTTTGATTCTAGCGTGTGGCCCCCCTGACTAGAAATCCTGGCTCCGCCACTGCATGGGAGGTAATCAAATAGAATTAAAACTGAATTAGAGAGATAAACAGAATACCATACTTCCGAAGATAAAGCTGTTTTTGTTTCAATTCACATTTAAAAAGGTATTACAAACTAGTCCAAGAATTTTGGATACAATTTATCCCTATCTTTAGACCTAGTCCTATTTATTTTTACAAGCATTTGCTCTTTTCTCTCGAGCCTCTATCCGAGCTGTATTCTATTTCTTCTCGTGTTTTGCTCCGAAACTTCTTTGGGCTCTTCTGCCTTGTCTCTTAAGCTTTGCCTCCATCCGGAGCCCCCCCCCCCTTTTCTGTTTGCCCTGTTTGGCTGATATAGAGTGAGGATTAAGCTTTTTTATAAAAGATCGATCAGGAAGGAGATAAGACCGATCCATGAGAAACCAAGACTGATCGGGTCACGCCAAAAACTGATCGGTCCTTGGCATAGACCGATCAAGACCCCTCATAAACCATCGGTCAATGGTAAATATAGCCCAATTTCTTTCAAAATTGACTCGTTGAAGCTTTAAACCGATCGGTCTATGAGAAAATCGACTGAACCGGCCCAAAAACCGATCGGTTATGAGTAAGACCGATCGGTCTTTTATGATTTCTAGCAGTCTTTGCTTTATTTCCTTTGATTTTGACTGTCTCGGTTTATCAAAATTTGATCTTTTGATTCTTGAACTCAAACACAACTTCTTAGTGACATTGGAGTCTAAATATGTCCCTTTTCTTGTGCTATTCGAAGCACATTTTCGATATACAATATTTTATGAGTCTGTTTATAATTTGTCGAAGTTAGATTAGCCTTTGTTTCCAAGGGTTGCAAAATGTGGTGTTTACACTATCAAAGTGATACATTGAAGGATAACATCTAGACATATACGGTGAGCATTGGCATTTGAAATTGATTCTTCCTAAGGTGGTTATTTTCATAAAAACTAAATTTAAAATATTTTTGAATCAACTTCATAAGTTGTTAAAATTTTCAAAAAGTTTTAAAAAAGCCCAAATCGGGCTGGTGCATGTTTTGGTTGTTGGACCGATCCGATATTTAAATTTTTTCCAAAAATTTGGTTCCCATCCATTCGGACTAGTACACATTTTATTTTTGGACCGGTCTAGCATATAAAGGTGGACTGATACACATTTTGTTAATGTGGATCGGTCCGGCATTTAACCTAGGCTGAGATTTTTTTATCACAAATTTCCTTTTTAAATAGCAAGTTTCCTATTTAGAAAAAGGATTTTAACTTATGCTTTTACCTAAAAATAAAACATTTTCCTAAAAGGAGTTAATATATATATACTTTTATATAAAAAGACTCATAGGTAAGGGAAATTTTATACCTTTTTACACACATGTTTTGAGAGTGATTTTTAAACCTTAGAGAGATTAAAACCTCAAAACACAAAACCATCTTAGGGCTTTTTATTCGTGCCAAAGACAGCGTTCTTTCTTTAAAGAACAAATCAGATCTCAAAGTGTGTATGATTCACAAATGGTATTAAAAAACGGTATGATATCGTGGCGAGTGATTCGTTGATAACATGTTCATATGATTCAAATATGACGACTATACGTGCAGAAGGTAGAGACTTTTAAAGACAGTTTGTGCGACTCAAGTTTTGTAAGTCTTCGTGATTTATGATTAATCGAGTCTGTAAACTTTTATGCATACAGTGGATAGCTGAGGATTAGTCCTGCACTGCAAGGATACCCGTTAATTCTGGTATTTGTTTATTTATTTAATTTCTTTATTAATTGTTGCATGCTAGAAAATATAAAACATGTTTTCCAAAATTAAAATTCATAAAATTCTAAGTTTATTGTTTGATTCGATTAAAATTGGTTTTTTGAAAATTAAACCATCAAATAACAAATCTAGGGTTAATTTGTTTATTTGCTTTTGCATGTGGTAGCCCACCAGCTTTTTCAGCAGTAGTATGCACTACTGGTATAATTAATTACACAAGTACATATCAAGATTTAAGGATAGAGTATAGATGGGTTTTTCAGAAACTATTGGCCGTCTTTTTTTCCTTTAGTTGACATATTCAGGCCTCTTGGAAAACTTGACTAATCGACAATAGCACATTTTAGACCCTTCGATTTGCACTCACTCGGACACCTCAGCAAAGCCAACATATGACATAAGTGGCGGACCAAACGTAAGGAATAGCCCGATGCTTTTAGTCTAGTTTGTGGTAATTTAAAAATGTATTGAAATGTCATTTTTCTTGTAGTATTCAAACCCTTCGATTTGCACTCACTGGGGTACCTCAGCAAGATCTTGAGAGGTTCTTGATGGATCTTGTTGGTTCTAAATAACCATAAACCCTAAAATCGTTCATGTCATATCACCAAGAATCAATAAATTAATATGCAAAAGCGTACCTGAATCCATAGCGTGTATTTGTAGCCGAGTGGTTGGCTTTCCAGATCAACACGTATTTCTTTAGAGAATCCTTTGTGCCTTCTCTATGCTCTCTGTGATGATGAGGGCTCAACAGGGACAAGATACGTACATTTGATCTGGGAATCATAACCACAATATATATAGATAGTAAACCCTACTATCTATTTAGTATTTCTATTTTAACCTATCATAAAAATAGAATTACTCTTAAGTATCTACAAATTAAAGGCCCACACCCTATTAGATACATTTAAGCCCAAATAACTTAAATTTTGGTTGATCACTTTAAAGTGGACTTAACCATACGACAGTCCACAATACACAATTATTCCGCATATAAGCCCAATGTTAAATTAAGAATCCAACAGTTCTCTCTTAACATGGTAGATTCGGGGGAACTTTCTATAGCGAACATAAAAGGAAATGAGTTTCCGTGGTGGATGGATGGAACACCTTGAAAAAATTGAGTTAAAAATCCATTAAATAAAGAAATCCCGTGGGCACATGATAGAATAATATACCATTAGCAAAAGAAGTCTTTCAAGAACTGATTTATGTTCCTTCTGCTCAAATGTCTTGCAGACATGCTGTCATAGAGAGAAATATTATTACCCTTTTTCTGGTTGCTACTTTTCGGCTTATCTTGAAAGATTAAATGGTGAGTTTGTTAAAAATACCTAACACAATTCTGCAACTTGCAGTATTGTTTCCCTTACCGCTCATGGACATGAAAAATGGCTAGTGGACACATTCCCAGGAGTCATTTTCTTTTAACTTACCTAAATATCTATCTCATTTAAATTCGATAAATTTATGAGTGCAGACTTGCTACCGTCAGGTATTGATAACCATAATTCCATCACCAAGAACTGATATCTCCTTTTTCCAACATAATTTGTTTCATAGATTCAAATGAAGCCTAAGCTACAAAATTTGTACAGATTTGTGAAACTTTGTTCAAATAACATAAATACAAGACATGAAGTAGGGAGGGAGGAAAGGAGTATTTCTGTTCGGATCACTTTTCACAAGGTGCAAGTCCCTGAGCTTGAGACGTTGCCTGCTGAATGTATTTGAAGGTCTTCTGATAATTTAAGAATCCCATAAACCAAAATTCAAAATCGTCCTTGGTAACTATTTGCATGTACTTCATCGATGGTTTTTTCACATTTTCACTTTCATTGGCACTCTTTATCTTTTTTATGGGGATCAAAACCTGTAGAAAAAAGATAAATAATTTAGATTGATAAAGCTTAAGATGATAACAAGAGCGAAGATAAAATAGCAAGGAAAGAGCAAATTACCTTGTAGTGGTATCTAAACAACTCTCCGGTTGGAGTAGAGAACTTGATTGATCTCTCACTGCAGAAGGCAACCTTATCGGTGGAGATAAAAAGGAGGCCTGCTATTGGACCAGCTGTTGTTGACAAATAGCATTGAGAAGCTTTCAACAGTTTCTCTCCTTCCCTAACGCTAAATTTATGCTTAAACACTTTCTCCACACCACCCACTTTAAGGATTCTTGCCCCCAAGCTCAACTTCCCCTTCATTGTTTCGGTTAATTTGGGCCCCATTCTCACTGCAGATACAGAAAAAGAAAGCAAATAAGGTCAGTATCTTATGTCTTTTCTGGTACTACTGTATGCTTAAAAAGTCCTGTTTGATTTTAAGAAAACAGAAGTAATAGTTACTTTCATCAAGATGTGAATTAATAGAAACACATACAAAGTATTTTTTAAGAAAGATGATAAATTTATTGAAAAGTTTCTTCATCTTAGTTGAAGGAAGGAATGTTTACCATGCTCACGAATGCCTTTTGCCAAATTCTCCACCATTTCTCCAAGCTTGTTCATCCTGCCAAATACCAAATCAGCTTTACCTGTGTTTCCATGAAATCACGTTACTAGAACATCTTAATTTATTAGTAAACTCTATACTATGAGTAAAACTAGGGCTTTGTCCTTGAGAGATTGAGGTTTCCATTTTTATTTTCTTACCTTGGGTGAATTTGAGAGATGCATTTGATGAAGGGGTAATATGGTATTGTATACAATGTGCAGGTGAAAGTATGTTGCTCTGATTTTCTGCTGAGATGATTGGAATTCCCATAACAGTTTCTTGATTCTGTTTCTTCTTCATGTTTGATGAATTCTTCTAAAATATCTACTGCTTCCAGATATGAGTGGAGATGATGCTTCTGTATATGATGAATAATCCTCTATTTGCTCACAATGTATTTATAAGGTAATAAAGCTGTTGAACCTTAACTTTAAATTTCTATTAGTCGTCTCTCGGTCATCAACCTGAATAAAGGCGAGGGAAGTGCTCCTAATGAATTTTATTTTCTAAAATATGTTACGGAAAGTATGATGTCTGTTTTTTCTTTAAGAAAGAGATGGTATAAAGGTTCTTAAGTATTCTTTAATGTAAACTTTTAAAGTTCCATGATAATGTATTTTTCTTCAAATTATTTAACATAGACAGGATGTCATAGTTCAATCCAATAGCACTGAACCACCAAACCTCTGAATTTGTTTGGTTTATTTTTTGATCCTACATGGAATAGAATCATTAGATTGATGTTAAATATATTGTTTTGTTACATTATTGAAAACTGTTGACATAATAAATGTCTCACTTTTTTATTTAAGTTGCTCAATGGAATATGCTTAGAGATTTTATTGAACTTCAGTGTCAGCACTATTTTTCTCACCTATTTAATTCTTCTAATCATCAACTGCAATATTTGTTTCTTCTGAGGCAAAAGTTAGGGAATTATTATAATATTTGGGTCTTGGGTCTAAACAAAGCAGAAATAAACTGCTATTAAGTTAGCTGTTGATCATTCAAATCTAACTAGCATCCCCTCTTGCCTTCTTCCTTTATATAGACTTGGGTGTCTATATGTCGTTGAAACCTTTTGAGCTGGAAAATCTGCTTTGTGATGTTACCTACTTTTGATACTTTAAATAAACAGTGATTAAAATTTGTGGCATTGAGAAAATTAGTGAGGGGTGACATGTCATGTCATCCCCAGTGGAATAAAATAATATAGTTTGTTCATTAAGGAAAATAAGGGGCAAAATAGGCAGTCGTTTGGAAGGAAAAGGAAAATGGAAGGGAAATTAGGGAATGCATTTTTCCGGAGAAGCCAACCATTTCCTCCCAAGCAGAACCTGATTCTTCTGGAAATCCATTAATCTAGGAAATTAGAAAATTGGTACCTTCAAAGTAATTAGGCTAAGTGGGATCAACAAGATGATGGCTTTCTCTAGCAAGAATATAATTCTGAAATTAGATCATTCATAGTTTTTTTGATTCTGAAGGTTAAAACTCTAAAAATTGTCCAAGTCTTGAGTATCTGAATCCAGCGGAACTGAAATTTCAGAGGATCACAGTTTCGAGAAGTCAGAGGGCCTAAACATTCTAGTCTTTGAAGTTTTAGTTTGTAGGCAATAGACACATCATATTCAAGTCACCGAGGCTGATGTATAGGACCAAGCTAATTAAAGCATTAATGCAAATGATCTTATCTATATATAATGTACCTTTTTGTCATATACGCTCTTTCATTCGTATTCATCATCTTGAGGTGTAAAGGGTAGATGGTAGACCATTCAGATTCAACAATGAAAGCTATACTTTCACTCTTTAATTACCCTTTTTCCACTGTAAGATGACAAGTGAATGTGGGAAGGTTATCCCTTACTTGTTTGAGAGAAAGAACCACATCAGCCACATTTCTAACATGAGGAACAAGCACACTTGTTTTGAATATCCAAGATCATAGAGTAAATCACTTGACAAAACTCTAATGCTATGTTTGGATCTCACAAACCATATTGGGAGACATGACGGAAAGAAAATGTGAAATAAATCTCAGCATACTTTCCAAGATCTAAACACTGCGCTATGGGGTTCAGTCAAAGCAAAAAAAATGAAAGAAAACATGTTTTTCATGCCAAGGAACTAATCACAATATTAATAGTAGTTAGTCGTTCATAAATTGCTGATTTGCTGATGTATATACCTTGTATACTTGTACATACTTAACCATTGGTCATGTAAGTATCTGGACTAAGAAGAGGTAGGAACATGAGGGTAGAAAAACAAGGTCCCGGCAACTACTAAAAGAAAGTGACCATATTATAATTCTAGGCCTTAAGGGTCATCCTCGACTTAAATTGCTCAAAAGAATATGCTTTTTCGTAGACATTCTATTGGAATTCAGTGGCAGCTATCTTTCAATATTTTTGCCTAGTAACTTATTCTGATCTTCTTTTTGAAACCCCTGTTTCTTCCGAGGCAAAAGCTAGGGGAAACATAAGTTTTGGCAGTTGAGGGCAAACAAGTCAAATAATCTGGTAGTTGGATCGGCTGTCTAATCATTCAAGCCAAACTAACACCACATATTTCCTTCTTTTCTCTTATACTAATTCTGTGTATTTATGATTGAAACCTTTTGAGCTGGCACATCTGCTTTGTGGTGCAACCTATTTTGAGTACTATTCTCCCCTTCTCAAATTAAGAGTCCCGTTTTTCTTTTTGTGACGACCAAAATTAAGAGTCTCGTTCCATCAGGGGACAAAAGCATTGTGCCATATCTCACCATAGTACGTAAACAAGTTTTATGATTCGGCGTTATAAGATTAAAATTTGTATTTTCCTATAAAAGCATAAAAGTCAAAGTTGAACTTTTAATTTGAGAGAGGAGAGAGGGGGAGAGGGGTAGTGTAAAATAAAAACTAAAGAAAGAAGGTAAAGCATACCAAATTTGTGAAATTGTGAAATTTAACAAGGCAATATTGGGTAAGAATCGTCATCAAAACTTGCAGGACAAAATCATATGTTGGTGAAAAGAAAGGGACAAATTTTCCGATCAAATCATGTTTATTCAAAAGCTCATTCAGATAAAGACCAAACACACCAAAGGGTTCATTAGGCATTCGAAATTCGGCATTCAGAGGCCAAGAAAACAAAGTTCCCAAATATATCATGCACGTAAAGTAGCATGACATATGGGACAAATCTGAAGTACTGTAACTGATCTTATCTACACTTTACCATCCTTTTGTTATTCTTTTCATCATTTGTGTTCTTTCATTATCTGAAGGGACGGAGCCATGTAGGGTCTAGGAAGGGCCATCTAGACTTTTTGCAAATTTTGACCGAGTATATTGGTGTTTGTGCGATAGTACAAAGACGAGAGGGTGTTCATGTAATTAAAAAGTTTAGTGGGTGACGGGCCAAGGGTTTGCATGTTAAAATGTATAAGATCGAGGGGCACTCTTCGCAATTTAGTTATGGGCTAGTGTATAAATGGAAAAAGTTTAGTGGGTGAGGGGGATTTGTGCGATGAAATGTATTAGTTTGGGGCTTGGGTTTTGTAATTTAATATAGGGCTACTGTATAAACAGAAAGTGTAACACGTAGTCTAATTTATTCAGTTGCCGCTTTTATTTCTTTGAAGCACAGTTGCAACACCATCACTATTGCACCAGCACACTCTGCTTCCTTTTTCTTTTTTTGCGGCTCTTGGCCTTTTAAGTTATTTCTTTTTTATAATCTTATACTAATTATTTTTTTAAAATTTGAATATTAATATTTAGGTGTTTTTATGTTGATTTGCTTCTTAGATTGGTTTATTAATATATTTGTTTGTTAGTTATAGTTAGTTGAATATTTCAGGCTAAATTAATTTTAATATATCATTTTTAACTTCTCCGAAATATCGAAACAAAATGGAAAAGTATTCTAATAAAAATTTAGCCTGAAAACATAATTATTAACTTTGATTTGACTTAAAAACAAAATTTAGCTCCACCTAAAAGTTATTCGTAGATTCGCCACTGATTATCTTTATCATCTTAATGCATAAAAGATAGGCCGTAGACCCACCCACTCAGAGTAATATAGGGTAAGATCAACTTTAACTCTTGATTTTTATTTGTTCAAAGCACGTTTGCACGATCGCATAAGTAAATCCTATATTTTTCTTGATTTTAGGAAAGCAACCATCGCCACGTCGTCTCCACATCAGTTCCAGTTCTGACTTGTTGATCACTATTGTACAGGACTCTTTAAGATCAGAGTGTTAGTAATTATAAAGAATTAGTGTACTACCCAAGAGTGTTTTAAGGGATCCAATCTAAGGAAAAAGGAAACTTAAAAGTGCAGCAAACGAACTGTAATATTAGTTTGTAAATTCTTCTTTGGCTGACGTATGCTGTATGTATATAGTGATATACTAGTGTGAAGAGGAAACTTAAAAGGACCCGCAAAAGAAATGTTGATGACTCAAAATGTGCTGGTGTAACTCTTCCACTTGAACATTCATATTTTTCTGTTGGCAATGAAAAAGTACAAGGAAAAAAGATTAGAGTTGGCAGAGCCCTATTTTTCTGTCGGCATTGAAAAAGTACAAGGAAAGATTAGAGTTGGCAAAGCCATATTCTATTTCAATGTTCTGTAAGGTCTAAACAAGTAAAATAATCCGATAGTTGGCACTAAATCATTCAATCTTAAGAAACATCACATATTATCTTCTTTCTCTTGTGCCGACTATGCACGGATGTATCGATGAACTTCCATGAGCTGTCTTATTTGCATTATGGTGCCAATCAACTCTTAACCCATAAAATGATCAATAGCTTTGCCTCGATTTCCATTTTTCTTTCCTTAAATTACTGAGGCTCCATTTGATAATTAGATGAAAAATAATAGCAAAAACAATCAATTTGTGTTATAAGCTAAAAAGTAATTTAAGTGATGTGGTAAGATATCAACTTAATGTTTAACTTTTTTCCAAGAAAAAAGTTCTTGTGAAAAGCAAAACAAAAAAATAAAAGAAGATGTGGGGTTTCTACTTTCTACTCAGAGAATAAGAATAAGAGATAAAACACATCACCGCATCACTTGACTTATTTTCTAACTTCTTACACAAATCAATTGTTTTTGCTAATAGACTAGGAAAAAAAAAATGTTTTTGCTATCATTTTTATCTTGTTATCAAACGGGGCCTAACATTACCAAAGATGCATTCCATAAACACGAATATTTTTCTACTATTAATGTAATAATTTCATCGTAGTCAATGAACCCTTTGTTACAAACATGTACAACTTATGTTAGTGTATAGCTTTTTACTCAAACATCTGGGTGCGGGGATGGGGTTTACGTTTCTGTTTTTCTGACACTTTTGACATGGTTGTAGTTTAAGTAGCATCCGAGACTGCCTGATGAAGATATTTGAAAGTCTCTTGATAATTTAAAAATCCCATAAACCAGAATTCAAAATTATCCTTGGTAACAATCTCTATGTACTTCAGTGATGGTTTTTCACATTTTCGCTTTGGTCGGTTCTCCTTATCTTTCTTATTGGAATTGAGACCTACACAAAAAGGAGATAGTGGTTAAATGTCTTCAAATATCAACTAAGCAAGAATAAAGGGAGAGATAAAAAAAAAAATAGCAAATGTATTGACTTACCTTATAGTGGATTCGAAGTACGTCTCCAGTTGGGGAAGAGAGTTTAATTGATCTCTCACTGCAGAAGGCAACCTTATCAGTAGATATAAAGAAGAGACCTGCTATTGGACCAGCTGTTGTTGACAAATAGCACTGAGAAGCCTTCAACAGTTTCTCTCCTTCTTTAACACTGAAATACTGCCTGAAAATTTTCCCTACGCCACCTAATTGAAGGATTCTTGCCCCCAGCTTCAACTTCCCTTTCACTGTTTCGGTTAATTTGGGTCCTATTCTCACTGCGGGTAAATTACAGGAAAAATTGGTAATCTCATATTACGATCCTCCATTATCTCATATTACTATAGATTATAAGAATAGCTGGGCAGATAAGAATACAAAGGAAACTGATAGCATTTGTTTTCCTGCCATTTTCTTGACAATCTAAGGCTCCGTTTGATAACAAGATGAAAAATTACAGTAAAACAAATTGATTTTTGTGAGAAGTTGAAAAATAAGTTGAGTGATGGAGTGAGTTCTCCCTCTCAAGTAGATGTCCTCCATCCTCTATTTTTTGTGGAAAATTTTTCCTCCTCACCACCCAAATAAATTTTTTCCCATAAAAAAAGTCAAAAAGGAAGAGAGTGTCTCACTTCTTCGGCCAACTCTTTTCCAACTTTCACAAATATCAATTGTTTTTCCTATCATTTTCCATCAAACAGTACCCAAGTGTAAAGCTGATGGGAAGCAAAGTAACTTTGTTTTCTATAAAGATACACAAGTTAGAAACATACTTCAGGGTTGGTTAGGTTATATGGAAAATAATAGAATTCCTTGGTTTATCTTAAATGGAAAAATACTAATTCATGGAGAATGAAAAAATGTGAAGTGTGACTTTTGGATTCCATGGAAAACATAGAAATTAGCTAACAAGTTGTTTCATGGGAATGATTGCTTCAAAACCCTCGCAACCAAACACAACTAAAGTTAAAAAAATATGAAATTCTTTGCCTTTTTTTCCATGGAAAGGAAGTGGAAACAAATTGTTGTACTTACCATGCTCTCGGATCCCTAGTGCAAAATTGTCCATCTTTAATTTCACCAAACTTGTTCAGCCTACTCATCACTGAATTCAATTTACCTGCATGTCCAAGAAAATTTCCTTACCAAAGGGTCTGTACAATTTCTTAGTAAAAATAACACAGACAGCCCTCTATCCTTGATATATATATATATATATATATAGAGAGAGAGAGAGAGAGTCTTATGGTAGTTGAATATGGGAGATGAATGGCATTGGGTAGAAGGGAATGATGAAACTGCCTTTGGGGACCTGTCAGCTGAAAATGATTTTGCGCAGATTGGAAATCCAATTACATTCTTTGGAATCATCAGTTTCTTCATTTTTGATCAACTTTAAAATTCTTATTTTTGTCTTCGAGTCCCCTGATAATTTAATAGTATTTAGAAAAAACTGATTCAAGTCAAGAGAGTCGAGTACATTGAGATGATTTCTAGGAAAGGATGGATCCAACAATGTTTCTACCACAGTATTTGTATATAGGGATAAAGTTATTATCGCCAACTAACTTTTAGCTACGTGAATCAGCTTTCGCCTAAACGCATGGACAACTTTAATGATATGATAGACTATTCTTTTAAGAATAGAGATATAGAGAACATGGGTTGTTTGCTTTCTTCAAGAAAGAGCTCTTTTATTAGTCTAAATCTACTTCTACTCTTTGTTTTTTTGTTTTCCAGTAATGTTCTATTGCTATTAATGTTGCTACCATTTAAGTAGTTTCTAACTGCACCCAAAACTTCCTAAGCAGCACCGCCTTCAAATTCTTTTATGTACTCTCTAACAACATTCTGGACACTCACAATTGTTTACACCAGTCTTTATTTTAGATACCCCATCACTGACATTGGTCACAAAATTGGTAACAAATAATGTTTATGCTTTTGTGGTACATTTTCCTATAAGATTCTACCAAAATGATGTTCACAATGCTGTGTTGTTGAGCATTCAGTTGCTGAATTTAGGGTTATGAGAAGGGCACAAACCATTAGCCCTCCACTACAGCAATACAAGCCTAGAAACACAAGTAGAAATTGAGAGAAGCAGCCCTAGTAGGAGAGGGTGCAGTGAAATGGTGGGGATACCTTGATGGATTTTACAAACCAGCCAACAAACAAGGATGGTACTATAGATGTAGTCAAAATGCTCCAACAGATGCTATTATGGGAGAGACTTGATTGCTTCAACAACTTTCTCCATGTGCATTCCACAACTCCCCTTCACCAAAACCACATCGTCGCATTTTAACAACTTAACAATCTCGAGTGCAAGGATTTCTGCATCAGAAGCTTGTACATACAGCCTTTATCTTCTTTCCTAAATTCAAGTTATTAGCAGCTATCAGAAACCTCCTCCCAGCGAGAGCAACTAGATCAAACTGTGCATCAATGCAATGTTTTAACATTATCTCATGATATTTTATTTTGGTTTGATCAAGTTCTAGCATGTCCCCAGTCAACCCAGCAGGGTTTTGGGGGGTTTCCGTGAGCAGTATATATTGAGGTGTCAATTTTCTGTTTAGTATGTTTTGGGATTTTGGATCATGTACCTTACAAAGTTCATTAATCTTTGGGGCATGGTCGTTGGCAATCCTAGAACAAATCTATTGGCATTTTAAAATGGAAGATATTATTGTGAAAGTTATTGTGTTTATTACTAGATCATATCGTCGTAAGAAATTTAAGAAAAAATTTAAGAAGCTCTATTGTGTGTTTTAAAATTGGTACATTACTCCAGCAAAAAGATAATTATTTTAATAATTATTATAATTAATTTTTATTGTTCAAAAAATACTTAAAAGGTGAGCAAGGGGTTGGTATGGTGGCAGCGCATGAGTTCTTGCTGAAAAAACCTTGAAAGGTGAGTGAGGGGTTGGTATGGTGGAGGCCCCCGAACTCATGCACAACTTGAGTTACCAACTATATTTGCAACATTCTTTTTTCCTATTTCTTTGGAGTAGTATAGGGACTTTCTTTTTTTAAAAGTTGAACTATAAATTTTCATTATTTGTCAAGGGAGGTAATTGTTTGGCTAATAGCAAAGGCTGGCCACGGTTCGGTTACCTAACTGAATTGGTTGGTTTGTAAACCGAACTGATATGATCGGTAAATCGACTTTCGATTTTATTGAGAAGATCGGCTGGTTTGGTTATTAATCGACCATGGTCTCTGTCGGATCTGAGAGTTATAGGGAGGCTTTAAAAGTTCAAATCAAAGAGGGAGAAATCAGATGCTGCGGAATGGTCTGTGTCGGAACTGCGAGTGAGTGGAAGTTGAGATCGGAGAGGTGAGAGAAAATGATGGTGCTAAGGTGGTGCTTGATGGTTTTAGAGGTTCGGTGGTGGGTTAAGGGAAGGAGGAGATAGTTGGTATGAAGATTCGATGGTGGGAGAAGGAAAGGTAGGAGGAGGTCGGTGGTGCCGGAGGAATGAAGGTCGGTAATGTGTGATTTGTGAATGCGAGGTGAAACCCATTTTTCGGTTTCTCTCACTTCCTCACTTCAAACTTAGGGTGTGTTTTTTGTTTTTTTTTTATTTTTGATTGCTGAATACTGATTACTAATTACTGAGTACTAAATATTGAATTCAAGTTCTAAAAATGTTGTTCGTTTTTTAATTTTGAATGAAGTTCTAAATTTAATGTTTTTTTTATAAAATAATGGTTTAAATTCGGCATTAAACATTCAGCGGGATAATGCCGCTTAATGCTAAATGTTTAATCATTAAAAAAAATAATCCTTAACCTCTTACTGATTTAAAAAAAAAAATTATATTGCACCTCTTAATATTTATATAATACTCTTTCATTAAGCATTCAAAGGTAAAAACAAAAACTCCCTTAGTCTATATATATATATATATATATATATATATTAAAATGAGTATACAAAAATAAATAAAAAATAAAAATCGATTGGTCTGGTAAAACCAAATTTATGCTAATTGAATACTAGTACTGGTACTGATTATGGTCAATTACCGACTAATCGGTTACCGACCAAGTCGGGCTTTTGAGTTTTTGATTACCGTTTAATACAATTCAATCAGTTTTCAGTCGGTATTCAGTTTGCGGTTACAACATGCCACCTCTACATAGCATTGTGTCCCTTGCTTGAGATATGAATGAACAAACTTGCACTATGAGATTATAATGATCAATTTCTCATCATGCTCATCCTCTTTTTTCCTCGAAACCATGTTTAGGGGAATTATTTTTCTCATTTTCGACCTTCAAAACCCAACCTTAAAATACAAAAAGTATTGAATATACATGTAATAACGATCAAAGGCAATGAAGTAAATAAAAGTTCAATTCGAATATTTTATAGTTTTATAGTGTTATAATGCATTATTAGTATTTTTCTCTAATAAAATAAACCCGTTTTTCAAACACTTGTGAAAATTACTTTTGAAAAAAAAAAAAAGTTGAATTTCAAAGCTTTCTACAAAAAACTCTTTACAATTTCGAGCTTGCTTAAGTTGTTGATCCATTAGTTTTACGCATGTAAAGAATATTTCATATTATTTTAATATAAATTACTCTCTCAAACATAAAATTTGTTGTCTTAATTTCACATTTTTTTGAAAAGGTACTAATTTCGACATAATAAATTAATGGTTAATAGGATAATTTATTTTTTATTCTAAAATTTTGTATACTAATTATGATAGTATGAAACTATTATATTAACATGAGACATCACAAAAAGGAAAGTAAAACTTACTGCATTTTTTTTATTTTTTGTTTCCTATATATTCAACTAGCATTCCTATAATAATGTAAAAGAATTTTTGTAAAAGAAAAATTACAAATACAATGCAAGCACATTGAAAAAAAATTTGTTATAGAAGTAAGTCTTAAAGTCTCGTTTTTTTCTAAATACTACAAATCTTACTAGGAGAATATATGGAATCTGCAACCTCTCAAATAGGAGGTGAAAAACAATATCAATTGAGTTACAAATCTAACTTTCAATTGTTTATTTTTGTATAATTTATTATTTTCTTTATTTACGTTAATATTTTCTTTATTTACTTTATATTCTTCTCCTATAAATAGGGCTCTCTAACTCAATATACAAAGAATTCTCTTTCTTTCTCCTTTCTTAACATGCAGTAACCAATTATAGTTGGTAGAACTGAATCAACTGATATTTGGAGAATATAGCCAACCCTCGATCCAATAATTTAAATAAACATTGGCACAATAATTTAACGCTAATTGAATAATTGACCTTTCTTTTCCTAATTTTAATGCAAACGAATTATCAAACATAAAGTTATTGACACAATAAACTGAAAGGATACATAACTATGAAGTGTTGCGCAATAATTTAGCACAAATTAAGCTGAGGGGGTCAAAGTATGTAATTTAATTTTTAATTTTCATAAACTGTCTAAAGTTTACCGGAGCCAAAATTTTATAGAGAAGTGCTCGAGAATCAACTTTGGGAGCTCCAAGTCAACCCAAAGTTGTTCCAATAATAACCTGATGCCATTGGATCAAAAGGTTTGGTTAAATTTCATATTCTTCTTACTTGCAAAAAAGAAAATCACAGTGCACGCACTCTTCTTCAAATAAAAGTATTTTAGTGCTTTAAAATAATATTCAAGAACACTTTTTCATGATCTTTTGTGATATTTTTCTGTCTCTAAAAATTGTTTTGAACTGCTATATTATTTTTAAAAAATATTAACCATTACACGTACCCTAATATAACTAATATAATATAACCATCGTATATGAACTTCCCAAATGTACGCTAATGCATTGATGTTGAAATGTGAAATTACATTACGTTTTTGTCATTTCAATTGGTTGAAGTGTGGAATCATATTACTAGATTAGTTAAAATAATATAAATCTATCATACCAAACGGTCCAACAAAATTGGTTAAATTAATTCATTCATGGATCGTCACTCAAAGTTAAGTAAAAAAATCCTTGTAAGATTTGTGCAATAACTTTGTAGTTCTTAAAAGTTGTGTTTGTTAATAAAATAAAAAATAATATTAAAAATAATTAATTTATTTAAAAATTTTAAAAAGTAAATTGATTGGTAGTGTAAGATGTGCTCTTACTTCCTCCAATTTTCAATGGAAAAAATTAATTTGCGTTGAGTAACAAAAACAAACTCATAAGAAATAGGAAGAAGGAAGATAGAGAAGATAGAAGATGGAAACCTTTTTTTGCATTTAGTTTGAGAAAAAATGTTTTCATAATTTTTTTACGACTTTCTCCCATGAAAACCTTTTTTGCGCGTCAAGCAAAAAAGAAAGTCACGAGAAATATAGTTCTCGTGTATGAAATTATAATTAATTTTATAAAAAATAACACAATGATAAATGATTTATTGTGTTGTTAATTGTGTAATCATTAAGTTCAAAATTAGTCATTATTAAATTATACTAATTACATTCAAATATTTATGTCATTAATTTATAAAGTGTAAAAGCATTATTTTTAATAATAGATTATAACCTAAAATTCAATTGTAATTATAATTTTTCATCAGAATACTTATAACAGTATAGTTATAGTAGAAGTGAATTATTAATTTTCTGTTGCTATATTAAAAATAATTTCAACCAACTTCATTGTTAAAAAGTCAATTTTATGTGTTTGTATGTATTGTAATTTAGATAAAAATGCTTACTATTTATTTATGGACATTACTAGCATGAAAAACACTATAAGTTTTGAACTTACAGACAATTCCTAACTACAAATTTGAGAAGGGTGCTCACTTTTACTCAAACTCTATATTTAGTTTTGAAAAAAAAAATCCACTCTCATTAAATTTAGAATTAGAAAAAGTCTTCTTTTTTTTTTGTCTTTTGCACAAATCCATCCATACATTTGTATCATTGTAAAATTGGATTCTCCATTACTAATTAGAAATAGGATATGCTCAACTATATAATATATATTTTTTAGATTTACAAAGAGACTTTAAAGCTATTAAAGTATTAAAAGACATTAAGTGAATTATACACTAAAATTGAGATACTCAATTTGGGACATCCAAAAAAATTGAACTTTTACACTCAACTATGTGACATTTGTATCAATATTAAATTAAATTTTTCATTACCAATTAGAAATAGGATATGCTCAAGTATATAATATATTTTTTATATTTATAAAAAAAGGCTTTAAAACTACTAAAACTATTAAAAGAGGCTAATTGAATTGCTAAAACTATAACTTGGTTTCTTATAAAATTTGGTGCAGTGATTATTTACAAATAAAAAAAAGTAAAATACTTATAATTTCAGTCACTAAAAAAAATATTAGATTCTTAATTTGAAATATTGAAATGAAATATTACTTGATCAGTATGTTATGTTTAATTTTAATTTTTTTGGTCAAAATTACTAATTTAATAAAAGAATAAGAACTAATTACCTAAAATATATGGAATTTACTATTTTGCATGGGTTAAAATGTTAACAATAATAAAGATGAGTTAAAATTTGGTAACGTTTAGCCTTAATTGAATATGTGGCTAATAATTAACCGTAAGTTTTAATAAAACTAATCAACTTTTAGATAATCATTTTCCTTTATTTATTTATTTATTATAGTTGTAGTTTATTTAAACTCTAATAAACTCCTAATCAGTATCTTCTCTTTTTGTGTGTTTGTTTTTTTTTACTGAATGACTAATCATTCTTTTTTTTATATTGGTTCTAACGTTCTTTTTCTATTTTGTTGTCAGACACATGCATACAATAAATCAAGGTGTTTTTTTTTCTTTCACTTTAATTTGTGTCACTATTTTTCGAGAATAACTTTACTACTACTAGTGTTTGTATGCTGATGAAGTTTTCTTGCATAATCAATTCTGAAGATTCAACAATGTCGCCATACGTTAGCTCTTATATGTGAGTCAACAATGTCGCCATATGTTACCTCTTATCTGTGAGTCTTCTGTTGTAAGAGAGAAAAGAATCGAAAACTATGGGACACAGCATTACAATTAACGAAAAGATTTGGGACCTGCAACCTGTCACCAAACCTTGTATCTTCAAAGTGCATGCCGGTCTTCCCAAGTCAAACCCAAGAGCCAACAAACCAATGCTAGTTTCTATAGGCCCTTACTGTTAAACCCTAAGTAGTTGGGGTTGGGGTTGGAGTTGACATGACTTAGTTGCACCATTGCCAAGGCATGCCCGGTAAAAATAAGGGGTGCAAGAATTTGGAGGCTTTTTGTGTGGGCAGTTAGGCTCCATTCAAGAAATCAGCTAAGTGCGTGGGCACTTGGGTTGCAGCAACTTATAAGATCTGATGTGTATTGCTACCACTATGGATATTTCATTAAGTGGCATTATAGGGGGCTGGTGTGAGCTGTGGCATGCAATCCCCATGCGGGCTAAGTGCGGGTGTCCGACACAGCACGTGGGTTACTAGAGTTGCATTGTGGGCTTAATGTTGCCTAAGTCATGAGTGGCTCATGACTTGAATTTGTGGGAATTCGAGAGAAGACCGAAACTACGTCGTTTTGATGCATGAATAGGCAGCTGAGGAAGCTAGCTACTTATGGGTAATTGGTTGTCTGATTAGGACAAAGGAAACTCTCTTGCACGTGCTTGGCACAGGACAAGGTGGTTTTCTGTGGACAAAACTACCTAGCAGTTATGTTGGTTTTCTTGTCTTTGAATTAGACAATGTAGTTTTGTGTGGACAAAACCACCTTGCAGTTGTGCAGGTTTCTTGTCTTTGAATTTGAATTCCTAGGCAGTTGGGGTTGTTAACTGTAGGCATATAAATGTGTCTCAGCCAAGTGTGTTTGGCTAATTAGACAAATTGTGAGATTTGTATTCCTTGTAAACTATTAAGGCAATAGAAAAAGGTTTGGGAGTGTTGTCCCTGTAATTGCTTGTTCTTATAATTTGAATTGTGTGTGTGCATGTATTTGCTGGTTGTTTATAGAAACAACGCAATCATTTGATAAGCCTCTATCGAAAAAAGAGAATTACCCCGTGACACTTACCACCATGGAGACCCCGAGACCCCAAATTAGTCGGAATGGGAGAGTACAAGTTCCAGTATCTAAGGTCCTTTCTTGAGCAAAAGAACACGATAACAGATAGAGCTTTCGGCTCCAAGCCTTAGTCATATACAGTGAGGCTCGTGATGAAGGAGATAAAGAAAATGGAACATGAAGCTCGCAAATGTTATGCAGAACCCATAGGACTCGAAATTGACGAATTTGTGGAAATGATGCTACTTGATGCTTGCTTTGTTATCAAATTTGTTCGCAAGTGTTGTGAAAGAGGATCAGAGGTTAATGACCCTATTTTCAACATCAATTAGATGGAGCATCAAATATGCCGCGACCTAATACTGCTCGAGAACCAACTTCCTGACTTTGTTCTCTCTAAACTGAAAGCTACGACAGAGGATTCAGCGGCGAGCTAAGAGCCCTTCATGATCAAGGCAATGAACACTTTCTCTCGTATGTTACCCAAGCGACGCCCTATTTCCAAATCTCCCGTCAAGACAAGAAGCCCTCATGAGATTAAGCATCTACTTTAAGTCCTGCACATTCTTTGCTGTCCTCCGTTTGAAAAGTCGACACCAGAAGGAACCACCAATATTACAATTAGCAGCAGCAACGAAATCCTAAACCAAATGCACAATGTGGCAGAGCTTCACGAGGCCGGAATCATGTTTAAGAAGGTTTGAGGTTTGCATAGGTGTAAGTGGCGAGCTTGTTCAACATAAAATTGGAATCATGTTCAACTGTTCAAGAAGGTTTGAGGTTTGCACAGGTGCAGGTGGCAATAATACTTACAACAGCACTAGCTTGTTCAACAAAAAATTGGAATCATGTTCAAAAAGGTTTGAGGTTTGCACAGGTGCAGGTGGCGATAATACTTACGACAGCACTAGCTTGTTCAACATAAAATTTAGTAACGGTTTACTGGTAATCCCTTCCTTCAGGGTTGAAGATTCGACCAACACCTTCTTCTGATCTCTGGAATCTAATTGCTTACAAGCAACAAACTTCCGACGCGGACATCAAATATATCACTGATTACACCTACTTTATGGATAAACTCATCAACACAACGGAAGACATGGGATTGCTTTGCCTGAGTGGGATTATCGCCAACTTGCTCAACTCTTCAACAGGCTTGGTAATGGGGTTGGCTATTCGTCCGTGAATTCCTATTACTCGGGCGTATACAGGGGGTTGAACCAGCACTGCAATAAGCTTTGGAATACAGTTATGGCAAGACTGGCACAATTATTTATACAATCCGTGGGCTGTCGCTTCCACCATTGCAGCTGTCATGCTGCTTCTGCTCACCATCACACAAACCATTGCGGCCATTCTTTCTCTTTCCAAATGTTTTTTCATACACTGTGAGAGTTGAATTTCTGCTATAAACTTTTTAACCTTGGCCAGTTCTTAGGTTAGTTTGTGTCAGAGCTTTTACATGTTTTGTTGTTCTGTGAGGTACTTTTTCTTCTTGTTCTTTGTCTTGTATTGCATTTTATCAATAAACAACCTGGGTTTCCCACTCTAATAAAAGAAACAAATCAAATGGGCAACCCATTTTTGAACCGTAACAAATGTATTAAAGCTACCACCGAAACCATAACTTTTCGAAGGGTAAACAAAAGTACGAAGATAAATTTTCAAAAGATTACTCGGCCAGGCCAAACACGTAGCAAAGCTTGCACAAATACGTGCACAGATATGCCAACTCAACGTATGCTAACAATGGTACTTTACAAACTTAAAATGAACATGGCTGCAAAACTAAAACCATAAAACTAGATTACCCTCTAAATGCTACATATAACCCACAGCTGCCTATACAGATATAGAGATTCATGCAGTTTTCCCTCATAGCTTATTTGAACTTGAACGATCTAAATGTAAATAACCAAGTCTCATTAGACACTTGTGTTGGCAAAATGCACATATAGTCATATACCAGTCACAAAGAACCCACTAAAACCCCCAAAAAAAGAGCATGAGCAGGACAAGCTATATACTCTACCCTTCTTCTTTGTACATTTTCTTTGCCATATAAAACATCATTTTACCTATGAGCAGATGGGTGAGCCATCGGGTACATATTCATCGGTGCACCGGGTACCACCGATCCTGGAACAGGGGCCCGCACGCCAAAAGCCATGTGTGCTTGTGGAGGTAGATTCACAGGTGTTCCAACTGCTGAAACAAGGGGTCCACCTACCGGTTGACCTATAGTAGTTCCGCCATACATGCCAACTGCTGACGGTGCAGGAGGAGCTTGAGGGGATTGTTTGCCTGATTTTCCCGATGAACCTCCTCCTGCTGCAGAAGAACCATTTGTTGTCTGACCTGTGATTGGTACTTGAGGCACCGATATGTCACCGCCCTCGACGCTGGTGATGTCATGAATGCTAGATCGCCTCCTATCTTTGTTGGTAGAGTTTAAACGATTGAAGTACTTTTGTGCGTGGCTCGCCACTTGAGTAGGCGTCCTCGTCTTCACAAAGTTCCGGGATATACTCCTCCAATCACCTTTCCCATATTTGTCCAAACCCAGAAGAAATAATCTGTTTTGCAAATTACAGGATTAAATTAGTAATTTATGGAAATACCATAGATTAGCTTTGGTAATGTAAGAGAGCAAGGAACAGAGATGGTAGAAGAAACTCACTATCCTCGGGTCTAATGAATTTAACAGTATACCATGCAAGTACTGGCCAATACTGTACATTACATGAGCAAAAGAGGTCCAACATTCTATTAAAAGCTAATGTTATTGCGAGAATAGTTACGGTTTTCGTCCAAGCAGGTCATCCTACGGGGGAAATAATGAGTTACATAATGCTCCATAGAACAATAATATAATATTTGACGGCGTACAGTCATAGTACTGTCCATGACTATAGAGCTTATATAAGAAAATGTTCAACAACATAGACAAATGCTAATGTTTAACCAAATCTGGTTTTGGCCAAAGCAGCTCATGCCGTGGAGTTAATAGTTCAGTTACCACACTTAGCAGCACAATATTTTTTAGAATGTAACAAGGAAGAATACATCTCATCAAATCACATGTGCTGCACAACATAGCTTATAATAACTTCCATCTTTTTTTCAAAATATTGCATAGTTATAGGATATCCTCCAATCTTTCTTAATACGAACCTGACCCATGTTTGGGAGAGCAACATATCCTTTGCCTTATTTGACACTCGAATGAATCTAATAAGCTTTAATCACTGTTACTCATGCGTAATCTATAATAGTTAACTCGTCCTTTTTTTTTTAATAGAAGCATAGTAAACTCATCTTGAAGCGTTGTAAATAACTAAATATATGCAGTTACATGTCTATATGAGAGTATAATTTCACGTGAGATTTCACAAGTTTTTCATACCCAACTAACCAGCCCACAGTTTAGGATATGGTAGCCAGACCAGAAAGTTGTAACGAGATTATTATCATTCACCGCCACAGGCTAGACAAGCCACATGGTTCGCTACAAACTGTGTCCTTTCCAGAAATACATCTTTATGACAAAACACAATTATATGTTATTTCTGTGGGCATCCATGCTTGCCATAACAGGAAGAATTGTAACCCAGATGGTATGTTTCTCTTACTTTCAAAAATGGAGAAAATTTGTAAGTTAGTGGATCATTTGGTGTGTGAGTCCATGGGTGTGGGTGTGTGACTGCGTGTGGGAGTCAATGTGACAAAAGACCTGGCTACATAATTTTCCCTAATTCCAAAAGCGACATTTTGAACAAAATTTTATAACAGTTCAAAGGATGACCCTATCCAAGGTGCAAAGTAACTATAAAAAATGTAAATCCAATCAATAATTTTGAAGCCCAATTGCTAAGGTTGAAAAAGTGGCATTAAACCCGCCTACACACATAAATCTTGCATAAGCAGTCTTTTATACGACTAGCTTTCCTCCATAACCCCCATTATTCCCGGCAACAAAACAAACAATGCAACCATCTCACTCTGTCAATTTTCACATTTGAAGAAACTTCAAGGAATCAAACAAATTCGATCAATGGTGAATGAGATTTGTTGATGAGCCAACAAGAATAACCAATCGCTGAAGCAATGCATCAATAACAAAGATGAACCTGCTCCAACAAGTACTAATAATAATACTAAAAGCCCAAATATAACAAACTATATTAGAAAGAGGTAGAGAATATACTACAAAGTAATAAACTCACTTGTGCTCCTCCTCTGTCCAAGCAATTCCTTTGCGACGCTCCTGATCTGACCTTGAACCCTTACCTCCATGATTGGAATCACTGTTCAAGTGGCCCGAACTTCCACCTTTCTTACCAGTCCCTTCATCATCCACATGATTCGCATTTGCCGATCTATCTGAAGAAGATTTATAGCAAGGCAGAGGCACCAATCCAGATTCGATCCTGTCAACATCATCAACTAAGAGATCGTAGTGATGTTTAATCTCTTCTAAGGATTTCCCTGGAACATCTGCCAAAATGTTCTCCCACCGATCTACAGAGTCCTCGGGATAAGTTGCCAGAGCATTCTCAAATGCCTTGTCATCATCTCTGCTCCATATGGAACTACTCCCTGATCCATCAGATGCCATCTGGCTTTGTTCAAACTGATCGGTGATTCTTTCACCCACAGGAAGAAATAGAAGTATTTATCGGATTAATCCAAAACGTATGCTAAAATACTCATATGGATAACCCATATAGTTCTCTAGAATAACTCTTAAAATTGGGATCTGAAATGTTCTCACTAAAGGGCACTAGAGATAATTGGCTGCTTGTGAGACTAGGATTATGGGAAGCAGATGTGTCGGCCAGAGAGGTAAGCCACAATAGGAACAAAAATATCCAAAAGGTGCCAAGCTAGCTGTAACCGCCCACCAACTTCAGAAAATACAAACAAAAGAACCAGCCGAGAAGAGGAAACTGGCAAATTCAGTGGTGATTTGCTTCAAAATTTGGACCTCGGACACTTTAGGAAATGCTGGCCCTGTTGATGAAGAAAAGGAACCAAACCAGTTAGAACATGAGAAATATCAGAAAACCATCGAATCGAAACAAATCAACAGAAGCAATAAATGCTAGTTTGGAACAAGGAAAAAATAAGGCCATCAATGATGAATTCAATTCGATGGTAAATAGGGTTTGGGAGGATGAGATGTGAAATAGTGAGAGAAACAACAACGCAACAACTCGAAGTCGAAAATAGACAAAAATGAGTAATAAAATTGACATTTATGATCCTAGAGAAAAAAAATATATCCAGAAGCTCTTACTCTTAAAAACAGATTTGACAGGAGAGGCTCACAACCAAAGCAGTTCACAACAACCTTAATGCATTATATCATTGATTTCACAGTTTACCCAGAGTGTGCTCCTTATTCTTTTGTTAACATCTGCTAACAAGAAGGTTAAAATACAATTTCATTTTACAGTCTTTCATCAGAAAGACAAACTTACTCTAAATTTAATCTCTTGGATGCTAACAGGCAATGTTGTTAAAAACCAATTCTTACACCCGAAAGATGAACTTCCCCAATTTCCAACGAGTTAATCAAAATATTACGAGAAAAAATTTGAACAAAGGGTTTCAAATCTTCCTGTTTTGTTTCTGAAAAAAAATCCAATCAGTAAGAAACAACTCAATAAATCCAATAATATATACCCTTCCCCAAATGAACAATGTCAAAACAATCAAGAATTAAAGATTGCAATCAAAATCATCAAGACCCGCTTACTAATTTTTTAGGGTTTTAACCCTTCAAGGAGTAAATCCAACTCTTTAACTCGTCCCCATATAAAGAACTACATAAAATCGCATCAATATCAAATATTACTTAGTACACAGAATTGTTATTATTATTATTATTATGAAGATTTTGACAGTTTACCAACTCTAATAAAAACGAAATGAATATAGGAATGAAGTTTAAAAGTGAGAGAAAGGAGTGATTTGAGAAACGGAGAGAGCAAACCTTCCCAATATCTTGAGTGAACTGTTGTTCTCTTCTCTCTTCATGAGGGGTGATTTTATTTTTAATAAACAGTAGATGAGTAGGAATAGAATAGATTAGAAAAATGAGTGGTTTAATACTAGTAATACATAAACCGACAGCTTATACATACTATTCCTTATAGATAAAGTCACAAAACCCAGTAAAAAGCTAATTATAACACCACCAAAACATGATTAACCAAAATAACCCTATTATGTACAAATTTGCGGATACCCTAAATAAACCCTCGATTCGGCTGGCCGTTCATTTATTTTAATTAGGCCGGCCACATTATTCACTTTAGGGTTGTTTCTTTTACCCTAGTTTCTATTATTATTCGTGTCTAACGGAACAATGACATAAAAAATATTAATAAATAAAAAATAGTGTAATTTAAAAAAGAAAATACTTGGTATATAAACAATGTGCAACCTAAAATATATATAAAAAAATCTGTATACACAACAAATCATAACATAATAAACTGGATTTTTTTCCTAACCCACGTAAATAAGTTATTATAAATAGATATGGCAATCGATCTAACTATCGAACTAGTGGGGGCTAGGGCTAGGGGCAAGGTTTATTAAAGCTGAACTCGAGATATTAAAAGGTATATTCAAGCCAACCAAATTGATGTGATTTTCAATTGAAAAACTCAAATCTGCCTCCGTTTATAATATGCTAAAATCCAAACCCGTTTCACAACCTCATTAAGGTCGGGTCAAACCATTTTTTTTCATCCCTAATCATTTTCCAATGCATACAAAACTAAATATTTAGAAAATTAATGTACCCTATTATTATTACAATGACATTATATGTTTCTAAAATTTTAACTATAATTAGATGGTACTACCAGTGGTAACATTGATTTATAAAAGTAATGGTTTTTTTTAAAAAAAAAAGGGTTAGGCCACTTGCCATCCCTAATTCATTCACTATATATATACATTGTTGATAGTAACATTGTTTACAAAACTAATGTGCTGAAAAATATATTTAAGTTTGTAAAAGATTATATATATTTACTTTTAAATTAAATAAAAAATTAAGTTGCAATTGTATTTGAAACAAATAAATTGTGTGAAATGATATGAATGTAAGTTATAGATAAAAAATAAGTTTAGAGAGAGAAAAAGTGTCCTATAGTAGTTTTTTTTGAATTTTTTCTTCATGCATAACTTTAAAATCATAATATATCTTATTTTAAAGATATCGATAAATATATTTTAAATATGAAAATTTTGTAATTTATAACTTCTGTATTTAAAGTTAGTGGTGTGTTTTAAATTTTAAAAAGAAGTTTGGTTGAGAGAGAGAGAAAATTTATAACTTCTTTGATTTGATATTTTAAAAATTAATCTAATAACCTAAAATTTATCTTGTTTATTATAACTAAATGTTGATAAATCGGTGATGTGATGTCTCATTCTCTTATAATATGGGTGGTGTTATTTACACCCCATAAATCTGTCATAAACACACCTTTCAAAATTTAATTCGAAACACATTTTAATACCACCTTATTTGTCACAAACACCCTCATCTATTGCCTAATGTTAGGTAAGTGTTTAGCTACACGTTCTCCTCATGTAAGTTGAGTTTATATAAATGCACTTACCTCTCATTAAATGAGTCTTATTTGAAAAACGTTTCAATAATCCATTTTCTAATGTTAGCCGAGTTATTACAAACAAACTCTCTTTAAGTTAGGCAAGTGTGTATATTTGCATTGACCTCTCATTAGGTAAGTCTTAGGGAGTGTTAGTGATTAGAAATTTATCTTTAGGGGGTGTTTGTGACAAATGTAGTATTTATGGCAGAAATTATGGGTGTAAATAACACCGCCTTATAATATAGATGTCTGAATGGGTAGAATGGGTAGCCCATTCAGACTTAAGATGTTCTAAAATATATTTCTTTACTTTAAATTTTAGACCTAATCACTGTGAGAATCCGGACCCGCGACCCTAGGTAACAGAAAGAAGAGTCCTCCGTTCTCGGTTTTGAAAAAACGTGTTTTGTAGAGTCGCCAGTTTGTTTTACAAGAAAACAAACAAAAGATCGTACGAAGGACAATTCGAAATGAATCATCTTTCATACGTTTAAAACCAGAGATTTATTTTGAAAATTTACTTTGCTAGGGTTCGGGAACTACGTTACGAATTGGGAAGGTGTTAGGCACCCAATTCGCCCTTTCGGTCTCTTAATGGATCATGTATTTAATTCCTATTTTAGATACCTTGCAAGTAGTTTTGAATAGTTTTCAGAATAGTCCTTTCCGGATAAATTCAGTTTAAAACAATTATTTTGAAATCAGACTCGAGCTTTGCGAGCGCCTACGTATTCATTCGTAGAATGAAATCAGAGTCTCGTAGTTCCATTCGTTTGGAAACTGTTTTTGTGTTTTTGTTTTGTTTTGAAAACGTGTCAAAGCGGATTTTAGTTTTCTTGTGAAAGTTGAAATGGACTAGTTTTGAAAGCAATGAACTTCTTTGCAAGTTATCTAATTTTTTTAAAAAGTGAAATTAAATGCAGTATTGAAATTAAGGAGGGTTGTAGAAAATATACCTGATGCGCTTGAAGAAGAAATAAGAACCTTGCCTTGATTGCCCCTTTCTCTCTCTAGAACTTTCTCTCTCTAGATTTTCTCTCTCTAAAACTTTCTCTCTCTAGAAGTTCTCTCTCTCAGAATTTCTCTAAAAAATGACTCTCTGATAATTTTGACAGAGTTCCTACTTGCTAAAAACACTATTGAGTGTTGATGTCCCAAAATGAGACCCCAAGGGTCCTATTTATAGGGAAAAATCCGCCAAAAACGCTCCAAAAGAGGCCAACCGCAGGGGGTAGCCGCATGGCGTGCGGCTAGGGCGTGCGACAGGGGGTAGCCGCATGGCGTGCGGCTGGGTCGTGCGGTTGGGGCGTGCGGCTGGGGGCTGCGACAGGGGCGTGCGACAGGGGCGTGCGACAGGGGCGTGCGACAGGCTGCTGCGACAGGGGCGTGCGACAGGGGGCCAACCGTACGGCTGGCAGGTAGCCGTACGGTTGGGGGCGTGCGGCTGGCCAAACAAAAATGTACAAAAACACTCCGGAAAAAACCTAAATTTCTAACGGGGCGCTGCCCCGCACCCCGCGACCTGACCGGGCAGGTCGATCCCCGTCCTAGTAAGCGAAGAGGCAACAAAGGTTATATTAAACTCCCAACGCGCACGAAATTGGAGTCTTTTCTAACAGTCTTCTATGTGCATGATGACTCAATACTTATCGTGAGATGCGGATTTTAAGAGAAGCAGTGTTCGCACGAGAGTCGTGGATTGGGGTGTTCACAGACCCTCTCGTCCCGGGATTCTTGTCCACAAGAATTCAGGGACGATAAGAAGACAACGATTCATGACTCTCGGGTGAATCTCAATGCGGTGAGAATTGAATCAGAGTATACCCTTTTCTGGCGTATGGATCTCGTTGCGTTCCAGGCGATGCAATCCACGACCGCCCCTTTCCTTCAGGTGACATGATGCAACAATCTTTTCTTCCGTCTACCCTCAGCGGTACTCTTATCCTCAGTGGCATACCACCCTCAGTGTACAGGACTTCTCGCGAGGAGTCTTTGGCAATACATTGAGTTTAAGCGATCGTAACGGAAAAGTGTTTCAAAAGGTTTTTCAATTTTTAGAAAAAGAATGCCTTGGGTCTCTCCCTTCATGGAGATCTGGAGCTTTTAAAGAAGAAATCAATATCTTTGAGAAATTTAAAGACTCCCCATCGCGGGGAGTGTGAGGAAAAAGTTATTCCCTTCGTGGGGAACGTACGGCAAAGGTTATTTCCCTTCGTGGGGAAAGGGGATCGGAAGAAATTCCCATCGTGGGGAATGCGAAGAATTCCTAACTCTGAGGAATTCGGAAAATTCCCTTCTTGGGGAACAGCGGTAAAGGTTATTTCCCTTCGTGGGGAAAGGGGATCGGAAAAAATTCCCATCGTGGGGAACGCGAAGAATTCCTAACTCTGAGGAATTCGGAAAAATTCCCTTCGTGGGGAACACGTGGAGTCGTTATTTCCCTTCGTGGGGAAAGGGGTTTCGGAAAAATTCCCATCGTGGGGAACGCGAAGAATTCCTAACTCTGAGGAATTCGGAAAAATTCCCTTCGTGGGGAACACGTGGAGTCGTTATTTCCCTTCGTGGGGAAAGGGGTTTCGGAAAAATTCCCATCGTGGGGAATGCGAAGAATTCCTAACTCTGAGGAATTCGGAAAATTCCCTTCGTGGGGAACACGTGGAGTCGTTATTTCCCTTCGTGGGGAAAGGGGTTTCGGAAAAAATTCCCATCGTGGGGAATGCGAAGAATTCCTAACTCTGAGGAATTCGGAAAAATTCCCTTCGTGGGGAACACGTGGAGTCGTTATTTCCCTTCGTGGGGAAAGGGGTTTCGGAAAAAATTCCCATCGTGGGGAATGCGAAGAATTCCTAACTCTGAGGAATTCGGAAAAATTCCCTTCGTGGGGAACACGTGGAGTCGTTATTTCCCTTCGTGGGGAAAGGGGTTTCGGAAAAAATTCCCATCGTGGGGAATGCGAAGAATTCCTAACTCTGAGGAATTCGGAAAATTCCCTTCGTGGGGAACACGTGGAGTCGTTATTTCCCTTCGTGGGGAAAGGGGTTTCGGAAAAAATTCCCATCGTGGGGAATGCGAAGAATTCCTAACTCTGAGGAATTCGGAAAATATTCCCTAACACTGTCTCATTGCCATGGTTCCACTATTCAGACACCGCTTTGATTTTGGAAAATGATACGTTAGAGAAAATGCTTGCAAGTAGAAGTGCTTTTTCTTTTCTACCCTTTCTACCCTCAGTCTTGATTTTTGACGTTTATTGGAAGTCAGTTCTTTGAATCAACTTTTCCCAGAATCCTTTGGACCGTTGTGCACGGATTTTTGGGATTTGACATCTCTTTACCCTCAGTTTTTCTCTCTTTGGTCATGGGGATAGAATTTCGCTTGGAATTCTCAGTCGTCTTCAAGCTACCCTCTGATTTTTCACGGGGAAGATGCTGGTCCTGTATCGTTTTCTGTTTTTCGATACCCTTATTGCTCCCTCTTTTGATTATCCGGCCTTTCTATTTTTGGCTTTCGGACTTTACTGTGCCTTTTTCTTTCTTGGCTTTTTCCAAAACAGGAGCCTTACTCACCTAAGATGTAGCCCTCCGCCTTTTTGGCACAGCTGTCACTCTTAGTGTGGCTCTCCCTGTCGATTTTCCTCTTTTTTGATTTCTTCTCACTTTTTCTCTCTTGGACCAACGGGATTTTACCCTTTTCTACTCTTTCAATTTTTTCTGGTACCCGATTCCTCTTTTACACCTTCCCTGTTTATTAATCAGATTCGAGCCTTCTGGATGATGGATCCATCCTATTGAATTTCGGTTCCTCCACATACTTTAAAGTGTCAAACTTCGGGCGTTGATCAGTCATCTCGTGCGTGTGTGTGAGTCTTGGTCCTCTTATACTCCGAGAAAAGTTGATTCATGACCTCATTCCCCACACCCCTTTTTTTTTTTTTTTTTTTTTTTTTTTTTTTTTTTTTGGTCAAACTAGTCAAAAATGAGGGTAGCCGCATGGGGTAGCCGCAGGGCGTGCGGTTGGCGGCGTGCGGTTGGGGGTAGCCGCACGGGGCAGCCGCATGGGGTAGCCGCAGGGTTTGACCCCCCAGCCGTACGGCTGGCAGCCAACCGTACGGTTGGGAGCTAGCCGTACGGCTGGCTAGCCTGCGGCTGGCTCCAGATTGCCTATAAATAGTGGCCTGCTGGTTCATTCTCAGCACTTCTTCTTGCAATCTCTCTCTAGTCTATAAATTTCTGACATTTCAAGAAGCATTTAGCGAGTGTTCTGAAGAGTGTGAGTGATGGCTTTCTCGAGACTACTCTCGATTTTTGTATTCATGATGATGGGGGGGCCGCCAGAAGGAGGGGGGGCGCCGGAGCTGCTCCCGGGAGATGAGATGGAGCCGATTACGGCGATGATGGATGGGCGCTTGATCTGTGCGCCACACCACGATGACTGGGAGGGCGTGGCCTGGGAGGGGCCGCTGGGGGCAGACGGATCCCTACAGCGGGCGATGTACCGCGACATGCCACTGATCTCACCAGGAGAGGGACGAGAGTGGCTACTGATGGAGCCCGCGGCACACGAGATTCGCCGCCGTACTCGGGTATGCTCTAATTTCTGTTATTTACATGATGTGATTTTTTGAAAAAATGCAATGACATGATATGCATGAAATGTGATAAATTTAATAATTACTTGCCATAGTAAACATACTTAATATAACTAATATTTTTCTGAAAACATGTATTATCTGGTATTAACTTAAAAAAAACCAATTCTAATATTGAAAACATGTGATGTGACAGAGGAGTGGACGTTGCCGTGGTATCACACGTGCCGCTCCAGAGTTGCGAGATCAGCTACCCCCGTTGGTGAGGGCGTACTTGAGCGCGACCCCATTCGGACGATTCATCGAGGTGCTGCCCGGCGGAGAGTTTCAGCGATCGGTGAGTCTGCCTTCGGTATTAGGGGAGAGATGGTGGGACACGACGCACACCTTCCATTGGAGTTGGGGAGAGATGACGCTGACCCCAGAGGACGTGTTCGTGCTGACGGGACTACCATTCGGAGGAGAGGCATTGGCGCCCAGCCCTCGGTTACGAGTCACACTAGATGGGATGGGCGAGGCACTAGGTTGGAGGCCGAGCCGGCTGGTGGCGGATGGGATACCTCACACGGCGATGGTTCAGCACATCGAGGCAGAGAGTGAGAGGTTTGGAGATGGACCGATGACACGGCAGGAGGTCCGGCAGTTATCACGGTGCTTTCTGCTATTGATGATACATGACTTTTTCTACGCGCGTGGTGGCGACAACCTGCGATTATGGTGGCTACCTTACTTGCGACATTTCGACCAGCTGTGCACATTCGCATGGGGAGGATATGTGCTGGCGGTGCTGTACGAGTCGATGGATTTGGTGTGCCGGCATATGGAGCTTAATCATCGCGGACTGGTCACGCTTTGGGAGGTAATTACTTAAATTAAATCTCAAATTTTTCTTTTTATAAAAATCAGTTGACTATTTAAATAAAAAATTGACGGTTTTAAAAATTGTGGTTATTTGCGACAGATGTGGTTCATTGCGCATACCTATCAGGGGATCGGGCAGATCCATCTGCACCCGACCTTCGCAGACGAGTTCCCTCTCTTCAGACGGTACTACAGCGGGAACATGGTCGGGGTGTATCGATATCTGACCCCTGACGTCAGTGCGGGCGACGTCTCAGGTCTCCAGCTAGATCAGGTATGAGTTTAAATAAAACTTAAATTATTTTTGAAAAAATAAAGTTGTGTTATTTACAGTGTATGTGGCAGGTTCAGTGGAGTCCTTGGCCTGCATTTGTGACGCAGCAGTGGGGGTATGCTGATGCACTGGCGGCTGCTCGTTCAAGGCGATTGTTTTTGCACGAGTATGGCGCTGCATTCTACCTGGGGGAGCGCGTGGTGCGGCAGCACACTCCTGGGTTAGGCTTTAGAGTGCCGGCCTGGCCTCCAGCGACGATGAGGCGGCCGGGCACGCTAGCTGCAGAGGAGCGAGCGTTGTTCTTGGGAGGCGTGCCGATGGAGGGCTTGCTGGTGGAGGGAGAGTACGGGACATTCGCGCACCGTTACTTGATGAGGGAGATGAGGGGAGTTCGCGGGAGAGCGATATATGCGAGGTATGCTGCACTCGGGGGAGACCCACTATTCATCCGGGGGCAGCTCTACATCTCACAGCATGTTCCGCACCAGCCTATTCCTGCGCCGAACCGGAGGGCGAAGGGGATTGCGGATTCGGACGACGAGGATCCGCATGGAGATAGGGATGAGGAGCCACAGGTGGAGGAGGAAGAGGAGGACGGAGGGTCGGAGGAGGTGCCTCTGGGAGGGGGCAATGGTGGGGCATCCCCAGTTGGACCAAGTGGGGGAGTGGCTGAGGGGCCGACTGTCGCAGTCTCACCTGGACGAGGCAGGGCTGCGAGAGGTGGGAGGAGTCCAGTCGGAGGACGGAGCCCGATTCCGAGGCCGCCTATCCCACCAGCCATGGCGGGGAGGACACCGCAGCTGTCTTCGGAGGATATGCGGCAGATGCTGGAGTCAGCGCAGGCCCCCGAGGGACGCGGGTCAGTGTCAGGGTCATCGCCCGTATATGGGCCGGGAGACATGGATTGGGCTCAGCACGTGTCCTTCTCGCCGTTGCTGCGTACGCCTGTTGGGTCGCCGGGTGCCGGGTCAGTGGGGCTGAGGCCGTATTCACTATCTACCCCTTCGTCAGGAGCTGCTCGCGGTATCGTCTTCCGGGAGTTGGGAGAGAGGGAGGCGCAGTTGGGGGCGGAGGCAGGTATAGGACAGGCACCGGTAGGCGAGGCTGGCGACAAAGGGAAGGGGAAGGCAGTGGCGCCCGAGTCAGAGACGGGAGAGGATACCGGGGAGGACATTCCCCCTGCGGGCGGAGCTAGTGGAGCTGGTCCGTCGCAGGCTCCGGCGGGTGGAGTGTTGGCGGCTTACTCGATCCCGGAGTACCCCCGCGATATACCATACGTGGATCTTGGTCTACCCAAACAATACCGGATCCCTGATGTACCGGTAAGCGATGATCGGATGGGGGCTCTAGCACACGTCTCTGGCGATGATGTAAGGTTTCTTCTCTTCTAAAAAGTTTAGTACAAGTGTTGGTTTATGAAATGGTACTGACTGGTAATTTGGTTTTAGCAGAGAGGTTCATTCCTACTTCGCGAGGTGGCTGAGTTGCTGAAGAGCTACTTTAACGCGTATGGACTGCTGGCATTTGCGGCTCCTCTCCCGATGGAGTATATGGGGCGGTATAGCAGGCGCTTGGCGGGAGATACATCTGCTACCTACAATCCTTCTCGTTCGCGGTCCCGGTCGGTGGCGCCTTCCCAGTCGGTCCAGCAGTCGAGGCGCACCTCTCGGCTTGCTCCTTCTCATCATGGCGAGGGCCGTGCAGTTTCGGAGAGTCCCGCGGAGGGAGCTGGAGAGACAGAAGCGAAACGACCGCGTACGATGGATCCTCCCCAGCGTTGATGGTTTGAGCGTTTGTTAGATTTTATTTAGAAAAAACATTTTAATTTAAGTTGTTAATTTAGTTTTAAAGAAGACTTTATTTATTTGAGTAGTTAATTTAAATGTTGGTTTATCAGTACAATTGGCCTAATTTATTATTAATGAAATACCTGTGTTTTTTTTTTTTTTTTTTTTTTTTTTTTTTTTTTTTGGAGAAAACATGTTTGTGATGTTATGTTAAAGTTAGAAAATTTATTGCGAATGTGGTTTGTGAGAAAAAGGTTATATATTATTTTGGCGAAAATCATTATGAACTTGATTAAAACAGAATGATTAATTATCTAAGTTGGCAAACATATCATAAATGAGTGCGAAAGAGATTAATTACAAAAATAATTAAGTACGCGTGTTGGCAAGTGATTATTAAATTTATATGTATGCAAATGATGGATCGTTCTTTCTGAATAAAGTCTGGCAACATTCATATCATGATGTATTGTGAAGGAAATTTTGAAAAAAAAACCAAGATTTTTGACTAAAGGGGAGAGCCAACCGCACGCCCCATCCGCAAGGGGTAGCCGTACGGTTGGGAGGCAACCGTACGGTTGGCACCTAGCCGTACGGTTGGCAGCCAGCCGTACGGTTGGCAGCCAGCCGTACGGTTGGCAGCCAGCCGTACGGTTGGCCTGTGCAATCTTGCTATAAAAGAGCGCGAATTTGTCCTTTTTTTTCTCATCCAAATCACTATTCACTCTATCTTTCTATCCCAAAAGTAGATTGCCTTTTCTTCTGCGGTCATGTCTAGCTTTCTTTCTCATGATGCCTTTTCCCTTCTATCTGATTTCGTATCTCTGTCCGAGGCCGACTGCGGTCTCAACTGGGGCGATCTGAGCCATTTGCACCGTTGGTGTTCCCATGACATTAATTTTTCTTTCTTGCTTGGTATTGCTGAGTTCTGGGATGCTGACGATCACTGCTTCCGTATCGGGTTAGACGAGCTCTGTCCGACGATCGAGGAGTTTACCTTGTTGATGCGCCAGGACCTCGCATGGCCGTTGGCGTCTTTGCGGGATTCTAGGAGCCCTCGGGTCATGCTAGCAGAGTTTCTGGGTTTACGAGAGAGTGAGTGCCGGGCCATGATTGTAGACGGACGGCTTCACCTACGTCGCCTGGCCGATTTCTTCATGCAGCACGGCGATGATCCGGCCTATTTCTCAGGTCGTACTGCTGCTTGTATGCTATTTACCTTTTCCCAGATGCTTTTAGTTACTGATGATGCTGTCATGGTTGATCCTTTGATTATTTGGGTTGTGTCTGAGGCTAGGCGTGGCCATTTGGTGACTCCCATCTTACTGGCGGAGACACTAAATGGACTAGATGCTGTGGTTCAGTTACGACTTACTCACTTCCGAGGTAGCCCCTATCTGCTGTATATGTGGGTTACTGAGAGGTTTAGGTATCTGGGGACTCGACTTCCCTGGGATTCTCGGCACTTTTTCCTTCGCCCCGATTATGCCTTGTTCCAGCGTTTGTCATCTTATGACTGGGCGGTCCGTTTTTCGGAGTCGTCTATGTCGATTCGTTGGGATATCCCATGGTGGCGTATGAGGACTATGATTGTCAGTATGGGTGGGCAGAACTTTCTCCGATTCCGTGGTTTACGAGAGACATCGTTCTACATACCCAGCCGGTTGACTAGACAGTTTGGTCTTCCTCTGAGTATACCCCTCCCGTTGAGGGATTTTTCTTCGGTTGCCCTGCCGATTACCTCGAGGCTGGATACGACCTTACGAGGTCTTTGGTCTACCCGCTTTGTCCGAAGGTTCCATGGGGGAGAGTTTGGCACTACCCAAGTGGCCCGATCTGACGTTGTACTGCACATTTGGCGTCGAGTTCGTCAGACCATCGAGCACGAGCCTATGATGATGCGGTGGTTTCGGTTTGCGAATGCGCATGTGACGGAGGAGACGGTACTTGCTTCGTATCAGACCATGGACCGAGAGAGGATCTTATATTCCGCCTCTGACTGATGGTTTGGCTGGTTAGGTTAGGTTTGGTGTATTGCTTCTTTATGAAAGCTTTTTGTAGGAAGATTATGTAGGAGCTTGATGTATGTAGGCTATTTTTGTATGAAAGGACTTTGATTATATATATGGAAAATCTCTTTCTGCCTTGCTTTTGCTTCCAAACGGATGAATCTTATTTTGATGAATAGACCGGGCCTGCCATTCAGGTTGCCTACGTTTCCCCAGTTACACACATTTTTTTTTTTTTTTTTTTTTTTTATTTTTTTTTTTTAAGGGGAAACATTGGCAATTTTATTGATAGAAATATCCTTTGGTACAGATAACATACATTCTAAATTTCGTACATTTTTATCAACATTCCTTTCTCTTTTCTTCTTCCATTCTTCCACGGGACGTATAAGGTGTACAGGATCCCCGAGACAGTCTTCCTCAATTGCCATAACCTCAAACATGTCGCCCAGCATATCTTCCTCTTCAAGTGGTTCGACAGGTGGCCGGGTGATCTTTAACCGAGACGAAAAAGTGTGAGTAAACCCTTCACTGATATACAAGTCTTCTTCAAAAAAGATTTCTAACCCTGGTTGTCGCTTGCCTTCCTCGTTTACCCATGGTTCCTGAAACCCGCAGTAAGGAAAGTTTTCCCCCTCTTTTATAAACCACCCGTTTAACGAACTATCGGCGGATACGGTGCTCTTCATCCGGCTAACATTTCCCATATACCCCAATCCAGCGAAAGGACTCGGTTGTTGGTGTGGTTCGATCATTTGTGCGATGCCAGCTTGATATTTTCCCAAACCGATCCCTGGTAAAAATTCCATTTTTCTCATCATCTTTATCACTTGCTTATTCATTGTGGCCATGTCATCGGGGGGCAGATAGTTCATGGTCTGTGTGGTAAGAGTTTGAACCTTCGGTTCATACGAAAATCCTCCGAGTTGGACATCCTGGCTCCCAATTCCTAGTACAGGCGAGTTTTTCGGCGTTATTGTTCTTTCAGGATCGCCTTTAACAATGATGACGTCTCCGTTGAAAGGTATTTTTATTTTTTGATGAAGTGAGGAGGGGAGTGCCCCAACCTCATGCAGCCAAACTCGTCCTAATAACAAATTGAAGCTTGATGGAATGTCAATGACTTGAAATTCAGTGGTAAACTTGGCCGGCCCTATTTGCATGCTTATCATGACGGAACCCAATACCTCTCGCTTGGTATTGTCGTATGCCCGAACCGTGACTGGTGACTCTTCCAATGTAGCTAGGTCGATACCCAAACGAACAGCGGTTTTCAAAGGGCACACATTGATCGTAGAACCGTTATCCACAAGAACATAAGGTATAGACATCCCATAGGCCACAACGGTGATATGCAGAGCTTGGTTGTGATCTCGACCGAGCGGTGACAGATCTTCATCGGAAAACCCAAGTACTTGTTTTTGTACCCCCATTGAAGCGATCATTGCTGTTAATTCATTCGGGGTTGATTCCAGAGGGACGACCGATTCGTCTAACATTTTCATTAGTGCCATCCGATGTGGCTTGGATGCCACCAAGAGTCCCCAAATTGAGATATGGGCTTGAGTTTTCTTTAACTGTTCAACCACGCGCCCTTCTTCTGGATCTTTTGTCGGTTCCTTGGGGGTAGTGACATCAGTATGTGGCTTGGCACTTGGTGGCTGGTAAACCCTACCAGACCGGGTCAACTGTTGGACCCACGTTGCAACTGGGTCTTTTGCTTTTTCAGTTATTTCAACCGGAGTTGGAGGTAACTTTTCCTCGACTTGCGAAACTTTACTCCAATCAAAAGCGATCATGTTTATTTGTGAGGAATATGCATTTTGATGAGAATCTATTTTTACCGCTTTCCCATGGTTATATCCGAGCCCTTGTCGCCTCGGGTTGCCTCCAAGTCGTGGAAAGTGGGCGATCCCTTGATTCTGTTTGCCAAGTCCAAGACCGGGTATAAACTTCATTTGTTCCATCCAGCCCCTAACTTTTGGGCTAAATATCCCTTGCGATTGTGCGGTGCGAGTTTCATCAACACATAGCCCCAATAAGGTTTCATCTTCGATTTGTTCAGCAACTTCCTGGGACTTTGGTGGAATGCATTCGATGACCGTGGGTGAAGGCTTTAAACAGCCAAATTTCAACACTTCAACCTTTTCTGTATTCTCGACAGGTTTAATTAGGAATACAGGATCTGGTAAATCTAAATCCTCCTCGATAGCGTTGATTCGGTGATTAGGAAGGGGATTCCTGGCAACATTCGGGGCCGACGGATCTGGGATTCTCTTGCTATCGATCAGGTTTTGGATGGCATGCCGTAGAGCCATACAACTATCAGTAGTGTGCCCGAAACCTTGGTGGTATTCACACCGTTCACTCATGTTCCAATGAGGCGGTATTTGTTGTGGTAATGGCCTCGGATTCCTAGGGTACATAATCCCAGCTTCTTTCAGTTGTTCGAAAACCTTCCCCAATGGTCCTGGCAATTGTGAAAAATGTCGATCGCGTGAGCGATTCTGATCAAATGTCCTGGGGTTGTTGTTGTTGTTGCGATACCCCGGTGTAGGATAATCCCCAATATTTTTTACAGAGTTCTGACTATAGGGGTTGTTGGAGTATCCTCTGCCATAGGACCCATAAGATGTTACTTGATTGACAGCGGACGTGGAAGTCTTCTTGTATTGAGAGGCTGACTTCTTGATTTCGGCCTGTTTAGTCAGGTCCTCCTCAATTTCATTGCCCACGTGGAGTAGAGCCTTGAACCTGCTAAAGAACTGATGACCCATTTGAGTTCGGATCTCGGGTTTTAAATTCTTTACGATTAACCCCAATTGTTCCTCTTCATCTAGGCGCTCCACCATCTGGGCTGCCAATTCTCTCCACCTCGTAACAAATTCACTGATGCTTTCATTTTCTTTTTGCTTTGCCATCTCCAAATGTTTCCTCGTGACTTTAAGCTCCTCATTAGTTTTGTATTGAGATACAAACTCTTGAACGATGGCTGCCCATGATCTTACCCGGTGCTTCTCAAGGTTCAAAAACCAACTTTGGGCTGGTCCAGCTAGCGTAAGATGAAACGAATTAGCCAGTTCCGCTTCCCCGACATCATAAATCTTCATTGAACGGACGTATGATTTTAGGTGGAGTTCCGGCGGTGTAGTTCCCGTGAACTTTGGAATTGAGGGCATCTTAAAACCCACTGGATAATGAGCCTCTGGGTACAAATTGTAACTCTGCAGCTGGGTCAAATCATTTGAACTTTCGGCGACCTTTTGGGTAAGTGCCTTCAGTTGCTCTTTAAGTTCAGATAAGTCTTTATTCTCTTGGTAGCCTTCCATTGGTGAGGGGCCCTCCCCTTGGACACTCATGGGCCTCCTTATCGGTTCATAATATGGATCGTGATAAGGTTCGTGCATCGACGGCATTTGTGGAGGGGCTTGATTGATAGGATCTTGGTGTAACCAATTGCCAACGGGATCATGCATGTGTCTGGGTTGGTTCAACTGTTCGAACGGCAGTGGTGTTTCCGTATGAACTGAGAGTGGCGGTGGTGGTGGAGGAATAACCGGAGTTTCCCTCAGTGGTTCTGTCAGGCGGCCTTTAGCTAACTCGTCCAACTTGGCACGAGTGTTTTGATTGTCGCTTAGTAACAAGGCCATGCTTTGGTTCAGGTTCATTAACATCCGATACATGTCCTCAGGATTTGGTAATGGGGCATTCATGTTCCCGCTTGTACTAGCCAAGTTCGGATCAGCATTGATGGACGGAGTGTGGTGCAGTGGCTGCCCCCCGACTGTATTATTCTGAGGCATTCCCGGGTTTGGGTAAAAAGGACCGGGCGGCGGATCCGCTGCATTGTTATATTGATTGTTCGCATTTCGGTTCGGAGTACTCTGGTCCATATTTCCAAAAGAATCTGGTCTAACGAGTCTTCCGGTACTGTCTCTTCCGGCCCACGCAGAGGCCAGGATGGAATGAATATCTGATGCCGGAAAAAAGGACAAATTCGTTCGAGTGCATTCCCCCCGGAAAATAACAACAATAAATCATTTAGAAATTGCCGGACCTTATCCGGAAATACATCGATCGGGACGACACTGAATACACAAAAAGTTTTCTTTTAGGTGAGATCGAAAACAGACCAACGGTGACAACTTGAGAGCCTTGTATAGAGGTAGGGTAGGAATAGAATCCCAAGGGTTCCCTGACCATCTATAGTTTTGAAAAATCATTTTGAAAAGAATTTTCTAAAAAATCATTTTAAAAGACAGGAAGATCTCTCCTCATGAGTTGCTTTGTTCATGGAATCAGGGCTTTCGCACACTAGATTCTCACGACTGTTGGTCATAAAAACAATGCAGAAAATCTTTGTGTTCTAAGCTGACTCCCCTATATGCAAGCGTGGTTGGAAAGGGTAAGGTTTAAGGCTCCCTCCTATTTGGCAGGTCTTACGATATACCTCAAGAGCGCAGGTACGTGTAAGGACCTTTTGATATACATCCCGGGTACGTGAGTGTTCTCGTCACTCGATATACCTCGGTAAGTACTTGGCCAAGGAGAGTGGTCCCAGGCGCTTTTGGCTAGTGCAGACCCGCAAGTCCACGGCCTAGTCACGACTCTGGTCCCGAGGTTGATAGGGTAAATTCACACTCGCGAAAATGCATGATGAGACGTGAGTGCGTGCGAAATAACAATTTGGCTGTTCATTATTGATCACTGCTTTATGATTTGTTGCAGTATTTTACTCAATTTTAATTATGAAAAAGATTTTCCTCATATAATTAGCAAATAAAGGCAACAGGGTAACCACCTAGGTCGCTTCTATGTTATCCTAACACTAAGGCTTGCAAGACCTATATCTAATAAATAATAGGAATTAAATATATGATTCATTATAATAGAGCTTAGTTCTCGACGTCCCCAGCAGAGTCGCCACTGTGAGAATCCGGACCCGCGACCCTAGGTAACAGAAAGAAGAGTCCTCCGTTCTCGGTTTTGAAAAAACGTGTTTTGTAGAGTCGCCAGTTTGTTTTACAAGAAAACAAACAAAAGATCGTACGAAGGACAATTCGAAATGAATCATCTTTCATACGTTTAAAACCAGAGATTTATTTTGAAAATTTACTTTGCTAGGGTTCGGGAACTACGTTACGAATTGGGAAGGTGTTAGGCACCCAATTCGCCCTTTCGGTCTCTTAATGGATCATGTATTTAATTCCTATTTTAGATACCTTGCAAGTAGTTTTGAATAGTTTTCAGAATAGTCCTTTCCGGATAAATTCAGTTTAAAACAATTATTTTGAAATCAGACTCGAGCTTTGCGAGCGCCTACGTATTCATTCGTAGAATGAAATCAGAGTCTCGTAGTTCCATTCGTTTGGAAACTGTTTTTGTGTTTTTGTTTTGTTTTGAAAACGTGTCAAAGCGGATTTTAGTTTTCTTGTGAAAGTTGAAATGGACTAGTTTTGAAAGCAATGAACTTCTTTGCAAGTTATCTAATTTTTTTAAAAAGTGAAATTAAATGCAGTATTGAAATTAAGGAGGGTTGTAGAAAATATACCTGATGCGCTTGAAGAAGAAATAAGAACCTTGCCTTGATTGCCCCTTTCTCTCTCTAGAACTTTCTCTCTCTAGATTTTCTCTCTCTAAAACTTTCTCTCTCTAGAAGTTCTCTCTCTCAGAATTTCTCTAAAAAATGACTCTCTGATAATTTTGACAGAGTTCCTACTTGCTAAAAACACTATTGAGTGTTGATGTCCCAAAATGAGACCCCAAGGGTCCTATTTATAGGGAAAAATCCGCCAAAAACGCTCCAAAAGAGGCCAACCGCAGGGGGTAGCCACATGGCGTGCGGCTAGGGCGTGCGACAGGGGGTAGCCGCATGGCGTGCGGCTGGGTCGTGCGGTTGGGGCGTGCGCCTGGGGGCTGCGACAGGGGCGTGCGACAGGGGCGTGCGACAGGGGCGTGCGACAGGCTGCTGCGACAGGGGCGTGCGACAGGGGGCCAACCGTACGGCTGGCAGGTAGCCGTACGGTTGGGGGCGTGCGGCTGGCCAAACAAAAATGTACAAAAACACTCCGGAAAAAACCTAAATTTCTAACGGGGCGCTGCCCCGCACCCCGCGACCTGACCGGGCAGGTCGATCCCCGTCCTAGTAAGCGAAGAGGCAACAAAGGTTATATTAAACTCCCAACGCGCACGAAATTGGAGTCTTTTCTAACAGTCTTCTATGTGCATGATGACTCAATACTTATCGTGAGATGCGGATTTTAAGAGAAGCAGTGTTCGCACGAGAGTCGTGGATTGGGGTGTTCACAATCACTTAATTTGTCTTTTAAAAAATAAATGGCACATCTCTTTATTAAAACTTACTGTTTTTTTTAGAGGGAATTAACACTTAATTGTTAAAGAAGTAAAATACATCTTTTGCTATTAAGTCATTTTTATAATATAAAAAGGCAAGTAAATTTGTCCAAATAACATTTAGTATTATATGTCAAACAAACAACACCTATTTATATAGATGTGATATTCAATAATAACCAAACATATTTTCATAATTATTGTTCAGATTTTAGAAAAAGTCTTTAGTTTTTAAATTCAGATATGTAAACAAATGCACCCTTAATAATAAAAAGAAGAATCATCTTATCGGAGGATTAGATACATGAACCTTTTTAAAATTTAATAAGTTTTTTCATGAGTCAATTGTTTTCACCTAATTTTATCAAAAAAATCAATTTAGAAGTGGGTTATATATTCATTTTCAGTTGATAAAATATTTTATTATTATCTCACTGACATTTTAATTAATTCTTTTAATGAAATTTCATAGAGATAATGTAGCCATCATACAAATTATCCTCACTAATTTTCATAAAAGAAAATTATGCATTTACCCCCCCCCCCCCCCCCCCCCCCCCCCCTCCAACAATCCTATTTTTCTTAAAGGGAGGACGGGAGCCGGGCTGATAATCCAAATTTCTGCCTAAGACTTCGAAATTGTATTTTGTAATTCAAATTTCTAAGTGTTCGGACTGTTCGATGGAACTAAATGTCTTTTTTTGTTAAATGGCTCCACTTAAATTTAGAGATTTCAAGTACGAGTTATTAGTTGTTGCAGCTACAACATTTTTTTCTCCCAAGAAAAAAAAATCCTTGCATTTTTTATCTATAGCAAGAAAGTGGCACTAGCCCCAACTTTTCCGTAGAACTTTTCTTTACTATGTTTTTGAATTCAATTTACTGGCTTTCATACCTTTAAAAAAAACATATGTAGCAAAAAAATCATTATATTGGGTATCCAAAACTTCTAACACTACATACATTTGCTATATGTTGCTAAAATCCATTTTTTTTTGCAAAAAATTCTTATGAGACGAATTTTATTGACATGGAAGAGCTTTTGAATGACATCAACCTGAAAGGTTTTAAGGAGAGCTTTCTGCAATAAATATAAAGTTAAAATACAACACAAAATCTATATATGATTTAAGTACAAATTTCTACTTCTCACTTTAAGAGTTCATTATTCATTATTTATTTTTCTGCCTTTCTGGGATCTTGTAAATTAACAATCCAAAAAAAAAAAATTAAGTCAAAAAGAAAAATCCTATTTACACCTAAAGACTTAAAATGACTTACTCCCTTATTCACTTCCGCCCACAGATAGAGAAAAGAGAGGAATGGGAGGGACAAAGTAGTGAAAAGTTAGTGATGGTAGATGCAGAAAAGAAAAGAAAAAAAATATTATGTAAACGTAATTAATGTTGTGCCCGCTGGTACATGGATACCAACCGCCGGTCCACACACATATGGGTTGGTAGGGTCTGGTCCAGGGTACCAACCGGATAATATTATCTCCAACTTAAACATCTTTGAATCATAGGTGTGGGGTTTTATATTAAAAAACATCGTTATTATGTAGTGACACACCTCTATTTATATTGACATGTTGAGTTCTATAATTTTTTTAAGTGGGATCAATAGTTTGAGCCAACTATTCTCAACAATTAATTGATCAAAAATTAAATTCTAGATAAAAATAGTTGAAATTATTTAAGTGTTAATCAATTCGATAACAATTTTATTATTTTGTGAAGCAAATTTTTATTTAACAATTGTGTGCATATGTAATTATTGGGGACAAATGCAAGAAAAAGGGGGAATGAAAAAGGGCAACCAAAATTTGGGGGTGATGTGGATGGGTTATCTTGAAATATAGACAGCCCACAAGATCAAATGGAGAGGCAGATAAAGAGTGGGGTCGGCTCTAAACTAAGACTAGCAACAAGTTAAACATGTGACTTCGACAACAGCTATGGTGATACCTACACTTAATGAAAAATAAAAATGGACCCTTTTCTCTTTTTCTTCTCTCTCTCTCCCTTTCGCTTTCTAGCTCAAGTTGAAGTTTTACTCATTAAAACTGGAATCTGTATTCATAAATATCTAACCCCACAAACCACGGCTATGTACTACGCCACAGAGCAGAGGTGGAGTGTGTATTCCTAAGTGGGTAACACATTTTAATTGTACTTTCCTTAAAAAAGGTATTATTACTTTTTAGTTTTGCAAGTTTAATTTAATAATAAAAGTGACTTTTGGTTTTTAGAAAAATTACTTTTAAGGCTAACTTGATTTGAGTTTTAACAAAATAAATTAACATTTTGTATCTTTTATACTGATATTGAGAAAACTTGCTAATAATAATAAATATAATTTAATTCAAATTAATTATTAAGTAAAACACATTTTAAGAAATGAAAATCTTAATTTGAATGAAACAAGTAAAGGAAAAAGTTCCACTTCTTTTTCCATAATATTAAAAATTTGTCATATGAGGATGATGTATTGGGTATATCGGGTTTTGTTAGTTTTATGAAATTTTGGATTTTGCTTGTAGTTATACTTGGAGAGGGAGAGCTAATGAATTCTCAAGGGAGGGGGAATTTAAGTAGTACGCGTCATTTTCAGTTCTACGAGACAACTCGAGTAATCACAAAATAATTCAAAATCAAAGAGAGCAATTGGCAGTATGGGCAACTTAATAGTAGTATAGTTTAGAATCATGGGTCGTGTCGTGTGTACTGAATTCATTTCTTAAAACTAAATTTCAACGACACAATATATAGGGGTGATTAGGCGCTACTATCAACAAATTGACTTTGTGGTCTACTATTAAAAAAATTACATATTTCTTCATGTTTGGCCGAGGTAAATGTACTCTTAAGTTAGTTTTCATTCAATTTCATTTGTGATTATCAGGAAAGAAAAATAGTACACCCTCGGTCTAGAGAGAAAAAGAACTTTGATTATTGGGCAGATAGAGAAAGGGACAAAGCGAACGAAAAAGTGGAGACAGAGAAAAAGGAGAGGCCACTAGGTCCAGTGGAGAGGGAGTATGAAAAAGAGCTAGAAAGAGGGGCCACCCGCGGTCCTGCATAGCCCATCTGGAAACTTGAGTGAAAAAAGGGATTGTCAAAGGTACAGTCCGTATAAAGCATGCTGGTAAGAAAAGCATTTTTCTCGTCACATTTTGCAGTCTGAGGTCTGTACTAAACATTCAATAAGAATATTGTATCGCCATTGCATAGCAACCGCATATAAACATAGCAGTTTCCCTACGCATTTCTCAGCCATTGTGTACGCTCAAACTGATGTTCATTAGAGAGCCACACCAGTTGTTGCATCCATAGTTATTTGCTTGTGAATATATCAAACTAAATGATGCTCAATGCACCTATAAGCTCAAAACGAAGGAGCTTATCCTATTTGAGAGAAGAGAACTCGTTCACTAGGTTGAATTTCTTTTTGGCAGTGTTGCAGGGACTATATAAACTCAAAAGGACCTGTTGATTTATGAATCCACCAATGGTCTTGACTTCTCATAAACAGATTATATTAATTCCATACTGTCATCCAAGCACTTACAAGATTATCTGTGATCCACATATCCTACCACTAACCTCATTTGAGGGTGAAAATTTAAATGGCCTTATTCCTTCTTATGAAATTTGACACATTGAAGGAGAAAATGTGAAGAGGGATGGAAGCTAGAACATTGCATGCTGAAAACTGTGGCCAAAATGAGACCAACCCACTAAAAAGGAGCTCAAATTAATAAAGAAGATGTCCATCTAGGCTGCTGCCTCCACAAGTGCCAGTTTCTGGGGCTGCACACATGATAAAATGAATATTGGGTTATCTCCGAACACGTCGACAGAAAATCTCAAAACAAATACGCTGGGAACATAGTGTAACTAATGAATTCAAATGAATCTTTAACGAAACACTCGGCAAATTACAGTCGAAAATGAGAACAGATGCACTAGAGGTTCCACGAATTTTTAATTAGTTTGTTGAAATGAAAATTAGAAGGTAAAATAAAATTGACTTTGGGGCAATCAGCAGTTGGAAATACTAAATCAGTAAAACAAATGATTTTATAGTATTCACAGGCCAGGGCCAACTCAGCTCCTTACCTCAGCTAATTCCTCCTCATGCTTTGGAATAAAAGCAGTGTCAACTTTTCCATTTTTGAAGTCCTGCGACACGGAGAAATATGACAAACCAAAGTTAAATATATGAACATTTACCACCCAAATATAAAGATACTCCGATTAAAATGGAAATTAGAACTGCTAAATGTTTCCCTACCTCAATCTCGAGGATAAGCTTATGGTATTCGATTGTCGTTGGAACCCCTGAAACAATTAGTTGTCAAACAAAACAAAATAAGAATAGAGCTCATAAAAGACAAATATGGAATTACTCAAAATGTTGATCAAATGGTCAAATGGGTATCAACTTACAAAAACTAACTAAAATAATGAACGAGTGCTATTCATATAAGCAAGTGACAACAAAGCACAAAGATGAGACAAGATAGATGAGAAGCTAGAGGTAGGTCAGACTAATTAAAGACAAGGGAAGGTTGTCTCTGATGCCAACTGTCCAAGTTATTGCAATTAAAGCTGATGTTGAGATGGAATAAGATGTAACAACAAAGAGACCAGCAGAAAATAAATAAAAGCGACATGCAAACTAAATCCTTGTGGGTTAATTTATCTTGAACCATAAAAGGTCATTTATTAACTATGTTTTTCATGTATATATATGGACATAAAATATGAATCTATTTAGGGAAAAGAAATATTACACACAGGGGAGGACAAGAAGTCCTCTAAGAGACTGAGATACAAGAAATGGAAGGAAAATATTAAATCGGAAAAATACTATGGTGCATTTTCTAAGTGTTCATTTCATTTCTTTCCCCCGTCTCTTCCCCTTTTCCTTCTTTTGGTGTTTTCTTTTTATCTTTCACTATAGTGACAAAATGTCAGTAGTAAAAATGAAATTCAAGAGTTAAATCCCACTCTTCCCACCAAAGGTAGGAATGTCTTGCACTCTTGCCTCCCTATCAACTACACAGAGAACACCAAAAATAGCACTTGTCAATGGTATGATCATAATTCAAAATTGTCATACTAACCTGTAATGATAGTGTCACCAAGAGCCCTTTTCATGCGTTCAATTGCCCTTTCTCTTGTCGGAGCCCAAACAATAAGCTAATATCAGGAAAAAAAATAGAGCTATTCAGGCCTGAAGTTCAAAATTGAAGAACAAAATAACAATGTGTATGCGTGAAACAAGACAGCATTTTTTATTTGGGATAAAGTTCAAGAAAACACAGCATTGTATCCATCCAAAAAATTGTACAAACGAATCTGCAAAACATTATATTCTTGCAAATTTCTTCAACTCTTAACTGTGGGAATTGATTAAAATTTAAAAGCACGTAAGATAATCTAGAAAATAATGCCATCTCATAAAACTGTACACCCCAAAAAACTCACACAGTCAGATATGTACACCATAAATCAATAGGAAAAATGGGGCAAACCTTTCCAAGTAGGGAATCATAGCTAGGTGGAACCACATAATCAGCGTAGATATGGCTATCCATTCTCACAAATGGACCTCCAGATGGCAAGTAAGCTGTTATTCTCCCTACAGTTCAATATGAATTGAGTATGAGCTTCTATAAAGCTTGAAATAATTTATTGGAATGCATTTAGAAGTCATCCATTGGCAAATGATAATATGAAACAAATATAGAAGGATATACATGTCCAAGAGTTATCGTAAGCGGGTGCAGAGCCAAGAATTTTACTGAAGGGGGGAAACTTCAGTACTCATTTTTCTTTTTCAATTAGGGAGGTTGGGGGGAAGCTAATATAACCTGTTTTTTTTTTTTTTTTTTTTTTTGTAAAGATAATTTAACACTAAATATGAAAAGTTCAAAACTTTAGCATGTACTCCCCACTCCCTTGGGCCCTGATTGTAAGTGCTTCACAGTGTTTTTCACCTTTTTTTAAAAACTAAAAATAAAAAGCATTGTATTTGGAATATAGAACACACATCCAAGGAAAACTAGTATAAACAATAATCCTCAGGGCTCTGACACTTTTTTGTTGCTTAAAAATAGTTTTCTAGAAACCTTGTGCCTTTTGTACTTTATGAGAGGACATTCAAACTCAAATGTGTGTAATCTCACTAACAAGAAAGTATCAGAGAGAGGTTAAAATACCATTTTGTTCGTATGTGTTAAAAAAAAGCATGGACATGCTTTGCTAATACACATCTGATGCACACAATATACACATACCTGGCCCAGGTCTGAAGTTTTTGAAAGCATCTTCTGCATTAATACGGCATTCAATCGAATGTCCTCTAAGCACTATATCTTCCTGTAAATCAGAAATCAGTTAATAAATGCAGATTATGTTACCCCTTGAATCCTAAATAACATTATTGTGTACCTGCTTGTACCGGAGTTTCTCTCCCATAGCTACACGGATTTGCTCTTCAATCAGATCAACTGAGGATATCATTTCTGTCACAGGATGCTCTACCTAAAATTTGGTCAACATAAAAAAAGAGTGATTACGCGTTTTACAATCAACTATACACAAGTTTTTTAAGGAACTGTACTGTATAAATCTGGATCAACAGCTCATTCTTCTGACCTGGATCCTAGTGTTCATTTCCATAAAGTAAAAGGACCCTCTTTCATCCAAAAGGAACTCAACAGTACCAACACCAATGTAACCTATAGATGCTGCTGCTGCAACAGCTGCATCACCCATAGCTTTCCGCAGCTCTGGGGTCAATGCGGGGGACGGTGCTTCTTCCAGCAGCTTCTGGTTCCTTCTCTGCACAACCAAGTCATTTGCAATGGAAATTGTTATTTGAAGCTATGTGTTTTATACATGCAAGTGATTCCTCATTCTAGGCCTATTTCAGTTGTATTATTATAGCTCAATTAATGTGATAGAATGTCTATACTCACTTCTGTAAACGCCTAGGACAGAAATGTAAGACTGTGTTAAGGGAGGTTTACATATCTGAGGGTTTCAAAACCTACTATATTTCATAGCAATTGGAGCTAATCCATGGTTGCCCACCCATCTCATGGCACTTGCGGATAAGTTGAAAGTACCCTGTAGTTTTAACTTTTTCATATTGAAAAATAGCATCACATGCTATTTTTCGCTAAAGATCCCATAGATATTGTGTTCATGCAAACATTCACTTAACAAATCAAATATAAAAGAGTAACTGTCCAAGAATTTGTCATTCTGAATGTTGCCTTCACATTCTACACTGATATTTGAATTCTCTTATACACCTCTATACTACTTGGGAACCTTGAGAATTGTGAGAGGGCAGGGAAACTGCACATGCATCGCTTATCTTCTGGTCGCCAGATTTAAAATGTGATTTTGATGCCCAATATTAGAATTGAAAAGGCCATGTGGGCAGTCTCTGAATCGCCACACTAAATTATACATAGTTGCCAACTTCCAGATTGTTGATTGAGCTAAAACATAAATTTTTCGGTTCCAATCTTCAACAAGTATTAATAAAGATAATTCAACCTCTTCACATGCATCACTGTCCAAGTGTTTTTTGGAGTCTTAATGATCATTGAGCAAGCCAGATTTTTTATGGGAAAATTTGAGTCGATGAACAGCAAGTTTTATAGGCTGGTGAGCGTGAAAGACAAAACATGAAATGGGATACAGCAGTTATACATACCTGAATACTGCAGTCACGCTCTCCAAAGTGAACAACGTTACCAAACTTATCTGCAAGAACCTGTAAAGCCATGTGGTTTCTAGAGGTGAATAGACAGTTTGCAAATAGGTCAAGCAATAGGATTTCACAAAAAGCAATGGAACCAAGTACATATACATATTCTTTTGGCATGAAAACCTAAGACTCAAGTTGCAACAACATGCCAACATAAATGTGCTAAAAGCTTTTTATAAAAAATATAGAAAAAAGTACCAACAAGCACACAATATGCTTGTGCTCTCATGTCAGACCGTGAATCTCACAACCCATAGAGAATTTAACCCCTGCACTTGGTCATCAAATATCAACTGATGCATGACAATATTTACCATGGCACAAATATCCAGAAGAATATACCGACACCAATAAGATTTCCTGCAAAGCTAACCTTGCGGTTTGATATATAAATCTGTCGCTAGCAGGTAACAAATATCTCATGGTGAAAAGTGAGAAGTGAAAACCAAGAAGTAACATGAATTTTTTGCATAAAATTTTGGACACGGGGGTTCTAGTGTATCTAAATGAGCCGTGCAGTGTGTGTGTGTAACAAAATTTGATCTCATCACATAGCTACATACAGCGTCTAGACTGAAAACAAAAGTTGGTCAATGACTCTACCAAGTGTAAACTCCAGTTGAATTTTTACATGCAACCCATTACTCAAATAACTAGATAAGTTTTAAGAGTCCACAAGTATATGCCAGGTCAGATGCTTAAGATGAGTCTTGCGGAGAATATTTCGATAATAATATGTTAAAACCTTCTTCTAATAACCAGTATCAGCCTTTTATCTTGTGTTCTTCCAACCTGGTTGGTATGATTATCAATCGAATGGCATTATCTCTCCAAACGATTTTCCTCTCTTAAGTTCAGACTACCTTTCGAGCAAGTATAATAATTCTGTTGAAAACCTAAGCGAAAGAAATCCAACCTGGAACTCAATGTGCCTTGGATTCTGAATATATTTTTCCAGATAGCAACCATCATTTCCAAATGCAGCTCCTGCCTCACTCTTAGCTTGCTGCCAATCAAAGAATTCAAGGGAACTTAGCTAAGACAATGTATTCCAAGATAAGTTGCACAGGTTATTTGTAGCAACTCATTACGACAGAATTTGCAGTGTAAATTGTTGTGGTGGTCTGGAATCAAGTATGATAATGTGATCAACTAAAAGCAAGGAAAAAGATATTTTGACGCCAGATCTAGAAAATACTGCATCTTGTTTTGAAAAAAAGGCATGCGTGTCCACTCGTGTTCATTCATTCACGTGACTGTTTGAATTATAATTGCAGAACAATGAAAAAAATAAGCAAAATGGTTATTGAAAAATAATAGTTTCTGAACAGACAATGAGTAAAGGATCCAAATTTTTAATAAAGACAACTATTGATAATTTAGTATTATTTATTTTATTTATTTATGTTATTTTATTTGATATATTCTAGTTAGAGAGTTTGTGGGTTATGTCCCACCTTGAGAGGTATTTTAGATCAGTTAGGAGTCGTGTCTTTCTTCTATATAAGTTGCTTTGTATTTAGTCTTTATTATCATGGAATAGAATAATCGTTCTCTTTAATTTTACATGGTATCAGAGGAAGGTTCTATTCCAATTCACATCCTTGGCCCGGTTGGGCTATGAATACTAGGCCTTCAAAAATAATGGCGTTGGCTCCGGGACCCTTCGACAAGAGTGGCGTTGGCTCCCGAATTTACCAATTCTCGATGTGGGAATTGGGTTACCCGTGCAGTCCGATATGTGGGTCGCACATGAGGGGGCGTGTTGAGAAATAGCAAGATCCCACATCAAAAAATATAAGAGAAAAACATGTGACTAAAAAGTAAGTAGTTCACCTCCAATATCACCGAGGCCTTTTGAGTTAATAACCCTGCACCTAGTGATAGGTGGTTAAGTCAGGATAGTATCGGTGATGGTAGTGGACCATATCAAGTTCAAATTCTACAACAACCATTCTTGGAATTCAAGCACATAGGTTGAATATCCTAACCAACTAACTTCTAGTCGCATTCATAGGTAATGCAGAAGGTACAACTCTATAAAAGCAATACCTGTAATAGCTTCACAAATTCTTCTGGCTCTTTAGCAAGACGCATTCCACGTCCACCACCACCAGCTGTCGCCTTCAAAGCATACAATAATCATAAGTTACACTAAACCCTTTTTCTCCTTCCAAAATAAGGATAGGTTATACTCAATCTTCTATCCAATTATACATAACAATCCAGTTCCGTCACAAGATGGTGTCCAAGAAGCTAGAAAACACGACTGAAAACAATATATATAAGAAATGGGCCGGCATTGTAAATTTGTAATGCTGTAAAGTTTAGACATGTAAGTCACGAGTTACAAATACAAGAATATTTACCTTGATCATCACAGGAAAGCCAATCCCATCGGCAAGCCTGATAGCTTCTTCAGTGCTCTATTGTCACAGAATTTATAACAAATAATTATCAGGCAATAGCAAATATGGTATTCAAGTAGAAATATGCTTTGTAGACGTCATGCATTATATTGACTGAAAGCAATACCTGTAACAACCCGTCACTTCCTGGTACAGTTGGAACACCAGCTTTCTTCATCGTCTCCCTGGCAGTTGCTTTGTCACCCATGACACGTATGCTGCCTGGCTGCAATATCATATATTCAGAAATCGATAGAAAAAACCCATGTACAAAAATTCTCAAAGATGGAATAATCATGCATTGCCCAGAAACCTTGGTTGTTCAAAATATAAATAAGAAACGTGCCAATTTGAAAATTCACGGAATCGGGCAAGAACAAAAGATTAGTAGGTTAGAAGGAAATGCACACTCCCCTAAGCACATATAATGTGAAGACAAAACGACAATCACCTGCTGGACACATTTTATATTAAGTGGGAAACCTATTTAAATGCTCTCATAGAACCTATGAAACATAGACCCGACACACAACACGCAATTTTTCCAAAATGTAGGACACAACACGTGGGGGGGACACGTTCTTAATTAATTATATATATATGCAATAAACATTATAAATATGTAAGAATTCAACAAAATGAAACTAGATTGCATTAATAACCAAATACTCAAAACATGATCACTAAATTGTTCCATAATTAAAGCATCAAAAAGCATACATAGGCTAAATTGTTCCACAGAATGATAGAAAACAAAAGGGGAATATAAAAAGTGGCTTAGTTGCCTCATCCTCAGTTAATGTTGCAGTGAAGAAATACTGGGAGTAGTAGCCATCTAAATCAATTATCAAGTATTAGAGACTATCATTCAATCCAAGTGTCGAAGAGTGTCAAAGTGTCCTACAAGTGTCGGGCCCGACCCGTGGCCTCCAAGAGAGCGTTCATGCTTCATAGCATAGAACTAATTACAGCACATCAATTATTAAGAGTAATTTTTGTGAATTGCTCCTAAATTTTACTCTATCACTAGTATATTGGACTATAAAAGCATGTAACTTCTGATATAGATGAAACAAAGGTCTGAAGACTACAAAAGGCCTCTGTTTTCATCTTGGCGTATGTTTTTCCAAATTTAGTTGCAAATAATTTACCAAATTATGCATCTGTTTAACTGGTTAACTCAGTTTGCCAACTTAAAATACCCAGTTCTGATTACAAAATACCTTAATATCAGACTCCACATAGAAATAGTTAATGCAGGAATTAAAGATTAAGAGTGCACTTGATCTGCAGTACTCACATTTGGCCCAATGAAGTTGATACTATGCTCTCTGCACATGTCAACAAAATTTGCATTCTCAGCAAGGAAACCATATCCAGGGTGCAGCATTGTACATCCACGGCTGATCGCAGCAGATAGCACATTTGCCACCACTAAGTACCTGTAGCGGGAAAAGTATCCATATATCACAACCAAGCACACTAGGAACGAAGAAGGGGGTTGCCCATAATATTATTCTATTTCTAGGGATGTACTATCCTACACACACCAGGAAAAAGGATGTTTCTTCTGAAGGGAAAATAGTAATTTGACATTAATCATTTCGCTATGTAGTCCATTGTTCAAAAAAATCTCTAAATTAACAAACCAAACTTAAATTTAGTATTAGACTATTAGTTACAGACTTACAGCCTTACAGGTACCAAAGTTAAGACCAAAAAAGAATTACTAAAAGATGTTCACAAGTGTGTGCAAGTCCATGTTAAAAAAAAGTGTGTAAGTACATATATGTAAGAATATATTATGTACGAAACTACGAAAACATTACGCATACTAAATATATGTGGTTATGGTTATTACTGTGCCTTCACACGTCTTGCTTTGTTATGATAAACTTCTTTAAGTTAATTATTTCAAATAAAGAACCTTACTCATATCTCAACATCCGTATTTGTCAGTCAAGTTTTTGCCCAGAGCCCACTTCAGCCAAAACTCTAACTTGAACATATTATATACTTAAAATATAGACATGTCGAAGATTTATTGAACTAGTGTTCGGGAGTACTCAAGAAGTATCTGTGTAAGAGGTATCAAGATTAAGTGATCTACTTATAACTGTTTGTGCTTACTAGCCATCTATCTTAAAAGGAGAATGGTGATGGAGATCACAAAGAAAAAAGAAACAGCAGCAGTACATGAAAAAAAAATCGAGATAAAAAGAACATGATGAGACATTGTGGTGACTTACGATTGATTACTCGGGGCTTCACCTATACAAACTGACTCATCAGCCAGTTTCACATGAAGTGCATCTTTATCTATCGTCGAGTAAACTGCAACGCAAGGGATACCCATCTCATGAGCAGTTCGAATCACACGAACAGCAATTTCTCCTCTGTTTGCCACAAGAATCTTTTCAGCACGACATACAACACCGAGAGCTCCCCCACGTTTCCCAGATTTAAGACTAACTTGAAAAGCCTGAGCTCTTTGCCAAGGAAAGTGTACCTTACTTCCCACCATAAAGCTGCATTGGGAACTCCTAATACTGCTAGCTCTTCCCATGAATAAACTCTTGGACTGGAAAGTAAAATGTATTTAGTCATATGGAGCAAGGCAAGAAGGCACTTGGGAGAAAATATAAAATGTAGATGGCTGTTCTGCATCATATGGGAAGTTAAAGGCTTTAAACAGTCATATAAATGCAAAATGAGGCAAATACACTGAGATTTTCATACCAGCTACTTAAAACTACATATTTTGACTATTCGTTTAACAAGAATTCATTGTGTCAGATTCAAATACCAACTTGCCCTTCCAAGATATGGTAGAATTTGAAAGATGAGCACAGTAACAGTGTCGAAATGTAATTTCCTCTCAATTAAACCATGTTGTTTGGATGTAATACATCATTTCAATTACTAAAATATATGAGAATGGATACATTTTGTCAAACTTGCAGCACTATTCTCAATTTTCATTCTTATAACAACAATAATATTCAGACTCATTCAGCAGTAAACCATGTTTATATGAAAGAGTTACTGTTAAAGAACGAAATTAACTTAACACGTTTTTTTCTGCAAGTTGCAACGCTAAAGCTTGTTCAGCGTACTCGAGTGAGTCGGTAAGGACAAAGGAGAAAGAATACATTCCAAACTGTCCAGCAATTTTTTATGTGATTATTTACAACATGAAGTCCAGAACTACGTCAAGTTCTCTTAGAATAGTGGCACTAACTTTAGTCTCCTACAAAAACTGCTTTTCTAGCCTTTGAATGCAAGACCAGCTCCCAGCAAAGGTGCCGTACGAAGCAATGCAGGGCCCTTCAACGAAGGAGGGAATGTAAATATATTACAACTACAATTTTTCGTTATAATTAGTCATTTTATATCCAAAAAATTTCCTGAATTTATATCCTAATTTTTCTAAAAGCAATACTACTTATTCCAAATAGTTTTACCAAATGCAGATTACAAATGCACATCATTGTGAACCACACCTACAAACTGGGATCTGAGAGACTGAGACAGAGAAAACCGTACAAACTAATTTTTGGTTGACATGCTCTTGGGATTTCTTTTCCATGAATTTGTTCTGAATAACTAGCACTACTCTGTAATTCTATCCTCACTCTCTCCGAAGCACCAAGAGTACAATTTTGCTTATTATTTATTGTTCTTTATACATTATTAAGCTCCATTTGATAACAAGATGGAAAATAGTAGGAAAAAAACTTATTTTTGTGAGAAGATGGAAAATAAGTTGAGGGACGTGGTGAGATGCTCTCTATCTCATACTCATTGTGAAAAAAATTCTTGACATATACTCGCAGAAAAAATTTCTTGACATATACTCGCAAAAATGAGTATGAGATAGAGAGCATCTCACCACGTCCCTCAACTTATTTTCCATCGTCTCACCTAAATTAATTATTTTTCTTATCATTTTCTATGTTGCCATCAAACAGAGCCTTAAAGTTCAAACTATACTTCTTTTCATATCTTGAAATCCATACATGTATCGAGGCACTTAAGTAAAAGTAAATCAGTGCATACATTTTATTTCCTTTAAGTATACAGCCATACCTTTCACGATCTAGCATTGTAAATGCTTAAGAAGGCACCTTGACATACAGATCAACAAAATGAAGTTGGAGCTAAAATTAATGCAGTTTATTGCCAATGATCATTAATTCATAATAAACGTGGCTGTCTAAACACTGATAACCCACTCATTTCATTAAATCCACATTTAGAAATTTCGGAATACATCAATTGACAAACGAATTTGAGAGAATGTGAGGGTTGGGGAAAGGGGAGCAATGTGGCCTGAATAAACTAAAAATAAAACTGTCAATAACAATAAGGAGGGTCAGCCAATAGTGAGAATTTCCAGAATTTGGCGATATTTAAAACAACTTAGAACGATCAATAAAACTGATAATCGTGAACAAAAAAATTAAATTAGAGAGAACACTTACAGGAGCTGGTGAGCAAACAGGCTTGCTGCAAAAAGTCATTGCGGCGGAATCCATTTTTCGAATCAAGTGGCAGCCTCGCCTGAATAAAACAAACAAGGAAAAGGTGAAAAAGTTGTTGCAATTTACGTAGTAGAAAGCTTAGTGTAATTGGATCTGATACGCGTAACTTAAAACGAATCACTTACGTTGAAACTGAAATGTGTAATAGAGAGAATTTGACAGAGAGCGTCTGTTTATGGAAGAGAGGACGGAGAGTGAAGAAGAAGAAGTAGACGGGGAGAAAAGGAGGGAGGGGTCGATGAAAACGAGGGAGTTGTGAGATTGAAGGATCCGCCCAGTAGTAATTGTTGGACAGCACAATTTGGAAAGCTAGCTAATCCTAACCAAACTTATTATTAAGCATTAATTTGGACTTTGGGCTTCTTCTTTTTTTTTTTTTCTGTTTACCAGCTGGTTCTGCTTAACTCACTGGGAGCGGCGATTGTCTGTAGTCGGGGTTATGTGGGTGACTGTTGCCACCTTAATAACTGGCACGTGGCTAGCCCCTGCTGTTGATCTTCGGGCAGGTGGGATTAAGATGGTCTCGTTTTGATTCAATTGAGAAATCGGTATTTCTGTTTTGTTCTGACGGAAAGTTTCATTTCTTTTTTGAAATAATTACGTAAATAACACATGACGGATTAGAAAACGCAAAGGAGTTGGATTTATAATTTATATTCTCATTTTTGTTACTAAAAATTATTTACATTCTTGCTTCTATTTTCGATTTTGAATATCGGATAATCTCTATTTCTATTTCTATTGGAAAACACGTCTCCACGGAAGTTCTCAAACATTTTTTTAAAAAATAAATAAATAAATAAAAACTAAAAGGAAGAATAATGAAATTAAAAATAATATAATGTTACATAATATATATATATACACATATAGATAAAATTATATATATACACTATGAACAATAAATTAATTTATATATTTTATATGAGCAATGTTATTTACACCCTCAAAATTTGTTACAAACATTTTCTATATAATTTAACTAAAAACACATTCTAACGCTCCCTTATTTCTCATAAACCCCCCTTACATGATGTTAAGCAAGTACTTAACAATACATTCTCTCCATTTGAACGAAATTTATGTGAATACACTCACTTCTTCTTAAACAAGTCATGTTTAGAAAACATGACAGCACTCTATTATTTAATGTTAGGTGAGTTATTTTAAACAAATTCTCCCTAAGTGAACCGAATGTATATGATTATACTTATATCTCATTAGGCAAGCCTTAAAAAAATATTATGCAAGTAAATCCATTTTTTATCTTTTATTTCTTCTTCGAAGGTTTTGTAATACCATGTTTGAAAAACATGAACAAACCAATTTTTTACATCTCTCTTTCAAGTATATTCTTTTGTTTTCTAAAATGAGACTAGATGTATAAGAACGGTTTCCACCGTTTAAAAAAAATTCAAGATTAATTTTTTCATTGAGTATCTCTCTCTAAATTTGACAGTGTATTAATTTTGTACAAGTATATACTATAGAAAAGTGTTTTTAGAAAAAAAAATCATTCAAAATTATTTGTTTTTCTCTCCAATATGTTGACTTATCATATCAATCCGGTAAATAGATAGGGAGGGGTGATTGGCAGTGAATCTTGCTAGAGAATTAAGCTTTAATGGAGAAATTGTTATTATAGAATTAGAAAATTAGATTTAGAGAGATAAATATAAAATTCAAGTGAAGGTTCTTTGTTTTTTGAAAATCAAATGCTCGAAAAATCCAAGAATGGTTGGTGAAAAGTGTTGGGGAAAGTGTGATGTGAGAGAGAATGGTATTAATAATTATCCCATTATTAATCTGTAAATAATTTGAGTTGTACCGCTATATTATACAGTCCAACATAAAACAGTGTTATTTCTGTAGTATTGGTTGTTCATTTGCTATTTATGTAATTATCCCATTATTCTTACAGTGTGCTTGGGCACACGTGATGTGTGTATACTTTTTCTTGGGCATTAGTAAACGTATTTTTAAAAATGGGTTGTGTTAACGTTTGTTTTAAGATTACATATGTTAAATATTTATTTTTGAAAATAATTAATTTTAATGTGCATTAAATATAACACGGATTTTTATAAAAGATTTCATTATTTTTATTTATAGTAATTTTAACATGTGTCCTTAGGGCACATGTTATCATTTTTTAAAAAAAAATAATTTTAACACTTATTTATTAGACGCCAGAGTATTTAGTTTGAAATTAAAATAGCATCATTAATGATTAGAACACCATAATATAAGTATGCCCACAAAAATATACTTCTATTATAGAAGTTTACAACTACATAAGAAAAGTATCGCAAGCCATACAAATGCAATAATTGTTGTCCCGGTTTAAGTACAATTTCATGGCACTGAAATTACCATAAATACAATTATCATCTCTTAGCAATTAACTATTAGCAACATTGCACGGCAAACTATTGAGCTATTTTGTTGAAGGAATATAATTTCAGATCTATTTATTTCATTATTTGTTTCCATAAAACCCAAAATAAATGTTATTTATTAGCTTTTGTTATTGTAATATCAAAAGAATATACCATCTCATTAATCAAAACTATAGTAATGAAACTCGTATTCAAAAACACATGCTATTAAGAATTAAAGTATCCACAAATTTGATCTTGTTATCTACGTGCTATATCATCATAAATTTTCAAACAAAATTGAATCGTTTTTAATCATGTCAATTGTGTATTTGTCATATCTCCAATGATAAAAAATAATATTAATTGTGTTAGCATGTGTCTGTTAAGATAGAACAGTTGTATTAGGAATTACTCGTTCAAGTTTCAATTGGACCATGTGTAGGATTGAAATCCGAGATCATCCATTGAAAATGAATCAAACATATTGAGCAGAAGCATATACTAACACTTTACATTCGCATGAAGGGTGAAGATTTTTTTGAATGAATTGATCCAATGTTGTACACCCACTTTTCGATGAAATTTTTCTAAACTTAAATTCGGCTCATTTATGTGGTATGTTTGTCCTTTATCTTGTGCTAGTTACCTTTTCTTAGTCGTTGGTAATTCTTATACAAAATTCTCAATACTTCTCAAATGCCTTTTAAATCTTGTATGATACAATCTTTCCAATACAAAAAAAAACACTTACATAAGAATAACATTCCCATAAGTGATTGACTCTTTTGCATGCAAGTTTATAAACAAAATAATTGATGAAATATATATATCCTACTTAGCTTATGAATAAGGAAGTGCGAAGAAGGTCCCTTGTCACTTTACTCGTAATTCAAAAATATAAATTATTACTCGTAATTCTACGTACTTTTTATATATTTATAAATATTATTTTACCATAATATATTAAAAAGTTGAAATTCTTCAAGCAAACACTAATAGTGTTTATCTTTTATCTATACCAAATCAATTAATTCCGTAATTATTTTTACAACCACTCTCAATTTCGTAACCAAAACGAAACATTACATCCAAGTGTTGATAGTCGTAACATGTATACGGAAATGGTATTTAATGCGCCGCGCTTAGCGAACATCAACGCGCATCATAGCTACCTAGTTAAAACATTTTAAGTCCAATTAGTCAACATCTTCCTCTCTTCACTTTTCTCTCTTAAATACAAAGCTCCCATAAACATAAATTCCCCAGATCTCACTCTTTCTTCTTCTTCTTCTTCTTCTTCTTCATTTTTAGATTATATATATATATATATATCGTTTAGGTTGTTAGATGGGCAAAGTATCAGTGATCATCTATGTATTAGTAGCAATCTTCCTCCTCCTCTTAATCTCCCACTCCCCCAAAAAACCCTCCCACCGCCACCGCCGCCTCAAGCTCCGCTCCAATTTCACATTCACCGACCACAAGCACGACCACATCCCCTTCGACCCCCTCGTGGCCGACATAGAGCGCAAGCGCGAGGACAAGCAATGGGAGAAAACCTACTTCGAGCATTCTCACAAGGAGTTCGTGCAGGAAGCTCCGGCGGCGGAGTCACAGCCGGAGTGGGAGGACTTTATGGATGCCGAGGATTATTTGAATGACGAGGAGAAGTTTAATGTTACGAATAGGTTGCTTTTGTTGTTCCCGAAGATTGATGTGGATCCTGTGGACGGGTATGTCAGTGAGCATGAGTTGACGGAGTGGAATGTGAATCAGGGGCAAAAAGAGGTTATGCACCGGACGGAGAGGGAATTTGAGATTCATGATAAGAATAAGGATGGATTTGTGGCGTTTTCCGAGTATGAGCCGCCGAGTTGGGTTCACGGCTTAGGTGAAGTTTCTCTCTCTCGCTCTCTCTCTCTCTCTCTCTCTCTCTTTTGAGATCAAGCTTTCTCTTTGTTGAATTTCATAATGTAGAAGGATACGTTATTAGTCTTGTTGGTAAAGGTTGTTTGGTTTGTACATTTTATAATCTATCAGTGTCAATGGATCATTGTTTATTAATTTACATAAGCAACTTCTGTCACGTCAAATTGGATTCTAGGGTTTTTATGTACACTGTTGAAACTTAAAAAACTGGTAATTGGTGGACACTAATAATGCTGGTTGGTGGACATTAATAATGTTGGTTGCTACAGGATAGATATCAATGGTAAAGTGTAGAGTAAGGGCAATTAAGTGGTAAGAGAAACACAAAACAAATAGCAAACTCACAAGTAATTTAGATTTACAGTGAGTTGAGAGTGTTGGGTACTGATTTCCCCATTTTCCCTTTTTTTTGATAAATAAATAGATGCACCAAACGAGGTTCTAGTCAATGTAGGCATGAAATATTCAAGTTTTGACTGGCACAGACACAAGCGAGTTCGAAGTTGGAGGAATGAAATTTGTCATAGTTGAAATTGATGGAGTCTGAAGTACCATGGATTTATCACCTGAAGTTCTTTTCTATAGGATATGTAGTGCAGTGAACTATCCTTCTCGAAATATGCCTTTTAAATGTTCAAGTGTTTTCGCAACATGGCAGTTTAATATGAATTGAGTTAATACTTCCCAAGTCGGTAAGAATGACAATTTTCTGGACAAAACTCTTTGCTTTTGCACCATCTCACAAGCCCTTAATCCAATACTATAGGTCCTCCAAATATCTTGTTTATGATAAAATTAAGTTAATGAGAATTTTCTCCCTTGGTAGAGAAAACCCTATGAGAATAGCCTAGCTCACAGGCTCTTAAATCTTACCTCTCAAACGAAGGTAAAAGGTTGAATCTTATTGGGGCCACCTCCCTTAGTGCCTGTGGATTGGAGGGTCCAAACGTACCAGTAGGGGTTAGAGGTACTATAAGAGAGGATTGTGTACCTCAAGTTATTAGAATTAAAAATTTCTCACTTGGTTTTGTTCGTATGATAGTTTATCCTCTTTTCCTGTATACTTCTGGTTTGCCTGAATTACTTTCCATAAGTTTGGCCCTTGTGCTACTTATTACTTACACTGACTACAATTGTGGAACATCTTTGATTTTTCCCTCTGATATCGTGTTTACATCAACCTGGGGCCCTCAAATAAAGCTCTTTTGTTTATCTTTAAAATATTCAAAAGGAAAAAAAAAGTGGGTCCATTGATTGCACTAAAACAATGGGGCCCTTCTGTGAACCAGATGCCCTTGCTGTAATACATGCTGCGGAGGATTCTGTGTATGTTGTACTGACATAAGCATATGCATATTGTACATCTGTACATACGGACACATCTTATTCTGATGAATCCATCTTGGTTAACTTATAGCAGATAACTCTTCTTTTGGATTTGAAATGGGTTGGTGGAGGGAGGATCATTTCAATGCATCAGATGCAGATGGAGATGGTCTTTTGAACATCACAGAGTTCAATGAGTAAGTTTTGATTTTTGCAAGAATATAGACGCCGGCCCTGTGATGCGATTTAGATTCTTTGGTTTAAATGTGTTAACTTATTCATTATCATCTCTGTGGTTTTCCAGGTTTCTGCACCCAGCTGACAGCGGCAGTCCCAAACTGATTAACTGGTTATGCAAGGAGGAAATAAGGTGCCATGAAATTCATCTGGTTATTTCTCCCCTTTAGTACGATCGCATATAAATTGTTTCATTCGGTTTTCTTGCATGCATTCTTTACTTAGTGTACAGACTGCAGTTGCAATGTTCTTTTCCATTCCCTTTTCCCTTGGGTGCATTTGATGCTTCAGGTAGGATTATTTAACCTCATCTGGACTGGATAAAATAATCCCACCTCCTAGTTGGATTGTTTAGTCCCTCTCCCAGTGGGATAGTAGGGCTTTGGAGAATAAATAATCCACCCCCATATCCAATCCCGACGGACATCAAACATGGGATAGGATAACTTTATCCTATTCTGTCTTCTTATCTTGCATGTCAAATACAGCCGCATTTTATGAGTAGTCTGTGGAAATCAAAATTGAACTGACTAAACTGATCAATCGAATCTACTTTAATTGTATTTGTTGCCTCAATAAGATTAGATATGTTTTTGCAAAAAACAAATAAGTTTTGACCAGTTTCAGTTCCGCTTCACAAAAACTGTATAAACTGAACCGAGTGGATGACTTCTGGAAAAAACAATTCCTATTATCATTTGGTTTTGTGCTACCGTACGTCATCATCATTTTCCGGACCATAGAGTATTATGCAGACTTTGTTTTTAGTTTTTATTTCTCCCTAATGGTTTTTGTCATATCTCAAAGGGAAAATTGCAAATATTAACAACGTACTTTACCCGTTTTTCCGCTTTGGCCAAATACTTTTTTTTTCACATAAAAACCACTAAACTCTCAATTTTTTTTCACCATTAACATTCCGTTAATGGTTTTTATGTAAAAAAATTGAGAGTTTAGTGGTTTTTATGTGAAAAAAAAGGTATAATGGCCAAAGTGGAAAAACGAGCAAAGTACATTGTCAATATTTGCAATTTTTCCTATCTCAAATGTTCTCTTTTATTTATTTATGAAAGTCGAATTTGGATTGGGTCAACCAACTCATTTAAAAAGAAAGAAATGAAAACAAATCCAATGGCGGAAAACCAGTCCAGTTCCACAACCAATCTGATGTAATTTTCAAATAAAGTCAGATTTGATTGGATGCTAAAACTAAAAATGGAGTATAATTGGATTGGATGGATGAGTCTTAAAAAGAGACTGGGTTTCTTTTGTTTGGGTTTCTGTTGTATATTTGGTGCAATTCATACCATGTCATACTGTATTCCTATATCTTATCAATAATGCTTGTTTTTGTCTCCACAAATTGACTGTGTAGTGCGTGCAGCCTTCGGATTTTTGTTGTTAGTTTTTCTTGATAAGTTCTTTTGTTAATTCAGTTTCAGCTGTCCAATCACTAATTGAGGAGGCGTGGATAAAGAAGAGTGAGAACAATGAATTTTAGTGGTCAAGTTACAAAATACCTGAGAGAAAGCACAAGACAAAAAACCTAAAAAACTCCCATTGAAGCTGCCAAAATCAGCGTGGGATCATAAAGAAGAGTGAGAGCAATTAGAGAAGATTGAGGAGAAACAGTATTCAGTGCATGCCGAAGTGTTTATTCCAATAGACTATAATATATAGGTCAAAACAAAATATAAATCTAAACAACTCCTGGCCAAAATCCCATGTATTTGGCCCCTAGTTTAGACAAGATAATGTCCTATATCATTCCTCGAATTCTGTCAACCTTTGATTTAGGCTGTTGCTCTCGCCCTGCAAGTCCATTGCTTCATGCGGTTCCTGTCGCTCTGCACTTTACAAAGAATGTCAATTTCAAAATCTACATCTCTGCTTTTGTTGTTGATTCCCAGTCTGTTGTTGTTTCGCATTCTATTGTTGCCAGTTGGATGTTTTATGCATTTTTTTTT